>OY755236.1:94747485-95347485 GCA_963576725.1 Azorinus chamasolen | reverse complement strand
ATGTATGGAATTGTGAGTAACTTGGCACAAATATTCACCGCATCGAGACGACGTGTTGTGTGTAAGACCTAGGTCAGTCTCACACAAGTTAAGGTCCCACTTGGGGCCACATGTCATGGCACCACATTTTCTTTCGCGTCCGCTCTTTACTTCCGACACGCATGTATACCATTTTGAGTAACCTGGCACAATATTAACATCATTGAGATAATTTGTTGTCTGTAAGGCCTAGATTCGTCCCTCTAAGGCTAGTTTATATTTAGGGACCCCAGGTAATGACACTTCCTTTTTTGTGTTCGCCTTGTAAACCTGACATGCATGTATGGGTTTTTGAATTATCTGACTAAAATGTTCACTACATACATCATAACAATGTTTTACACTCAATACCCAGGTTCATCTCTACTATATTACATAGGAATATCAAACAAATTTGCGTTTGGGAGGATGCGTTATTGGGTAGCACAGTGTTATTTTGATTTTGACCTTGAACTTTGACCCCAATCGTAGAAAACAAATTTCTAGATTATCCGCATGTTCAGTCTTGTTTGTACTATACCTTCTAAGGATTCGTCTGATCTAGGTTTGACGTTGAAGCGTATTTATGGAGCATGTGGATAAATAGTACAAACACCGCACAATAACTATACATTACGAATATTTATGTTCCTTATACAACCGTGGGTTACATAACTGATGCAAAATCAAGTGTCTTTCCCTGGTATTTGTATAGTAATGAACTATTAATTTCATGTTCTCACATAAACGTTGGCCAATTTTAAACTTCTAATCAATGTCTGCATTTTCTATCACATACAATTCACTTGAAAACGATGTTTCGACTCTGCCCTGAAAACTAATTATGAACGAACAAACCTATTTGTGGCTAGACAGCACACTGTATGTTATCCCTTAACCTCATACAAACAACTTTCCATGCCTTAGTAAACAAATTAGAACCAGATCAGACTGTACGAGCCGTTGCTCTGTTGCTCTGTTTGCTAATGAAGTTATAATAGATATACAGTAAAACCCCTCTAATGCGACCACCAAAAAGGGGCATAATTCACAGTGGCAAAGGAAGGTGGTAACTTAATGCGGGACGAAGGTTATGCAGAAATATCCTATTGGAGCTTTCTGCATAACTTTCGCCCTGTATTAAGCAACCACCTGGCAATGAAGACAGTCATGTTTGTTCATTAAGTGGTCGTATTAGAGGGGTTTTACTGTACTCTACCGTTTCTATCATACCAAACAGGGAAAAGGATAAACGCTTTTTCTAAGTTTACGTCTGGCATGTAGAGCTGCTGCGATCATATTATACAATAAACTTGATACTGGCACAACATAGAAATACAGAGACTTGATGCATGTCATTTTGAAACACTGCTGATACACTGGTAGCATCATTGGTCTTTTTTAGTTACTTTCTCCCACAAAGAAAACCGGTCTGCAAACCCGAACGACATCAAAACATGATTACATGTAGTTTGTCAGTGTTAACAATTAATCCCTTTAGTGCGTGAAACGAGTTACTAATGTCATTTGCAAACAGTGAAAACCCAGATTGGATGAGGGCTCCTGCAAACCAGTGAACACCCAGATTGGATCAGGGTTATTAGAGGATCTGCACTGCTTGTCATGTAACACGTGTCTTTAAAACTCCCTGCATATTCGCGATAAGTTTGCCTGTTTGAAAACCCAAGATTGAATAGTGAGTCAAACTATAAACTTGTATACAGATATTTACAGTACAACCTAGGATAATCTGGAATTTAGAACGGAATACTTTATATCTTTTCTGGCAGGCGGCAGATGAATACAGGGTAGAAGTCATGCAGATAGCTCCTATATGAGCTTTCTGCATGACCTCCACCATACATTAAGCTGTTAAAGATTGATAATGATACGTATTTAAATGTTCGAGTAATCGAGTTTTTACTGTATATTTAAATATAAGATCATTACACAATCTGTACTATTTAAATCTTTAATCATCCGGCATTCACCGATGTCTGTCACCGAACTTTATCGGATTATGACAAAGAATGTAAGATTTACATTGCGAAATTGCGAAATTGCCAAGATGGAACTAACGGTGTAACCTTCCTGCTGAGTTTTAATACATTCATGTTTGTCTAAAAACTTCAAACTTGAGTTTTCAAACTGGGTCCATATAAAATGCCTGCAAATTTGCCGAATCAACAAAATCTAAATCTTTGACAAGGTAGTTGTGTAGTGAGAGTGATAAATAGCATTAACTATTTCCTAAATGAACATTTATATAAATCGATCACTGCATATACATATTCATTAACTTAATTTCATAAGGTAAACATCTCACGAGAAGTTATAGCTCGAATAAAACTAGGATCAGATCTATATCATTTTCATTAGCAAACAGAACAGATCCTGGTCGGACTGCCGTCTGATCTGGGTCTATTCTGTGTGCAAATGCGTGTAAAAGCGTTATTAATACGAGTATATAAGAAAGTGTTAATACATGATACAGTAACCATTAAATACACATTTTGTGAGCCAAATATTAAGCTTTATCACATAATCTACCTTGTGGGAGGCACTCTGTGGGTAACAGAGTGCCGTAAATCGCGAAAATGCACCGTGCATTTTTTATGCAAATTAGCAATCGTTAGCCAATCGTAGCGCGCATTAAAGCGTTATCAAATCGTAGCGCTAGATGTACGTCTTCCGTTGTATTACTATGCTGTTTGTAATCAATAGCCAAAACAGCCATCAGCTATAGCCTGTTCCATTTTCTTTGGCATGTTTAAGGCTTATGTGATAAAAAGAATCTTACATAAGTGTTCAATACATATTGTTGTCATGAAACTCGTTTACTATAATCAATATGGCACTCGTTAAAGCTCGTGTCATATTATGATAGTTAACTCGTTTCATAAAAACAATTTGTAATGAACTCTCATGTAAGATCCTGTGTATCAGCCAATATTTCTTTCCTGGTTTTGTCAGGACATGAGTCATGAACAGTAGACTCGAGGGTTTATCAGCAATTAGTTTCTCATTTATTATCCAGTATGTGCATTTTTAATGATTTAAACATTAATCTAAACATCCATTGTGTCCATCGATAAAATTAGTTCATATTTCTCCGTGTTTCATTAACCCTTTCCCTCATAGGCTATATTTAGATACAACCTCTTTGAACAAATCTACCGAAAAGGAGCATTAACTAGAGAATATAAAACTTAGAATTTCGTAGTTTGAAGCCATTGTGATAAATAGAGCATTTGCTCCTATAGGAGCAAATGCTCTATTATCACAATGGTTTCACAAAGTGACTTTTACTGAGTTATCAAAAGTCGTCAATATGAGGGAATGGGTTAAAGCGCAGTATTTAAACTATCGCGGTGAAAGGTGAATATCAGATGGTTCTATCCCATATTTAATCCTTTACTTTATATACAAGCCTTTGCAAACAGGGTAGACCAAGACCAGACGGCGCCGTCTGATCAGGATCTGCTCTGTTTGCTTACTAATTTATATAATTAGATATGAATCTACAGTTTGAAATGGCGAAAATCACCCCATTGGTCATATATCATTATAATGATTAAGTTAATGAATATTCGTGAGGCCATGGAGTCTTATAAAAATGTTTATGAGGTAAAGAATTAGATATTTAAAAAGCACTATTAACTTATTTCTCAAATTGTGATACTTGAGAATCGAGATATTAATACAGCAATCAGATAAGTCCGTATTATGCAGTGCGGGCTTATTACAAAACAAAAAAGTGTGTCGTGTGATATTCTGAGGGCATTTTTCAGTTGTGTCTTGCAATACCAGCTTGTCAAAGCATGTAGAGGACCAGATAATATGCTCAAATTAAAACAAAAATACATATTCTAACAAACACAACGTTGTAATTGCTCTTTAGAATCCTCTCTTCGAGAAGATTCTAAAGAGCCATTGCGACGTAGGATGTGGTGGAGAAATGCCGATTTTAGTATTTAAATACGCGTCTATTTTTACTGCTCTGGTATATTATTGAACAGAGGTAATGTGGTGTAACACGACCGTTCCCTAAATGGCAGGTTTCCATATACAGTGCAGTTATCTGTTCCACTGTACTAAATCCCAGCCAAAGTGTTTGGCAAACAATACAGGACAGGAACAGTTGCATCAATTTAATCGCGAGGTCTGACCAGGTTCTTCACTGTTTGTTATCCATCCAGAGTCTGATATGCTTTGCTGACTGTTGTGACAAACAGAGTAGAACCTAATCGAATACCCCCTTTACCTCTGTTTGTTAAACCTAAACATAGTAAACCTCCTAAAATCGACCATTTTATGAATAAACCTATATGGTTATAAAAACAGATGGTTGCTTAATGCGGGACGAAAGTAATGCCGAAAGCTCCCGCATGAGACTAAAAATGTAACATACGCTTTAAGGCGCTTTAAATGTTGTTCATTTGACTGGTATTCGTATACTTAGATAACCATTGTTCCATCTTACATTTATTTGAACATTGTCTGAAAGTAAAACAATAAAACCTGCGCGTTTAAATCAGTATAACTGTATGTCTAAGACATGTAACAGCTTAATGTGTAATGGAAATTTCCCAAATGAATTTTCTGCATGACATTCAGCCTGCATTAAACAACCACCCATATAAAAGATTTAAATTCTTCTTTCATGATATTACAGTTTAGAAACTTTAGAGGGGTTTTACTGTTCCATGATCTACGTGACGTATATAGATAGATAAGACGATGAATAAGTGACCTCTTCGTAGATAAGAACATACATGTACAGTAAAACCCCTTTAATGCAACCATAAAAATAGGCCGAATTAATGGTATTAAAGACGTTTGGTAGCTTAATGCAGGATAAAAGTATTACAGAAAGCTCCCGTAGGAGCTTTTTGTAATACTTTCGTCCTGCATTAAGCAACTACATGTTTTGAAGACATCCATGGTACATGGTAATTCATAAAGTGGTTGTGTTAGAGAGGTTTTACTGTATATGTGATATATATGAGTATTGAATGTACTTCTGTTTCAGTCAGGCCCAATTCAAATAATAGTAAGGAAGATGTTGCGTGGATGTGTTTTATTGTGCGTATGCTTGGGTATGTATTGCCTGTTCTATATATAACGGTCTATTATAAAATGTTATTATTATGCAACTGTGATGTAGTTGTTTCTTATAATATTGGTAGAAGGTACCAGGCGCATTAAATATTTACTAAATGAAAATCTAATTGTTAAGCCAATGTCTAAACTTGACTAAATTGAAAAGGCAGTGCTGGTTTTGTTTAGTAAAATAACATATTACAAACTTTGGAAGTGTAAACCCTCAGCTGGTCCGTGAACAAATCAAAGTTCATGCCATATATAGAATATATAGTTTCACCTGATTTCATTTCCTTCTTTTTCGAGTATGTATTCCAAACATGACACACGAAAGGATATCGTAGCTTTATATAGTACATATATACGAGCGTAATGTACTTGGTTGTACTCGTCGTAGTACGACTAATATATTCACGTGTTCTTTGTTGGTAAAAAACGAATGTTTGAATGTCAAATATATTTTGCTCTGCATGAGATGAACGGACGGCTCTAAAAATATGATATTGATCAGGGTCCAATGTTACAAAACTTCCGAGTCTGAGTCTGAGATCATTTCAAGTATCCGATTGCTCAGAATCTGACCAATCGGATGTTTGAGAATGATGGGAGACTCAAGCAAAGGTTTTGTAATCCAGACCTTTTGTAAAAGTAGTATTTAATACTACTCATGCCGCATATTGATGGATAAGACTTATATTTCTTCATAATACATTTTATATATATGCATACATTGACATTTATGTCTATTGTTATTATTTTCCCCCAGCATTTGCCAGCTCAGCAGTTATCAAAAGTATACAGGGTGATAGCTCCATGTGCCCTGATGTGATGTGTATTGCCCTGTTCGCTCCAGTGTGTGGCACAGACGGAAAGACGTACAGTGAGTCATACTCCGATAGCTGAGAGTAGTCTTTAGCCTGTTGAGGGCGAAATCGTGGCAACCTTTGCAAACAATGTTTTAACCCTTCGCTTGCTATTCACGCCAATATACCTACCTGTAAATAGTGAAGACCCAGATGAGACAGCTCCTGCAGGAGCTGTCTCATCAGGGTCAGCACTATTTACAAGTTGATTGTGCAATCATTGCGCTGCAGAGCAGTGATTGCACATCGATATACTTGTACACAGTGAAGATATGTGTAATTATACAACAGGGCATGGGTAAAGAAGGAGAAATGTGTTTTAAAATTCAGCAAGAGATGGGTAAAAAGACGCTGAGTTACCTGGCGCCACACGAAGATTCAAATTGTTTAACGCTGGTTGTACAGTGGAGTCTCGCTAAAGCGCCCAAGTGATTTATTAGGAGACTGTAAAAGCAGATGGCTGATTATTGCAGGGCACACGTGTAATATAAAGTTCATGTCTTGTATCACGCTTGCTCTGCATTAAGGTATAATCTTTTTAGACTTTTTTGGGTGGTTATATCATCGATATAACTGTGTATTTCTAGCAACAATGGAACACAATTTGAATCATTTACTCACCAGGTTAAAATTTAACTACACAATTGAAGGTGAAGGTGAAGATGAGATTTACAGTCGTCCGTATTTTATATAATGTACATCTAAAGATATACTCCAGTCTTTACATTTAATCCCTTGATCACTAGGTTTAAGTCGTTCATTTACATTCGATGGTCAAGGCAGCCATGGTACATTTTCTTTATTCCTCCCATATGTACCCATTTATTACACCTAGGTAGAGAGGAGCAACGTGGATCTATTTTGCTTAGAACAATTCGGATGGTACGATGGTAGGATTCAAACCGGGACTTTCCTAGCCCAAATACTGCATCCTACCACTACACCATCACTTATACCTACAACTTTCTAAATTCACTGCACTCTGTTATGCCTGTTTAACACCGCTGCGTGTATGTGGCGGTGTCTTGGCCTAGTTATTGAACATTAATAACTCAAGGGACCGGGGGTCGAATCCCGGCTGGACCGGCTCGACATTTCAGTGTCGTCCTACTGCACGAGGTTGCCTCCTTTGCACTTAGGGGTTAAAGTGGGTACCTGTGAGGGCCACTAGACAGTACTACGGCTGCGTACTCACGCAATATGTTAGCAGTGCTCAATATTGTAGTTGAGTGGCTCAATGACTAAAGGAGAACATGTACAGTCGGTTGAACGGTTATTCAGACTGAAAGTAAACTATAACTAGGCACTTTATTTATGACTGCCAAAACAAGATGAAATGAACTATAGTAAAATTATGGTAAAACGTTCTAATATGACCACTCAAACGGTATATCAGTTAAGTGACATCTCAATACAGGACGAATGATTGACATAACTCTTTGTACGAGAAGTCTACATTATTTCTGTTTCACATATTAAGCACATATTAAGAACATATACAAATATGCGTGATATGTAGAAAAAACAGTGCTCAAAAACTGCAAAACTGTGGAACTATGCATGACATAAATGTGCAGATTAAACGTTTCAAGAACTCCTAGAGGAGCTTTTAGTATGACTTTCGCCATGCATTAAGTTATCACCTGTCTTTAAGTTAATGCTAAATATTTTAGTGTTCGAGTAATCGAAACTTTACTGTATATTACAGGTAATGAGTGTATGATGCATGCTTCAAACTGTCACAGCAACGTGGAACTGGCAAGCAAAGGACCCTGTGGCGACTCGCTTCTGGCCAGCTAAACGATGGACGATCAGTGTATTTTCAATATATAAAAATGTTTGAAACGTAATTTTCCATTGTTTTCTCTTTCACATGTTGGATAAGACGAATCTATAATTCGAGATCTTATTAACACCAGTATATCTGATGCAGTGAATATGCGTTTTGAAACAAACAAAAAAGAAACTTCACAATGAAAAGCAGATGGTAATGGGTGCGGATGACAAAACGTGCGCAACACTATTAAAACATTATTAAACCGATTCCTTCTTAGAATATTTTCATACCCATCCTCTTTGAATAAATATACCGGTAAGGACTATTTACTAGAGAAAGGAAAACGTTTAGAATAGTTTAGTTTGAAACCCGTGTGACAAATAAAGCATTACCGTGTCCCTGTGGAGCTAATGCTCTATTAAGCACAATGGTTTCAAACAGTGACTTCTACAGAAGTGTCAGAATGCATCTGTAGGAGATAATGAGTCAATATCTATAAGCATTTGCGAAACTGTCCCCCTCTTTAACCCTTTCACCGCCACAGTCGCATAAATGCACCACGACAAATAGTGCATTCCCAGATCAGACGCCGCCTTTTCAAGGCGGCGTCTGATCAGGGACTTCACTATTTGTCTCAATCTCTATTTCTATATAATTATGTACTTTATTCCTTTGAAATTTCCATTTATATATTTTAATTTCTTAATTTTACTGAATGATTTAACAAACTTGGATTGCAGACGACATTTAGGAATTTTGCACCGAAATGGTTAATTGTTCCCTCCCATTTGTTTCCAAATTCACATGCAGAGTATCAACCAGGTTGTAACTTGATGAGTTGCCGAGCTGCTTGCATACAGCCTGTTTAACCCTTTCCCTGTTATTTTATTATTTCAAATCTCAATACCTAGTGAAAATCCCTGGACACAATAGTTACAATGAATATGGAAGGTGGAACATTGTAGCAGTTTTAGAAACTAAAGAAACATTTCTATCTAATTTTAGTAGCAAACAGAGCAGACTCTGATCAGTCTGATTTTGGTCTTCATTGTTTGCGAATGCGTGAAAAGGCGTTTATATGATAGAAAGGATTAGTTAGATCATTACTGTTTTGCCCCATAGGTTGCCGTTATGATAGTTATGTGCTAAGTCTTCGGTGTTGGCGCGTGCTAACGCCAAAGAGTCTCATAAATTCATAAATTGCTAGAAATAATTATAAAGTGTCTAGAACATGAATGTAAGTGAAAATGTATGTGATTAACATTGGTCAAAGTTTCTCTCTCTCTCTCTCTCTCTCTCTCTTTCTCTCTCTCTGTCTCTGTCTTTGTCTGTCTCTGTCTCTGTCTCTCTGTCTCTGTCTCTGTTTCTGTCTCTCTGTCACTCTCTATCTCTATATGTGTTTCTGTGTCTCTCTCTTTGTGTGTCTGTCTGTGTGTCTGTCTGTGTGTATGTGTGTCTGTGTGTCTGTCTGTCTGTCTCTCTCTCTCTCTCTGTCTTTGTCTCTGTTTCCGTCTCTGTCTCTCTGTCTCTGTCTCTGTTTATGTCTCTCTGTCTCTCTGTCTCTCTCTATCTCTCTCTGTGTCTCTGTGTCTGTGTGTCTGTGTGTGTGTCTCTCTCTCTGTGACTCTCTCTGTGTCTCTGTTTCTATGTCTCTCTGTGTCTCTCTGTGTCTCTCTGTGTCTCTCTGTCTCTGTCTCTGTGTGTGTGTGTGTCTCTCTCTCTCTCTCTCTCTCTCTCTCTCTCTCTCCCCCCAATCATCCATTTTGATATTAGAGCGCCAGTGGAAGTGTTTGGCATTTTTCGGTTGAGCAGATTCTATTCATTTTTTTTAAATTCTAGATATACGCATTTTTCTTCAAAACGTGTACAAGCAACTTTCTGCATTACTTTAATCCTGCATTAAGCTGCAATCTGTCTCCAAAATATTTGTACAAAATGTAACGTCAAATTTTGAGGGGATTTGTTTACACGCTTTATGAAAATGTTTGGTTTGAACACAAACTGTAGGATCAGATTCCATACCATTTCCCTAAGAAAACAGAATAGATCTCGGACAAACCGCCGTCTGATCTGGATCTACGCTGAGTGCAAAGGCATGTAAAAGTTTATATATAGGAAATGGTTAGTTTGGAAATAAAATACATTATACAATAATCATTAAACGCACAAGTCTATGAGTCAGATTTTAAGATGTATCAGCCAATATTTCCAGGGTTTGTTCAGGACAGGAGCCATCAACAATAAACTCGATGTATAAGAAGGAAGCAACACGTTTCTCATTTAACCCGTACTCTCATATTGACAACATTTGTCGCCTCTGTAAAAGCATTTTTAAACCATTGTGATAAATAGAGCATTTGCTCCACTGGAGCAAATGCTCGTTTTATCACAATGGTTTCAAAGCAAAGCTATGAAATTCTAACCTTTATAATTTCTCTAGTAATTTTCTCTAGTAGTACATTTTCGGTAGATGTATCAAAAGAGGTTGGGTCTAGAAATAGTCTATGCGGTAATGGCTTAAGATCCAGAATGTACCTCTTTTAAAGTTTGAAAGTGGAGTCTAAATATCCATTATTTCCTTCGATATACAAGTAATTAGTTTATTTTTCGTGTTTCATTAAACACAGTTTCGTACAATTGCAGTGAAAGGTGAATAAGAGATGGCTCTATCCCATATGTAACCTTTTACTTTATATGAAAGCCTTTTGCAAACACAGCAGACCCAGATCAGACGGCACCTGTAGGAACCGTCTGATACGGGTTTACTCTTTTTGTTTATGGTATAATATAGGTCTGATTCTACAGCTTTCTGAAATGGCGAAAATATTCCCTTGTTCATATGTCTTGTTCATAATTACGGTAATTAAGTAAATGACTATTCATGGGCAATGAAAATGTTCATGAGGTAAAACATTAAGAAATACGATTAACCCTTCGCTTGCTATTCACGTCAATATACCTACCTGTAAATAGTGAAGACCCAGATGAGACAGCTCCTGCAGGAGCTGTCTCATCAGGGTCTGCACTATTTACAAATTGATTGTGCAACCAGCGCACTCCAGAGCAGTGATTGCACAGCGAGATAATTGTACACAGTGAAGATATATGTAATTATACAACAGGGCATGGGTAATGAAGGAGAAATGTATTTTAAAATTCAGCAAGCGAAGGGTTAACTTATAATTCAAATCTTGTTAAAAGAGAATCGAAACCAAATTACCGGAATCAGAACAAATTCGTCCTATGTAGTACGAGCTTAATTGCAAATAACGACTATGTTAGGTAAACTTCCGAGCGCATTGTTTAGTTTGACCATTTAATAACAGTTTGTCAATGCATACAGAGGACTAGAGCTTGTATGCGTAATTCAAAACAATTCAAGGTAGATTATTTCTCCACGAAATCCAATGTTGTAACCGGTCTTTAGAATCCTCCTTTCGATATAATT
Source organism: Azorinus chamasolen (assembly GCA_963576725.1). Lineage (NCBI taxonomy): Eukaryota > Metazoa > Mollusca > Bivalvia > Cardiida > Solecurtidae > Azorinus > Azorinus chamasolen. The sequence continues at coordinate 95,336,276 of OY755236.1, read as the reverse complement.
CTTAAGAGCATTGCCAACGTGGTGTGTGATGTTAGTATTTTGTCTATTGCTCTGGTAAATTGCTTTGAGTGGAAACTGTTTTGGACAGAGGTCATATGTGTGACACGACCGTTCCCGTAAAGGCGTGGTTCCATATTCGGTACATTATCTGTCCCGCTGTACTAAATCAAAACCAACTGTTTTTTGCAAAAATGTAGAACAGGAACAGCTTAAGAAGTTTAACCGCGTAGTCTGGGTCCATGCTTATAAAGCTTTTAGTTGAGTCTGAGTTTTGTTCTCAAGCTTTTGATTGGTCAGATTTGAGTTCTCAAGCTTTTGATTGGTCAGATTTGAGCCAAAGGCTCAAATCTGACCAATCAAAATCTTGAGAACGTTCTCAGACTCAACTAAAAGTTTTATAAGCATGGACCCAGGTCAAGTTCTTCACTGTTTGTAATCCTTAACCCATTCCTTCACATTGATGTCTTTTCACTCCTATGTAAAGTAAAGGTCACCAAACCATTGAGATAAATAGAGCAAATGCTCTATTTATCACAATGCTATACAATTATAGTTTTTCTTTCCACTATAGTAAATGCTCCCTTTTCAGTGGATTTATTCAAAGAGGTTTGGTCTAAAATAGCATATAAGCAAAAGGGTTGAAGAGCCTGATATGCTTTGCTGACTTGTGTAATAAATAGAGTAGAACCTGATCAAATACCACCTTTTATCCCTGCTTATTAAACCTCAATGCAGTAAACTCCTCTAAGGCGACCATCGTATGAATAAACCTAGATGGTTTTAAAAGCAGGTCGATTCTTAAACCAGGCCGAAAGTAATCTGCATCAGACCTAAAAGAAACTCAAAATGTAACCTACTTTAGTGGGCGTTTTAGATGGTGTTTACCTTACTTGTATTTAGATAACCGTTGTTTCATCTTACATTTATTTGAACCCTGTTTGGAAGAAGTACAATAAAAACTATCTAACCCGAACGTTCAAATTACAGTGCTCCCTCTCTACAACGACACCCTTTGGGATACGAATATTGTATGTGTTGTTCAGAGGAAGTCGTTATAGGGAGGGAAAATCAAACATTATTAGCTTGTTTGCAGAAACCCAGATCAGGTATATTACGAGAACTAAAATCGTTATGCCTCAATCCAACCCTATGTTGTGACCACTCTTTAGAATCGTCACAAAGTTACGATTCTAAAGAGTGGTCACAACATAGAGTTTTATTGAGGCATTAAGAAAATACGATGGAACAAAGTTGTTTCTGGAGCCTTGTTGTTTCGGAAACTGTGACATGCGTTCTTATAAGGAGGGATTCGTTATTGAGAGGGCCGTTGTAGGGAGGGAGCACTGTAGTATAATTGACGGTTAGTAAGGCATGTGACAGCTTAACCATTCCCCTGTTCAATATTCATGTAAGAAATATTATGACGTCATGATTAGTTATACACAGACTATTTATAATGTGAGCTGTTCAGGGAACCCTTTTTCTTCGATAAAAACTGTAAAATCAGATCTATATCATGTCAAAGTAAACAAAGCAGTCCCTATATGAGCCGTCTTATCTGGGTCTATTCTGTTTGCAAATACTTGAATATGAAAGAAAGGGTTAAATGCAGAGTGAACGTCATGCAGAAATCTGCCAAAAGGAGATTTTTGCATGCCATTCATACTGCATACTGCAATAAGCAACTACCTAAATATTTTTCCGGTTCAGAAACTGTAGAGGGATTTTACTGTTCTTTGATCTACGTGGCGTATGTAGATAAGACGATAAATAAATGACATCTTCTTAGATAAGGACATACTAGTGATATATAGTATACCTTATTCAAATACGCTCCTTCTTTACTTATGTAAACTGTACCGGTCACTAAATTACGATAGTGCCCGCTGGAACATTATATAGTGCCCGCTACGCTCGGTAAGTTCCGGTAGTTTCCGCGCACACGGAAACGCACGTACCGGTAAATGAATTGTATTATTTATAGTATAAATAGTATACCTTATCCCAGAGACATATAAATACATATAGATATGACTCTACCTATCCACATACGCTCCTTCTTTACTTTTGTTAAACGTACCGATCCTTAAATTGCAACTGTGCCCACTGGGACACTTTATGGACCGCTGCGCTCGGTAATTTCCGGTGCTCGGTAATTTCCGCGCATACGGAAACGCACGTTGATGTATTACGTCATTCTAAATATATATTAATTAATACATAAATACTTGAATAGCATGATCTAATATTTCGATCACTAAAGGTCCTTTTCAAAGATTATCATGTCGAAATACACGTCACATTCTTGTTACATGCATTCAGCCACAAAGAAAATAATGTTGATCCAGCGTCGTGGTGTTTTTACAGATGTCATGACGTCATCAAATGACGTCATTAGCGCAACGACATCATGCATACATTAGCGCGTTATCCTCCTTGGTGTTAAGTAGCCTACTGCATAATGATCTGTAAGTTCTCCATATCCATTCAGTTTGATAGATCTGTCTTTCAATTCTACATGCATTGAACATCGTCACTGCTATGACCACCGACTCTGGACAGTGATGAGTTAGCTACCCGACCACGCTCAAGATTGAAAAGATAGATCTACTGGGTTTTGCACATTTCAATCCAAGAAATGTATTTAAACAATGCATTTTTCGAAAATAAATTCTGTGTAAAATAATGATTATTATTCAGCTTGAATAAATTGATACTAAAATGTTGTGTAACTTTAGTAAAGGAAATAGATCTAATTGTAATTTGATTTGCAGATTAATACCGCTGAAGGAAAAACTTATTAAACTGAGGTAATCACGGAGCGACACAGAACTGCTAAAATACTTACATGAACAAAGGAATGCGGTATACTATAAGAAATAGTACAGCCCACTTCGGGCCTAATTGCATTATAGTGACCTACCAGTCAGCCCGAAAATAGTTTAAGGCCCTCAGCCTTCGGCTTCGGGCCTTAAACTATTTTCGGGCTGACTGGTAGGTCACTATAATGCAATAGGGCCCTCAGTGGGCTGTACTATTTCTTATATATATGAGTACCGACTGTAATTCTCTGTCAACCAGTCCCAAATTAAGTAATAGTAACGAGGATGCTTCGTGGATGTGTTTTATTTTTTGCATGTTTGGGTATGTACATGTAGCGTCTGTTTATAGAATGTTAATGTGTTACTGCCTTTTAGCTATTGCCATAGATTCTTGTTTCTTATAATATTAGTGGAATATATCAGGCTCATTCAATATCTACTAAATGTAAATGTAATTGTGAAGTTCATTTCTAAACTTGGCTAAACTAAAAAGGCACTGTTGTTTTTGTTTTGAAAATTATCACATAACAAATTTCAGATGGGTAACCCCAAGCTGGACCGTGAACAAATATGATTCCATATAAGGAATATGTGCATTTTCGCTCGATTTCATTTCCTCCGTTTTAGATCACGTATTTCGCACAGGAAGCCTTTAACCCATTATCTCATAGTATCTTAGATACCACATGTTTGAATAAATCTACCGAAAAGGAACATTAACTAGAAAAAAGGAAATATTTAGAATTTTGTAATTTGAAATCATCAAGATACAAGATACAAGATACAAGAAGCTTTATTTAACGTCGGTTGTATCAATAAAATAACATTAGCATATAGCTATTTGCCGACAATTAAACAAAAGCATTAACATATCAAAAAGTAAAACAAAGAGAAAGGTACCTGTAAAAAAGAAAGTTCTGTAAGAGAATAGCATATAATTTATTAGTCAGCTACAATCAAAACATAAAACTTTACTTATAAGTAGATATTATCGTGATAAATAGAGCATTTTCTCCTATAGGAGCAAATGTTCTATTTATCACAATGGTTTCACAAAAGTGACTTTTACAGAGTCGTCAAAAGTCGTCAACATGAGGGAATGGGTTCAGGATATCGTATCTTTAAATAGTATACGAATGTGCTATACCTAATTTTACTCGTTGTAGTCCATTGTATATAAGTTTCTAAGAGCCACAACACTAAAAGTATTTTTACCTCACTAACAGCAATTTCGCCCACTAACGTGGACGTCCTCAGAGCTACTGTCCATTTGACCTACGCTCGGCTAAGCACAGGATTTTCCGTCAATCTCCGGTACATTGACGAAAACGGGATCGTAAATTCTCGAACGGTAAGCTCTGTTGAGCCTCAAATTTCTTACGTACGCATTCTTCTCACCGTAAGAAGAACGAGCGCGCATTATTCCCATAAACATGATAAAAGTCAGAAAATTGCGTTCGAATCACAAGGTGGGACCTAGCATCGGAACGCAATTTTCTTACTAGATCAAACTCATTTTCTCCTTATAGTGAAAAGAACTTAGAAAATTCCGCATGCGCTTGAAGATGAAAAAGCCTCAAATTTATCAAAAGCAGTCTTAAGCACAGGCTTGTAATGAGTTTTCACCTTTATTATTATACCCCCACAAACGAAGTTGTTTGTTTTGGTTTTTTGTGTGGGGGTTGGGGTTTACTGGAGTCACCATGTCCGTCCGTCCGTTCGTCCGTCCGGCTTGTTCGGATCATAACTTCCAACGTATAAAAGCTATTGACTTCAAACTTTATATACAGATAGATCACAATGACCGTAAGTGCAGTGCACAATGTTCGTAACTCTGTCTTTAGTATGTTTGGAGTTATTGTCCTTTGTTTTTTCTCAAGTCTTGCTTGTCCGGATTATAACTTTCAAAATATTAAAGCTATTGACTTCAAACTGCATATACAGATGCACAAGGTCCATAACTCTGTCTTGAGTATATTTGGAGTTATTGCCCTTTGTCATTTTTGTCAAAATCTGGCTTATTATTATAATTATTGTTATTGTCGCATTAAACTGAAGTAAAATGCCTTGCAAAATGGGCTGACCTAACCTCGCCGTTTTGCAATAACTACTCACTTTGCAATAAAATCTTAGTTATTTTTTATTTTATTTTGTTGTTTTGCAAAGCGGTTAGTTATTGCAATGTGATATCCTTTGTTTATCCCTTGTATATTTACAATTTAATAACTGGTTTACAATAAACTTGCTTTTTGTGCCATTTAGTTGCATCGTTGTTGACTTACGTAATGAGAGAAATACAAACGCAAATATACATTCATCGATACACAAATGTTTACCTCTCCTAGATCACACCGTGCTATTGTGTTATGACTTAAAATGATCGGTCACTATTCCAGTGTGATAAAGTACCATTTAACCATTTTTCTTGTAGTAGGTGGATGTTACTAGCATCTGACATCTTCGACGAATTTGGTAGTTTGCAAACCGCGTTTAGGTATGAACTAATAGGGCTTTTGAAACTGAAAATTCGTGTAATTGTGTTCAATAGCTATGATACCGGCTGGACAATATCAATTATGATATGAAAATGTCATTTTGTTACTTAATGGATGGATGGATGAAAGTACATGAAGTTGGGAGAGAGTGAGAACTGTGTGAATGAGAATAATTAATTAGTTAATAAAGATTCTTTGAAACTGTAGAAGCCCATATGGGAGCAATATCTGAGGGACTGACTAACAGGTCTATGTCGGTCAGCCAGTCTTCTATGTATAACCTTTTTTCTTGGAATGGAATGATCTGGAAGCCTGAGAGAGTGACGGGAATATGTGTGACCACGAGGGAGCTCTTGTAAGATCTTTGAACGAGTAACATTACAATATTGAACATTAAAAAACCTCTTTTACGCGGCCACTTAATGACTAAACATGGACGTCGTTATAAGCAGGTTGTTGCTTAATGCAGGACAAAAGTAATGCAGAAAGCTCCTACTGTATTAAGCTATCACCTGCCTCTACCGCTCAGAACTATACCTCTTTTGTGTGGTCGCATTAGAGGAGTTCTAAATGGGTTCATATCTCAACAAAGGCCATTTTCAGACCTGTTCAAAGCATTAACAATAAAAAATTATCTTACCCGCAATTTTCACATGAGAAAAATGCGTTCGTACCTACAGTCCCGGGCGAACACTCACGCCCTTTTATCCAACCAGAAAAATGCGCGCATTTTTCTCACGATGAGATGAGGATATTGCGCGCTCATTTTTCTCACGGTGAGAATATTGTGCGCGCGTTCTTCTTACGGGGAGAAGAATGCGTACGTAAGGAATTTGAGGCTTAACAAAGCTATCTGGTACCGGACAGTTAGGTAAAAAACTATAAGTGGTGTGGCTTTAATTAAAGAAACTCGTATACAATGGATTTACTAACACAAGGGACTCTTTCAAGGATATCGTTGTAGTCCGAATGATAAATTCACGTGTGCTTGTTAAAATCAACATGGTTAATACCAAATAGATTTTGTTTTACATGTGCTAACCGCCCGGCTCTACAATAATGTTGAACAGGGTCCAGGTTTATAAAATTCTCAGTCTGGGTCTGAGATCATCCTCAAGTATCTGGGTCCATGCTTATAAAAACTTTTAGTGGAGTCTGAGATCGTTCTCAAGTTTTTGATTGGTCAGATTTGAGCCTTTGGCTCAAATCTGACCAATCAAAAGTTTGAGAACTCAAATCTGACCAATCAAAAGCTTGAGTACGATCTCAGACTCAATCAAAAAGCTCTACGAGGGGTGTTCCATAAATAATGTCATCTGTGCTTTATTTCGCGGAAATCGTGCAATTCATGCACAAAACCACCTCGTGTCGATTGAGTGATCACTGGCTCGTGACACAGGTAAATATCTCGTCCACACGTTCACTTGCCTCGGTACAGTGTACATCGTTTAATAGCATATTCGTTAGACTATACACAAAATGACAGGAAAACGAGCTGAAAATGTTCTTGAAATTAGGGCCTATATAAAAGGTAGGTCATTACTCGGCATAAAGGCTGTAGGTATTCACCGCGAGGTGTGTGGCATTTATGGGGGGGGGGGGGGGCAAATGTCCCGCAGGACTGTTTGTAGGTGGGTAGCTAAATTTAGTGCTGGGCAGCAGCAACTGAAAGATGCTGCTCGCCCAGATCGTCCTGCAACAACTACGACCAAAGGTAACATAGAAAAAATCCGAAATATCCTCAAAACTGATGCTCGATTTACCGTAAGACAATTGGCTCGAATGACAAACTTGTCGTTAGCAAGAGTTCATGCAACTTTGAAGAAACACCTAAAAGTTAGAAAGATAAATGCAAGATGGATACCCCATTTGTTAACGGATGAGCAAAAGAAGACACGTGTAACAATGGCAAAAAAACTTCCCAAAATGTACCCAAAATGTAGTAAAAAGGCTTTTGATAATAAAGTCACTGGTGATGAGACCTGGGTGTATTATTTTGAACCAAAGCGGAAGGTTCCACTAAAAATGCCAGACGCCCTAGTATTGCCAAACGAATACGAACGGTAAAGAAGGTTTTGTATGCTATTTTTTCACTAATAAGGGTCCAGCTATTCAAATCCCGGTGCCAAAAGGCAGAACGGTCACAGGCAAGTTCTATAAAAACGTTGTTCTGAGAAAATTGAAGAACTACTACAAAAGTAGCCGCCCCAAAACAGGACTTAAGTATGTCCCACTTTTGCATGATAATGCACCCGCTCACAAGGCACGTATTGTGACTGACTTTTTTGAGTCAGAGAAGGTTACCGTCCTTCCGCACCCTCCGTATTCGCCAGACTTGGCCCCCTGCGACTATTTTCTCTTTCCAAAACTTAAATATCATTTATCTGGAAGGAGATACAATTCGAGAAATGCCCTTGGATCTGCTGTTTATCAGTGTCTGATGGGTGTCCCCATTGAAGAGTATGAAAAATGCTTCCAAAAATGGATTGACCGACTAAAAAGGTGTATTCTGGCTGGCGGAGAGTATTTTGAAGGGCAGAGCAAATTAAAATGAACAAAAGCACTTCCGCTATATGAGCACCGATGCAAGTGACATTATTTTTGGAACACCCCTCGTATAAGCATGGACAATGATTTGGCAGATTCTTAGCAAGCTCAGATTCTGACCGATCATATGCTTGAGTATGATCTAAGATTTAAACAAAGTGTTTTATAAAATCGGGACCAGAGCGATGCATGGATACAAAATAGTTTTCTGTACATTACAAAATTTGCAAACAGTGTAGACCCGGATTATTCAAGGAATAGAAACTCTGTATCTGATAAGAATATGCCCTTGTTTTGAAAGCTTATGGATTAAACTATCATTATAAAGAGTGACAAATCGTTTAGACACTAATTCGATGTTACGTTTCAGAACCATAAATAAGCTGTGTAAATTATGTATTTGCCTTTAGAAAACTCCTTTATTCTCCCACCAACTTCTATGCTGTGACCACTATTGACAACTTTCTCATCGGTTTCATAGAATGGTTACAACATTTGGTCTGATTTTAGTATATTTATGTACATGGCGCTTGAATACGACGTCTGTTACGTGCCTACATGGTTGTTAAATGTGTCGCTATTCTCCTGGAGCAAACTCACACTACGGTTAGGACCGAAAAGAGGTTTAGCAATAACCCTTATACAGTATAACCTCTCTTAACCGGAATTCTAGTAGATAATAATTTAGATACTTTAGATCTAGGAGCTTTCTGCATGACTTTCACCCTGCATTAAGCTGCCACCTGTCTCCAAGACCGATATTCATACTAAATTTAACTGCCGATTAAGAGAGGTTTTACTGTACTACTGTTGACCCATTCCCTCATATTGATGCATTTTATAGTCTTTAGACTCATTTTCTCCCAGACTATCTTAGACCAAGCCTCAAAGAATTATTCTACCGAAAGGGAGCATTAACTATAGAGAAAAAAAGAGAAATTTACAATTTTGGAGTTTTGAAAACATTGTGATAGAGCATTTGCTCATATGGTACAAATACTCCATTCACTAAATAAGATTTACAGAGGCGCAAACAGACGTCAATAGGTGAGAACTAGCTAAACCATTCCCTCATTTTGACGCCTCTGAAAAAATCTATACCAAGCCTGCAAAATTCGAAAATATTCATTTTTAGCTGGTTGATATTCGAAGAAAAAGTACTAGTTTTTGTCATAACCCCGACGTCCGTGTTGTCGTTGTCGTCGCCGTTGTCGTCCGGAAATTCTAGCATTCGTTATTACTTCTTTACTATTCATAGAAATCTTATGAAACCTTGGTCCCCATCACTTTGGCTACCATCTGACCAAGGGACATAATTCTGTCAAGCCTGTTTAAAAACGTATGCCCCTTTATAGACTTAGGCAAAACATTCTAATATGTCTATCATTTTGAAAACGTAACCATCAGGGTTCTCATATAACATATGTGAATCTTTTCATGCAAGGCCTTTCCATGAATTTTACGTTTTTACTTGTGACGTTGACCTTTGAACTTTAACATAATCTTTAAAACTTTAACAAAATCTTTAACATTGCATATTGTTGTAAACCTATTCAAGCAAATCTGATGAAACTTCACACACTTGGTCTCCAGCACAAGTGCTGCGGCAAAACAAAGCTTACCATAATGTAAATCTAATAATTTGCTTAATAAGTATTAAATGATATTTGGAGTGAATTGTATAGTGTTTATTACTCGAGGGTTGACACCAAAGTAGTATTAAACAATATAAACACTGGTAAAATACCCCTTTTTCGAGGATACTAGTATACGAAAGGCTAATCTTCTGATGCTGATATGAATTACAATGTATGTTAAAAGGTAATAAGAAGAGCGAAATTCGGTTATAGATAAGAAACACTAAAGTTAATGATTAGTTACATTTATTTTAAAAAAGCTTATAAGTAATATACAGTAGAAAAGGAACACTTTTGGTGTTGATAACATAATTAAAACTACTAGGTAAATGACAATGAGGGACGTTAGTTAGTTGTTTTCTCTTTATGGATGAAATTTTGTGAAAAGAAATAAGGATCTATCCTTTGAAGAGTAGCAAGTGGAAATAAACAACTAATGTTCCTCATTACAGCATGCGCAAAATTAAGAATTGTTAACCTTTTCTCCGTCTATCTATACAGAAGTTTATTTTTGGTGAATCTTTTATTGAACAAATCATTTGGAAAAATAGACAGAAAACTAATTTTCACAGACATAAGTAGTATCAACTGAGATATACAATATATTAGTATAATTATCTTTAAATGTAGCAGACGCAAATGAAACAGCTTCTTTAGGATCTTTCAGGTATGAGTTTACTCCGTAAAGATGTGTAATTGTATCTGTGGGAGAAAAGGTTAAAACTAAACATTCGAAACAATCTAATATGCACAAAGAAAATACAGATAACATTTGTTGTTTTTATGAAACAGTGATAACAAAAGAACAGTGACTTTGTACCATAAGTAAACAACTCAAAAAAATTCAATGAGACTGTAGAAATAAGTGAATATTTTAATCTTCTAAACATCAAGTAATGTTTATTTCTGATGCAGATATTTTTGACACCAAAACATGAATTATTTTACTAGAAAGTGCGTATAATTTACAGATATTCTGAATTCGCTAACAGTGCAGATTCTAATATGAGTTCTCATAAAGAATGCCCAGAGGAACTTATGACAGATTTACAGGTTCATATGATATTGAATAAATCCTCCTAGACAAAATTGTCAAAAGTGCTCTAACTGTATTATCGATCAAGCGATAATGACCAAAATCATAGGTGCACAATGCCATATGATGACCAAGGGGTATATAAAGGTTGAGAAAGAATCATAGAAAGATGTCCGAGTAATGCTCCGGACAAAACTGGACAGACCGATGAACGGACAGGCAGACTTGTCAACAGACAGAGTGATTGCAATATACCCCCTCAACTACTTGGAGGGGGATAACAAAGTTAAAACATTGGGAACAAACAACAGTATTTTGCAAAATGAATTGCACATAAATCGTTGTGGTTGAATGGTTTCTGGGCCGTTATTCTGGCGCCTCTTTCAAAAAAGTCATGTACAGTTCATAAATATAAAGATGGGAATACTGTTAATTACTGTGTTAATGAATACTATTTTAATGAAGTTCTACTGAATACCTAAATACTTCATTTGGGAGTATACTTGGGAGTATATGGTACAATATACACGTATACGCAGTTAGTTCTATACATGTACTTATATAATTATGTACCTATGCATTGTAACACCTTGGGGAACAGAACAGCCCCAGATTCGACACTCCTGTAGGATCAGTCTGATCAGGATTTGCTCTGTTTTCTAATGAAATAAAACAAATACCAGATATTTTTTTATTATTTCGCTATAAACTCAATCGTTGCTATTTGTTCCTTACCTATTTGCTCTGCATATAACTTGTTTGATAGGTACATGTATGTTTGCTCATTCATATTTTTCCAGTATACTTATTGTTTAATAAGTTTAGTTTTTATTTGTTTCTTATCACAATAAAATTCCAATTTCAAAATGAACCAATATTTTGTTTTAATTCCAAGCATTGACGTTACAATTTCTAAAACTTAAAATTAAACAAGATACTTACTGACATCATTCACCATACTTGGCTATCATAATACGGCATATACTTGTTTTGAAAGCTTATTTATCATCTAATCAAAAACATATATCTATTGGATTTGATTCTGCGTATATTGGTACTTTCCGTTCTGTCATATCACAATTGCCATTTATATACTTTTGAATGCAAAGCGGACTAAATGTTGCGTAAAAAGGGTCATATTTCATAAAGGGACCGAAATTAACAATTCTGAAACGGTTTGGGACCGAAATCGTTCATAACAAATAAGTTCTTCCAGGTAGAAGGTAAAAATGTTACTCCAGTGCGAAAAAAGTAGGTCATACTCCGTGCTTCGGGAGACCCCCAGCTCAATTACTATGGCTATAACTGTGAATTTCTGTAAGGCTTTGATTTTACAAAATAATGCCCCTTTATAGACTTAGGGAATACAAATTTAAGATGTCATTTTCAAACCGTAATCAGTAGGGTTTTTATATTTCATATGTGAATCTCTTGTGGCAAGGCTTTTCCATCGATGTATTTAAAATGTGAATTTTATTTTTGCACTTTGACCTATATTTTAAACAACATGTAACGCTGCCTATCATTTTGAAGATATTCAAGCAAATCTTATGAATCTCCACATACTTGTTTAACATTACAAGAGGTACAATCTGGCCTAGGGCTATGACTCTGAAAGGCAATTTTACAAAACCACGCTCCTTTATGGACTTATAAATATAATAATAATATTTATATTGTCTTGACAGACGATCGTTGGCACCCGCATGTGGTGCTTTTGTTTCCAGTAAATGCTCCTTTTCAATAAACTTATTCAATGAGGTTCTGTCTAATATGGCCTATGAGGGAATGGGTTAAAATGTTGTCATCCTTTTCGATATTTCTAATTCATTCTAACTACCAAATGTCGGACAGCTTGGACCTAATCAAGATTAAGAATATAATTCAAGTCGCGTATGGCTTAACTGTCTTTATTATATCTTTCATAAATATGCATACATTGACATGTATGATTACTTTTCCCAGCTTTTGCCAGCTCAGCAGTCATCAAAAGTATACAGGATGGTAGTTCCATGTGCCCTAATGTGATGTGTTTTGCCCTGTACGCTCCAGTGTGTGGCACAGACGGAAAGACGTACAGTGAGTCATCCTCCGATAGCTGAGTGTAGTCTTTAGCCTGTTGAGGGCGAACTTGTGATAACCTTGGCAGGAAGTTTAAGAAAATACGCTGAGTTAACCGCCGGGCCCTCATCATGAATCAAACTGTTTAAAAATAACGCTAGTTTAACAGTGGAGTCTCGCTAAAGCGAATAGGTGATTTATTAGGAGACTTTAAAAGCAGGTGGTTGTAAACCTGTATTAGAAAATTCCTGTAGGAGCGTCTTGTATGACATTTGCCTTGCATTCAGGTATCATCTGTTTAGACTTATTTTGTGTAGTCAGTTTATCAAAACTTTATTGTGTATTTGTAGCGAATATTTAACACATTTTTATTGAAAAGGAAGTAGATGATATGCTCGAAATTTAACTACACACCTAAAGGTGAAGGTGAATGTGAGGTTTATATTCTCTATTTTATATAATATACACATATTCTTCCGTCATTTATACCCCCTTGGTCACTGGGTTTAAGTCGTCTATTTACATTCGGTGGCCAAGATAGCCATGGCACATTGGCTTATTTCCAACACATGCACCCATTTATTACACCTGTGTAGACAGGAGCAACATGGGATACATTTTCTTGCTTAGAAATATTCAGATGGTCCGATGGTAGGTTTCAAACCATGAGCTATACGCTTTCATATCCTGCATCTTACCACTAGAACATCACTCATAACTATAATTTTCTGAAATGATTTCACTCCGTTCTGCCTGTTCAACACCTCTGCATGTATGTTGGGTAGATTGGCCTAGTGGTTGAGCGTTGGCCAGATAACTCAGGGTTCCGGAAATCGAAACGCGGCTGAACCAGCTCGAAATTTCAGAGATGCTTTTCAGTGTCTCTCATCCACTCCACACATCACCCCTAGTGATGCATTTTGTCGCCTCTGTAAAAGTCACATTTTGAAACCATTGTAATAAGTAGAGCATATGCTCCATACGAACAAATGCTCCATTTATCACAATGGTTTCAAAACCAAACTACATAATCCTAAAATTCTCCTTTTCTATAGTTAATGCTCCTTTTCGGTAGATTTATTGAAAGAGTTTGGGTCTAAAATAGCCTAAGAGGGAATGAGTTAAAGTGGGCACATGTGAAGATCACTAGCTGGCACTGCGGCTGTGTAACCGTGCAAGCAGTGCTCAATATTGTAGGAGAGTGGCTCAATGACCAGGGGAGAAAATGTGCAGAATGATTTTTCGGACTGAAAGTAGACTAAAACTAGGTACTTTATTTATTTGGTTTACTTATAATTGACAAAACAAGAAGAAATGGAATACAGTAAAACTTTGCAATATAACCACTCAAAAGGTATATCAGTTATAGGACGAATGATTGACAAAACCCTTTGAAAGAGATGTCTGCATTACTTTCCCTCTACATTAAGCATATGTTAGTAAAAATGCAAATATGTGTGCTATGTCGACAACAGTGCTCTAATACTGCAAAACTGTGGCACTATGCATACCATTAATGTGTCATGCGGATTAAACGTTTCAAGAACATTATCATAGTTGCATGTCCCTGATGAACATTTATGCCTATATTGATCACTTCATGAATATTCATTAAATTTGGAATATTCATGAGCTTATCTAAGTTTCCAAGGGAATCTTTAGCTTAGAAAAATCTGACGAATCAGATATATGGAATTAATTCATAAGCAAGTGGAGGAGACCAGGATCATACGGCTCCTACTCTATTTGCAAAGGCGTGAAAATGCATTTTTAAAATTGACGAAAGCGTTAACATGGCCATATATTTGAGTTCGTGTCATCCTTTGCATTTCTTGCATAAGAAACCATTATTGTCTGCTCAATCAGGAGCCGTTTTATCTAGATGTGTACTACTTTCTAAAGTTTGTCTTTCCAAATACTTATGGTAAGTAAGGTATATAAATCCTTTAGGAAATGCCTTTTTGCTGCAAACAATATACCGGTATATAATTTGCTTCAAGTTTCAGACTGTTAAAGAAGTTTGGATCCTGATGAGATGACGCGTTACACACCATCTCATCTGGATCAAACTGTTTGTAAACAGATACGCCCAATGCAGCAAGCTATGTGAGATGCTCTCCGGCGACTTCGGCGGTGAAAGAATTTAAACAAGATATAGTGTCTGTATTATCTTGAATACGACCACTCAATAGAAGTGGTAGCTTAATGCAGGACAACATTTATACAAAAAGCTCCTATACGAGCTTTCGGTACCAATGCGTTAAGCACCCGCATGCTTTTATACTTTCCTACAGCAATAAATAATGCGATGGCATTAGCGAGATTTTAATACCAGCAAATGTACATCTCAGTAAGGAGTTGTCTGCATTATTTGTACTGTACATGTATTATGGGTATTTTGGTGAAACTGCATTAAATATAGACTCTTATAAGCATCTAATAACCATTTACCTGATTAATATTCATGTAAGAAATATCTGCATTTATATTATTCGATAAGCAAACAGAGCAGACTCTGCTCAGACAGCTCTGTTTGTCAAACACGTAAGCACGAGTCTCCATCAAGTAAACAATACAATCTTTCAGGCAGTACACCGGTTAATCCAAATCTCTGATAGATTTTAGAGTTAAGTAGTTGTTTCAAACCACTCTCATCTGAATTCAGTCTCTTCAAAACGTCTCTTGCATAGTTTATATTACAATTACAGTTACTATTTGCAATGTGTTTTGATACATTACCGTTAATGTTAGTATAATGACAACTACTTATATGCACTTATATGTAAACCTCTACTCATGTCTCATTGTAGATACTCATCATCCATAACCGTTTGGTTATTGCCATGACACTATATTTGCATTACCTGGAGAGAGGACATTATATAATGTTGTAAAAACTTGTAGCCCAATCTCATGCATGACATTATATGCAATAAATATGTTTTAAACTAAAACGCGATACTACAAACACTCAAATACGTATTATTATAGATCGATAACACAGAGGTGGCAGCTTAATTCAGGATGTAAGTTATGCAAAGAGCTCCTACAGGAGCTTTCTGCATGACTTACACCCTGCATTAAGCAGTCACCGGACTACAAAGACATAGATTCCCCATAGCTACAATTTCGTAGGATCGAGTTTTTACTGTTGTTATTTTGTCGCGTTCGAGAAATTTCACGGTATACGTGTGGGTCTCGATTATCCAAAATTGTAGTATAGACGAATTTAGGCCCTTTTAGGCAGGTGGCTGCTTAAAATATGGTGAAAGTCATGAAAAAAGCTCGTAGAGGATCCTTAAAAATCGATATTAACGTATTTCAGTGTTCGAATAATCGAAATATTACTGTATATATATATTACTGGTAATGAGTGCATGATGCATGCTACAAACTGTCACAGTCATGTCCAAGTGGCAAACAAAGGACCATGTAGCAGCGAACTCCTAGGCAGCTAAACCATGGGCGACTAGTGTATTTTCAAATTCATGAAAATAGTTGAAATATAATTTGCCCTTGTTTTCGTTTTCACATGTTTGAATGGGCGAATCTGTAATTCGGCATCTCATTAATACCTAGACTTATGCAGTGAATATGTTTTTGAAACAAAAAAGGAAGAAGAAAATTCACTTTAAAAATCGAAGCAGGTGATTAATCACCTACATGTTTATTGCAGGTGTGAACATTTCCATGGCTTAGCGCAACATTATTAAATACTTCATTTAACTTATTCCCTCCTAGACTATTTTAGACCCAACCTCTTTAAATAAATCCACCAAAAAGTACTATTTACTAGAGGAAAGGAAACATTTAGAATTGTGTAGTTCCTAAACCATTGTGATAAATAAGGCATTTGCTCCTATGGAGCAAATGCTCTATTAATCACATTTATTTCAAAATGTGACTTTTACAGAGGCGCCAGTAGGAGGGAATGAGCTATATCTTTAAGCATTTGCGAAACTTGCCTGTTCTGTAATTTTGAAACCACTGTGTTCTATTTTAAAATTCACAAGCAGTGTCAAACAGGTTGGAACCTGACGAGTTGCCGAGCTGCCCGCTGTGTCATCTGCGCACAGCTCGTTTAGAAAGACCATCACTGATTTGCCCTATACGTTGTCCTTACGATAGGTTTGTGCTAAGCCTTCGGTTTTGTCACGTGCTAACACTAAGGAGTCTGATGAATCCCCATGAAATTCTTTCAATAGAAAAACTTAAAAAAGTGTCTAGAACGTATATGTAAGGAAGCATTATGTGATTAACATTGCTCTCTCTCTCTCTCTCTCTTTCTCTCTCTCTCTCTCTATCTCTCTCTCTTTATCTCTCTCCTCTCTCTCTCTCTCTCTCTCTCTTTGTCTGTTTGTGTCCTCTCTCTCTCTTTCTCTCTCGCGATCGCATACACATAATATTATATATATCCTCAAATATATCTGGAACACTCTACACTGTTTGCATTTTCATAATGCATGTTACATGTTTATAGAACTAACATAGAAAATAGAATAGAACCAACATAAAAAGATGAATACACATGAGGCATTTTACATGCAAGCTAGGCAACAGGTAAATACAACTGATGAAAGAGATACAGCAGTTGCAGTCAATTACATTCTTTGTAACTGAAGAAACTCGTGGGATTTGCTACCGTGGAAAATCGCTTAAAACTACGTTTGCCTAAAACAGTTGCGGAGCTTTGTGTTACAGGTGAAACAAAACCATTCTATTTTAACCGAGGTCTTTCGCAGAGAGAACCTATAGAATAAAGTAAACATTTTCTCTTAATTGGTAGATATTAACGCTCTCCCTATTGATAGCAATGCCGTCATTATTATTTATAAGCTTAGTTTTAAAATGACATATGTACACGAGCATTTTTGGTACTGGCAGAAACTGTAGAGTCGGATCTATTGTAATTATATAAGCAAGCAGAGCAGGCCATGATCAGACGGCTCCTACAGGAGTCGACTGATCTGGGTCTACTCTATTTGCATAGGTGTGAAAATGCGCCTATATAAGGGAAAGGGGGAAAATGGAAAGAAAAAAAGAAGAACGAGCGAAGGTGTAAGAGGAGTACAAGAATGCATCGATTTGGTACGTTGAGTATTTCTCGAACAGATCCGAACTCAATCCTGCATGTGTTACGCACATTTTGACAGTTTGTTGTAGGTATAATGGAGGTTGAATGATAATAAATACCAGCATTATCACGATCGTAAGTAATTATAAAGGGCTGAACAGGGGCAGGGCTTATCAGTTAAAGTGCATTCGTATTCGTTATTGCCCCGCCTCACGATGCCAAATCATTGCAATCATTATTAATCACAGATGTGTGTTATTTGTATGACTATATGGTGGTTAATGCAACTCGCTATATCAATTTATTGACGAGTTGTTGTTATAGAGTACAGTGGCATTTTCTTATTTTCCAATCTGGAATGTTTCTCAAGTTGGCAAACTAACACACCAAGACAGTTTTTTTTCAGTAAATGAACAGTATACATATTCAGACTACCAAAACTGTTTCAAATCTTTTAATTAAAGGCTACAATCTAACGGAAAATACCTTGCATATTTATAATGAGTTTATATACAGTAATTATGTAACACAACTTTGGTAAAAATGGTTTAATTACTTTTCGATCATCCTTCTTATGATATATTCTATAATATACAGCCATAAAAATGAAACAAATGGTATGTCACACAATGAAGAGCAAGAGCTTAGAATTATCAAAATATTGTCATTTAAAATGAAATCAATGTAAAGCCAGTTCATTACTAACAGAAACATTAAATGTAAATTACCACAGAAGTTAAAAAATAGAACCAACTTTGAGTGTCACCTTAAGATCCAACATGACATGGATCCTCTTCATCAGAACAGAACAGAACATAAATTAGTTTATTCAACTTGTACACGATCAGTTACATCGTTAAATAACATACACTCATACAATACAACATACATACATACTAATTGTCAAAAACGGTATAGGTCTACTAACCAAACTTAGAAATTACATAGAAAGCACAGTATAATGCACTGCAATGTATAAATCACAGTGCATCGTGTTGCTACTTAATATACAGTAAACCTCTCTATAACGACCACTAAATAACATCAAGTATTTAGTGTTAAAGGCAGGTGGATGCTTAAAGCAATGTGAACGTAAAACAGAACGCTCCTATAGGAGCGTTCTGTTTTACTTTCACCTTGCTTTAAGCAACCACCTGCCCAAAATACCAATTTATTAACCCAATTTAGTGGTCGTTATAGAGAGGTTTTACTGTATTTACTTTATTTGATGTTGACAAATGTAGCATTCTTATGTAGGATACTGAACTATGCATTCCAATTAATGCGCATAAATAAATAAAACTATTAATTAAAACTATTAATTAATGTACGGTTGTGACAAATAGTTTGTTTTTACTCATATAAATGTAATATTACACAAACATACAATACTTCATCTACGTGTACATGTATAAGCCTGAGAGTAGACTGTTTATACATTGTAGGCTTTTATATATGTACTTACATAATTATATCAGTACAACCCTTTGGTTTCTGTCTTGAGCAATTATGTAAATTAAATTTATACATGCTTTATCAAAGTATGTATTCATATCTGTTTTAATTTACTGTCAATTAACAAAATATAATGTCTCCTAATCGGGTAACTATTCCAAAACAGACTCATTTGAATCGATACTAGAATGACCACCAAACTATTAATGTGATTCCCACCTTCACTAGAAAAAACAAATACCATAAACTAATAAGTTCGTCTAGTTTCATACTACCACTTAATAATTGATTTCGATAGATGGTAGTGACATTAACATAACACTAGTCTAAGTGTCCTTAAGGATGGAATCGTCGCATTGTGTAATGAATAAGCTTCTGGATTAAATGAAATTTTTTGCGCAAAATCTGACTACTCGAATGTAATCCGTTAGCTAACGATACGATATACAGTACCATAAACTATTTGAATCCAACAAGCAAGTAAAGATAATTATACCAGCAGAAATAAAGGATGTAAATGCATCTAGATTCCATTGGGGAAATGGTTCGTACATGGCAAGTATGTAGGCTAGTATGTGGATAGCATTGTGGATAGCATTGTACAAAGAACTAACTCTTTCGCTGTCAATATCGCGTCCGAGATTACCTAATAGTGTGAAAACAGTTTGGATCCAGATAAGATTTCGAGTAACTCCGTATCTCATCAGGATCTAAACTGTCTGTTACTGTGGTAATCTTTTTGAGACAATCAAAACAAACGAAAATTGGGAGAGACGAAAACGTTTGCAGACGACAATATTTGCAGATGATAATATTTGGCAGCGAAAGAGTTAAATAATAATAACAATTTCAACACATTCCTTCATATGCCATTTTTAGACCCAGCCTCTTTGAATAAATCTACCGAAAAGGATCATTTAATAAAAGCAAAAGTTTAGAATTGTGTAGCTTTGAAAATCACTTTGATAAATAAAGCATTTGCTCCTACAGGAGCAAATGCTCTATTTATCACAATGATTTCATAAAGTGGTTTTTACAGAGGCGTAGAAAGGCGTATTTAAGGAGAAAAGAGTTAAATACCATTTAAATACACATATTTTAATAATTGTACGTAATAGTTCAGATGCAGAATAGACTCAGAGTATATGTACTTCGGCATCCCATCAGTATCTAGTCTCATCAGGATCCAAACACGATCTTACACTCTTGTTATATTTTATTTCAGACGGATCTAGAAAACTCCAATGAAATAGATGAAAGTCATAGTAGACGAAATTCATTTGGATGCGAAAGCGTTCAGTTGTGTGAGAGATAATCAATGAACAGCTGAAAACGAGTGTGATGATGCCAATGATAATGATGATGTTGACAATGATGAAAATATATGACATTATCCATAATTATATTGATTGTATATAATTATGCATAAATATAGTGGTGGTTAATGATGCAACACCGCTAAAAGCGGTATTCCTGACAAGTTTGTACTGCTGTGGCGATGATGATTATGATGACCATTAAAAACGACCGGCTGATGACGACGTAGCTGCGACGTAGAAGTCTATAGATAGCGATGCTGATAGGTATGGTACTGATAACGATGATACAAATTTCGATCATGATGGCTGAGTAAATAATGTTAACAGCAATAGTTAATTGTATAGTAGAAACAGTGTTAAATGTTCTGATAACGACATTTTTGTGATAACGATGGCGATGGTGATAATAACGAGGATGATGATGTAAATCTTTAAGTATTTATTATTATTAATAAAAATGTTTTTATGATTATGATTATGATTATTATATATATGTGTGTGTGTATGTAAAAATAAGTAAATGACCTTACATGCCTTTAAATATCTTCTTTATTTCTTAATAATCACTAACATGTTTCGCCTAATGGCTCATCAGAGTGTATGATGAGCCATTAGGCGAAACATGTTAGTGATTATTAAGAAATAAAGAAGATATTTAAAGGCATGTAAGGTCATTTACTTATTTTTACATTTTTATCTTCTTGTCGCCGACATCTTTCTTTCCTTCACTCTTTTTGTCGGTCAGTACACACATACAGAAGATACCCATTACAAAGGGAATGAAGATAAGAGAGAGGAACAGAAGAGCGGGCTATATGTCAATGAATGCCAAGAACATCTTAAATAATGATCAATTAACACTTCCCCTCATATAAAAAACCTTTTGCAAACAGAGTAGACTCAGATCAGACAAATCCTGAAGGATTTGTCTGATCAGAGTCTGCTCTCTTTGCTTTTTGAAATAATATAGATATGACTACAGTGCCCACAATGGTGGAAAACAACCCCCTTTCCATGTTCATTTTTATTAATTCTGTCCATGAATATTATAAGGTGATGAACTCTTGAATAAATATTAAACAGGGAAAGAGTTAACTGCTAACGAACCAACAACAAATGTGTTTAAAATAGACAAGTACAAATTATGGCCGAGTCAACATCGGTAGGAGTATGTATATGTGTCTAGGGCATTGTTTTATTAAAATCTAGTATTTGATATACATGTACATTCATATGCACTACGAGCGTATGTTAATGCTGCCCCATCTTATTTCTGGCCTATTATTGTTACTTTTTCAAACGAGGTAGAACGGCTTCAGTGGACAATGGTAAATATTCTGCAAGACAACACGCGGCTGTACCGTCACTAATGTCTTATTGAGACTATTCGCCGTGTATGGCTAGTTAACCCTTTCCTCCATAAATACGCCTTTCTACGACTCTGTAAAATCATATGTTGCAACCATTGTGATAAATACAGCATTTGCTCCTATAGGAGCAAATGCTTCATTTATCACAATAGTTTCAAACTACAAAATTCTAAAAGTTTCCTTTTCTCTAGCTAATACTCCTTTTCAGTACATTTATTCAAAGAGGTTGGATCTAAAAATAGCCTATGAGGGAATGGGTTAATATAATATTAATATTTGAATATAAGTAAATGTTATTAGTACCGGGACAAAATTAAGGTATTAAAAGTACGCTGGTTCAGGCACACATAGTTAAACCCCTCTCAACCGGACGTTAAATTAGTATAATTATCTGTCTTCGAGACAGGTGTCAGCTCAATGCAGGATGAAAGTCACGGAGAAAGCTCCTCTAGGAGGTTCTGCATGACGTTCATCCTGCATTTAGCAACCACCTGCTTGAAAGTATCTAAAGTATCCTTTAGAATTTAGAGGGGATTTACCGTATAAGCAATCCATTAGTCCATTAGTTCACTGTTCTTTGTAGACAAAATTATTAGATTGACAACGAGCATGGGACTAATAAAACATAAGAGCAATTAAGCTGAACGTACATCTATAGAATATATTTCTATGATACAGTTTCAAGTAAATTTATAGCAACAAACACTATTGACTGAAATGCTGGATGCGGGAGATCATTCATGTGATAAAAATAAAAAGAATAGCTTGAGTACAGTACTTAAACCATTATCGAATATCAGATTTGTAAATAACAAAATGATAAACCTAATAGCTGCAAATGATAGCTAGAGTAAATACTGAATCTTTGAACTTTTAACAGACATTGACATGTTTACAAGTCAATTCATTTTTCAAATATCGGGAAGCATTGAATAACAATTGTACACAAAGTAGAACTTTTAATTCAATCTGGTTGAACCCTTTAATGCTTTAACCTTTTCGCTGCCAAACTCTGTCGTCTGCTAACGTTGTCGTCTGCTAAAAAAAATTCATTGTTTTGATTTTCTTCATTTTTGTTTCAAAATCATAGTAACAGTAACAAACAGTTTGGATCCTGATGAGACGCCGAGTTACTCGGGGTCTCATCTGGATCCAAACTGTTTGCATAGGTAATCACAGATCCGGCATTGGCAGCGAAAGGGTTAAATGTGTTAGCTGTTTGTTTTGAAAATCATTGAACTAATTTTATTGACTTTGTAATTTTATTTGAAGTCTTTGTTCAATTGTGTGCTAGATGCATTAGTACCATGAAGTAGTTTAAACTGCTTACCCCATATGAAATAATGTACTGTTTTATGTCTAATAATGCGGTCCGCATTTAAGAGCACCCTTTAAAAACCGCATCAGTTCATTTTAGTAGCACGTTTCCTTGTGTCATCAAATACACACTTGCCGTCTGTACTAACAGTACATATAGCAATGTCTAATAGTATAGACCTCTAACAGAACGAATCAGATAACCCAAGCACTGTGCCGGGTACGAGTCACTAATGTGCTTTACAAACAATGTATACCCAGATAAGAGGGCTCCTAGAGGAGCCATCTCATCAGTGTTTGTATTGTTTGTCATGTTTCACATTTCTTTAGACAAATCCTTAAGTATTCATCATAAACATGCCTGTTTGAATTTTGGAATACTCCATTTGATAATTCAGCGTTGTAAGAGTTAAATAGTCAAGTGTTAAAGGTTTGAAAACAATGTTTGTAAAAATAATAAATAAAACCCCTCTCGGTTGAATATGTTTTGTGTTCTGGTATGTTAATTATAATTTCTTTTGCACATAATTTGTTGCGCAGGGATGTGCAATACAACCTCAATACTACGAACACTCAAATGCGAACCATTATTGATCTTTAACATATGCTGCAGCTTAATACGTGGAGAAAGCCATGCAGAAAGCTACCCTACGAGCTTTCTGCATGACTTTCACCTTGCATTAAGCAGCCACCGGCCTACAAAGACATAAATTCTTAATTACTGAAATTTTGTAGTATCGAGTATTTACTATATGTACAAGAAACTACAACTAGGTCATACCAGTAACAAGTAACAGTTTATGTCGAAACAGTGTTACGACTGATACTCATTTGCATGTGAGGAAACCTTCCAGCTGGCTTGTGGAAGGTCGGTGGTTCTACCTTGATGTTCTTCTGTGCAAAGAACAATGCAATTTGTTCCATGCACAGACGAATCTCTTGGGTCTTCCTCCCCACGTAATTAGCTGTATGTCGTGATATGACTGAAATACTGTTAAAACGACGCAAAACCCGATAAAAGCCAAACCAAACTGATACTCAAGCATACCGTCCATCAATTCAGTTTTATCACCAACTAGCCAATAATTACGACCTGGCCTGTTGAAGCTTAACTACTGCATACAGTTTACATTCTAACTTTGAGTTGTACAGTTCTCTCTTTGATCTTAACAATAGTAGTCAATACACGCGTCTACATAAATGATTTAGCGTGTTTGATTAGCCAAAGAATCACCAAAACACAATGTCAGGATAATTGGGATTTATACTTTAGTTTGTCGTGGTATTATCCGCTATTCGACGGAATACTCAGTTACATATAGAACCCCACTAATGCGACCAGTTCTTGAAAAAGCATGTTTGCCTTCATAAGCAGGTGGTTGCTTAATGCCGGACGAAAGTTATGCGGAAAGCTCCAATAGCTTTCTGCATAACTTTCGTTCTGCATTAAGCTATCCCCTGCCTCTGCCACCCTGAATTAAACCCATTTTGGTGGTCGCATTAGAGGGGGTTTACATGTACTTTTCCTATCAATGGTATCCACTATAACCATTCTCAGGAAACTCAAACAAAGGTCGACACAAGTAGGTATATGTCGTTGGAAGGGTCACGGAAACTGTTATTACAGTTTTAACAAATATCTCTATTGATAAAAAAAATGATTGCACGTTATGTCACACAGGTTGCAGTTTGCTATATTCACATCTTTATTATCAAAGACATTAAACCATACCAAAATAGTTCTTACTCCATTAAAACCTTTGTTGTGGCCACTCTTTAGAATCGTCTGGAAGATGTTTTGATGGAGATTGAGAAATAAAGCCGTTATTCTTGAAAGTGATTTAATTTATGCATCTTATCTGTACCTCTGTGTATTAGTCTGTAGATAAGTCGATCTTTGTGACATACTGTAAGTATTTATATAAAGTAGTTTCTGTATTAGAACTAAAAGTAGTTTCCGTAAAAAGGGAAATAGCAGGAGTTGCAGTGGTACCTTCATATATGGGGAAGGCTATAATAGTGGTATAGCATAATAACTACAGGAACACGCCCCTCCCCCTAAACCGGAATTCTAATAGAGAAGAATTTAATATATACGTTTAGGCAGGTAGTAGATTAATGCAGGGTTAAAGTCATGCAGAAAGTTCCTAGAGGAGCTTTCTGCATGAATTTCATCCTGCATTAAAATGCCACCTGTCTCCAAGGCTGATAATTATTCTAAATTGAACTTCAGGTTTAGATGGGTTTTACTGTATTATATGTAGCAGCAACAGCATCACCAGTTAACATAGTAGTGCTGAAGAAGTAATATAATAATAGTAGTAATGGTCGAAACGAATGAGGTAAAGTGATGTAGTTAAAGCATTAGTAATGACTCTAAAATAGTAGCGCTGAGAGAAATAGTAGTGTTAGTAGATGTAGAAATAGTAATAGTAGTTATGTTCTGGCCATGAAAGTAGACTTTCCTGTTGTTTGTAGTAGGAAAAGAAGAGTGGTACTTTTAGGCAGGCAGCTGTTTAACGCAGGGTGAAAACCATAACTTTCAACCTGCATTAAGCTATCACCTCTCCGATACTTATACTAAATTGAACGTCCGATTTAGAGGGGTTTTTCTTTACTACTGTACTGATAATTAGGTACTATAGGAGCAAATTCTCTATTTATCACAGTAGTTTCAAATGATGATTTTTACAGAGGCGTCAAATGGCGTCAATATGAGGGGATGGGTTTAAGCTTACATGACAAGACATAACGTTTACACGTCTACCCCCTAAGGGAGGTCACTGAATTATATGAGTTATATTTTCACTGTCAAGGTAATCTCCCTTCATACCGTCTCTGTGATTTTAACATCACCCACTAGAGTTTTCTGGTATTACCGGTTAAATGAAAGTGTTTGAATAGTAAAACCATTCTTTGCTACAATACTCATTGAATATTGTTCCCCATTTCTGGTTAACCCTTTACTCCGTGTATAATTGTTGGAAAACAAAATGAAAATGTTCATATAAATTTTCTGATTGTTTATAATGCTATATGTACAATACTTGTTTTGACAATGGTAAAAATGCAAAATCAAGTGCATATAATCAAATGAGCAAACAGAACAGACCCTGGTCATACAGCTCATATAGAAGCCGTCAGATCTGGGTCTACTCAGTTTGCAAAGTCGTAAATACATATTTGTGGAGTAAAGGATTAAGAATGAAATATAATTTTCAAACATTCTATAATACCAAGTAAATTTATATCAGATCTAATCTCAACTACATGCAGCATAATGGTATCTTAATCCTTTATCTGATATAGACACTTTTTAATCTCCTTTGAAAACGAAGTAGACCCAGATCAGATGTTTTCTACAGGAGGAGTCTGATTTGGATCAACTCTGTTTGCCTATGTCATTATATTATCTGATTCTACAGTTTCTATCAAGGACAACCCTGATGCGTTCATTTACCATCAGTCATTATTTATACATAGATAGACATCTGGTAAAGGGTTAAGTATACAATATTAGACCAGGTCCCGAGGTCATTAAACATTTTGCTTGAATCTGAGATCTTTCTCAAACATCTGATTGGTCGAATACTTGAGAATGATCTCTGATTCAGACGTTTTATAGTCTTGGACCCGTGACTCTACACATGTCTAGAAGTATGTGCAAACTCATTGCAAAGTTAATCTATATATTGGATCCAGATACCATAAGAATCCAAACTTGTTTGACCTTGAGATTATTGTTTTAAAGTATATTTAAATTTATTTGCACGTTAAGTATTTGTCATCTGCAAAAATGGTGATTGCTAATTTTCTCAGAAGTAGTTTTTCCTCTAACATCATTAACATTACTATAACGGTGTCAAACAGTTTAGATTTTGATACTCGACATCTCATCGGGATCCAAACTGTTTGGATCGGTTATCAAAGTTTGGTCGTTAGCATGTAGTAAATACTAACATACAGTAAAACCTCTCTTTAACGACCACTAAATTACATCAAGTATTTTGTGTTAAAGGCAGGTGGCTGCTTAAAGCAAGGTGGAAGTAAAACAGAACGCTCCTATAGGAGCGTTTTGTTTTACTTCCACCTTGCTTTAAGCAACCATCTGGCCTAAATACCAACTAATTAACACAATTTAGTGGCCGTTATAGAGAGGTTTAACTGTATTAGAATACCTGTTATATTAGAATACCTGTGATAATAGAATACCTGTGATATTAGAATACTTGTGATATTAGAATACCTGTGATATTAGAATACCTGTGATATTAGAATACCTGCGATATTAGAATACCGATGATATTAGAATACCTGTGATATTAGAATACCTGTGATAATAGAATAACTGTTCAAGTATATGGTATCAGTTATCTTGCAAGAAATAACAGTTTCCCTGTTTTCGAAAGTAGTGCGAGCATGGTTATGCGTAGCTGGTAAGTTCAACGTATATGTGTGACACACATACATAATGTACGGTGACAATCATGGCAACATATACACTTTGAAATGGCTTCAGAAATGAAATATTTATATCGTTTGACAGTCCGCTAGAGCTGACTCTTGAATATCTACACAGGGCAATGACTAAATCACATTCTGTCATGTATTTGGCACCTACTTATGGTAAATCCGGATAAATTATGAACACTGTCACCCAGCAGTAGTTTCAACGTCAATGTTCCCCTATCTGACCTGAATAGAGAATTAACCCTGTCAACCAAATACTCTATGCTGCGTGCTTAAACCTCATTTAATCTATTAAAGCTGTCAACATCATTCTCAAAATGTCACCAGAAGCAAGACTATATCAGGAGGAAGTCAATCTATATTCCACTCAATTGTCCACGTCAGAACATCGTTATGGAACCATGGTCTTTAAACTTTACAAATGACACCAATGTCAATGTCGGTTTAGTTGAGACAGACACTATTTGAAAAAGTAATAAATATACGCTTAGCCCATCTCCCGCTATCCAAGACCTGAGTCCGCGACCTGAGTCACATTTCCAGACAGTTTGGACTCAGATGAGATGCCAACTAATATCGGCGTCTCATCAGGGTCGAATTTGCTTGGCGGTGGTCAATATGTTTTAAAGGCAAGCACCATCACACATGTCAATAGTTTCAAAAAAAAAACTTTAGCAAATCGGAAATAGTCAAAATTGCAATATACGCACATTTGGGCAGACATTGCTGTTTACAACGGGTTAAGAGTTGATAAATAAAGTTACGTTCAAGAGTGAGTGAGTTAGTTGGGCTTTACAGCACCGAAAAGCTAGCTATATAGGCTATATGGATCCGAGCCAGGAGAAAGTTGCCGAACCCAAGGTATTATTTACATCGAGATACAGTATGGGGTATGGTTTCAGGATCCTAAAACCTGTTGGAGAACCGGAGATACATAAAAAAAACTGCAGTTTACACACAACCCTTATTAGTCTTCACTCACGATCATTAACCCTTCTCTTGCTGAATTTTAAAATACATTTCTCCTTCTTTACCCATGCCCTGTTGTATAATTACATATACGTGTATCTTCACTGTGTACACGTATTTCGCTGTGAAATCACTGCTGTGGAGTGCACTGGTTGCACAATCAACTTGTAAATAGTGCAGACACTGATGGGCAGCTCCTGCAGCAGCTGTCTCATCTGGGTCTTCACTACTTACTTGTAGGTATATTGACGTGAACAGCAAGAGAAGGGTTAAGTAGGTGAGCAAGAGTACCCATTCCAGTGTCATTAGTTATTTCGCTGCCAATGTCGCATCTGTGATTACAAATGCAAACAGTTTGGATCCAGATGAGATGCCGAGTAACTCGGCGTCTCATCAGAATCCAAACTGTTTGTTACCGTGATAACGTTTTTGAATGAAAAAAAAGATGAGAAAAAAAAGAAAGAAAAGAAAACTGTAGGAGTCGACAATATTTGAAGACGACAATGTTTGGCAGCAAAAGAGTTAAGACACTTCCCACTTTCAATTTACGAACCAGAATAAATTAACATCTTGTAGCTATTCACGACAAAACTCGCATTTTGAACAACTTACACGCCGAATAAATAATCAGTATCCAAACTGTTTGCGTCTTTACCATCCCGCAAGGAATGGAGACGATCCTCATCTCACGGCTCCTATAGTAATCTGGGTCTACTCTGGTTTCTAGGAAAGGGTTATATGCACTATATGAATATTTCAATTAGTAGTCAGTCTAAATTGACAATAGACTAGTGCCAGGCTACCCTGTCGATATCAATCTCACTTCACAAATTGTTCCCTTTTATAGTAAACGTGAAATTGCTAGCAAAGTATGAATTTTCAAACAAAGAATATGCCGTGACAAACGTTGTAATATTCGATTTCACATTTTTCATATGATATCTTTTTATCCAATACATGTATTTTCTTCTTCTCATTCGATGTTTGAACATTTTTCACTTGATAAAAAGTCATTTGATGTTGCGAAAAAAACACCTCATTCGATAGTTTGCCTCATTGGATAGCTACTAGATGGAGTGAATTATGTTCTTTTGTCAATAAGTGTCCGTGTTAAAGATGTAACCATGCCGTTTTGAAGCTGGGTGATTTGTTCGTCCACTGAAATCCGAGCTTACAAACTACATCTAATAGCCTATCCCATGAGGCAAATTATCGATTGTTTTTTATCAAATGAAAAATGTTTAAACATCGAATGAGAAAAAGAAAATCTTGATTTTTCTTAGCAAATGAAAAATATTCAAATATCGAATTAGAAAAAGGAGATATTGGATAACAAAACATTTATCAAATGTAAAATGTGAAATTTAATATTGCAACGTTTGTCACGCCATAAAAGAAGACGTAGATCACACGGCTCCTACTGGATCCTCTGAGCAGGGTCAACTCTCTTCGCTTATTATATAATAATATGCATTTGTCCAAGACACGTTTGAGTCAGTATATGTAGAAAGAAGGGATCCGACTTCAAAAGATCCAAACTCTATTTATCACAATGGTTTCAAGAAGTGACTATTACAGACGCGTATAAAGGCGTCAATATGGAGGAACGAGGTAACTCTTATTCCGCTGGAAAACTAAGGACTGCTCATATTGACTCTGGTGCAGTTTTGGATAGAATTATCAAGTGTGTGTGAGAAACTATTGCCCAAGAATCAAACGTGGCTTATGATAAGATGCCGAGTTACTCGGTGTCTCATCTTAATACAAATTGCTTCCAAATGCTAGCCAACGATTGGCTGAAAGCACACGGTTAAGTCAGAGGTCCAGATGTGTAAACCAGAACATTTTTAAGGATATCTCATATATGTCTACACCAAATCCTGTACTGTGACTACTCTTTAGAATCGTCTCGAAGAGACGATTTTTAAGAATGGTCACAGTAAATGGTCTGGTGGAGAAATTACTATTTAAGTGTTTAGGTACGCACCTTTATCTGTTAGCTCTGGTTAAATGTTTGATTCATGTTACGAGAGGACGGACCATCGGCTCACATTTCAAGGAAGCATTGCCAACATTTAATATTTTCGCCGCCATCAGCGAACCCGTTATAACCGTTGCAAACTGTTTGGATTCAGAGGAGACGATGAGTAACATGTCGTCCCTTCAGGATCAAAACTGTTTGAAGCTGATTATATGTTTGTAAAGAAATTAAAGAAAATTTGAATTCAGAAGCAGGCGACAATGTTGAATGCTAGCAGATGAAATTTATTTGGCGCCTAAACGGATAACATTAGATGTTTGGTGGTCTAGCATGTTCTGTTTGACAGCTACACATTGTAGCATATTGTTTTGGTATGCAAGATATACCGATATTGTTCCACTACAGGATGAGGGGTCAAGAGTTGAAAGTAATTTGTATAACACCTACGCTCCAGGTTGACTGCCAAACAGTGATAGATTCCATATTTTGGTAGATGTTAATAAACATTCACAGTCGGTTGACAGAAAACATATTTTCCTAAAAGATAATAAGTGTCCAATGTCGTTTGGGAATTACTGTATCCAGCTTCATTCCCTTTTGCTTACTTTCAGGGTTTTTTCTAATACAGTAAAACCCTCATAACCGGACGTTCAGTTTAGTATAATATCGGCCCTGGAGATAGGTCGCAGCTTAACGCAGGGTGAAAGTCCTGCAGAAAGCTCCTCTAGCTACCCTAGGAGCTTAACGCAGGGTGAAAGTCATGCAGAAAGCTCCTCTAGCTACCCTAGGAGCATAACGCAGGGTGAAAGTCATGCAGAAAGCTCCTCTAGCTACCCTAGGAGCTTTCTGCATGACTTGCACCATGTATTAAGCAGTCACCTGCATTAACATATCTAATGTATTCTTTACTAGAATACCAGTTTAGATGGGGTTTATTGTATATCCATATCACGTTCTAGATCGATATTATATTTACATCTATGAATACTTCATTCCATGCAATAAATTCTATGTGTCACACCTTCCTAATAACTCCAGTGACTATGTGTAGTTTTTGCCGATATTTGCCCTTTCAACATAAAATGGCATGTGTCTGAAAAACATGACGTCAATATAAAATCAACATCAATAAAGTAAGCATCCTTTTCACATTAACGAGTGAAATACTGGTGCAGTTTTAATTCAGAACAGAAGCCTTGTATATCTCAACGGGTCATCTGAATACGGCTTGGATACTTTTATTCTCATTCTGAACAGTTCAGAGGTCCAGAAAAGATATGTAACATTTTCAAGAATAAATTCTTTATTTCTCCACCAAACCCAGTGTTGTGACCGCTCTTTTGAATCGTCTCTTCAAGTCGGTTCTAAAGAGTGGTTACAACTTCGAGATGATTCTAAAGAGTGGCCGCAGTATTAGGTTTTGTGGAGAGATGATAATTTAAATACTTGAGTACGCATGCTTATCTGCTGCTCTGGAACGTGATAATACTTACTCTGTACACACGCGTTTTAACGCATTGACAAACGGGTAGAAGCCGTCTGACCAATTTGTACTCTTGTTGTACATGGATTTAAAGAGGAAATCCCTACAATGAACGCATATTTTCAATAATATTATAAAACTTGGTATTTGTTATGCTCAATCATTATTATGAAGGTTGCCATTTGAACTTACAGTAAAACCTCTCTGTAACGACCACTAAATTACATCAAGTATTTTGTGTTAATGGCAGGTGGTTGCTTAAAGCAAGGTGAAATTAAAACAGAACGTTCCTATAGGAGAGTTCTGTTTTACTTTTACCTTGCTTTAAGCATCCACCAGCCCTAAATACCAACTAATTAACATAATTTAGTGGTCGTTATAGAGAGGTTTTACTGTTTATCGAAAACTGCCCCTGTGGTACAAATAAACCGATTTCATCAATACTTAAATTGTTTGTTCTACAGCACAATATTATCGGCCTTTTTCGTTATTTTTTTCCGCGTTTCGCCGATAATCACCCGGTCCCTCCATTGTTTCCGTAATAGCTTCTCTCGGAAGTGGTCGGAGAAACGCGAATAGTGCGAACAGTTACGAAACTAAAGCCCAACCCGAGTAAAACTGAAACATCGGGGAGTAAAATCGGGATCGGCGATATAAAACACATGAATGTTTAGTCATTATAAATGGTACATTGTAATTGGTTGGGGTTTCTTGCGATATACTACGTTTTATCATATAAACAAATGAGTTTTGTATATTTTAGGTGTTTTGAAACGCGTGAAATGTGGGGACTTCCCCTTTAATATAATATCTCATACATACATTATTCCTTAAATAAATAGTTACGGGGTAAATGGTTAAAACTTATGCGAGACTATCAGACAGACAAACAGGAGTTGCTGTTGATGAGATACTAGACGATAATATCTGCATTTCAGACATACAGTAAAACCTCTCTATAACGGCAACTAAATTGTGTTAATTATTTGGTATTTAGGGCAGGTGGCCGCTTAAAGCAAGGTGAAAGTAAAACAGAACGCTCCTATAGGAGTGTTCTGTTTTACTTTTACCTTGTTTAAAGCAGCCACATTCCTTTAACACAAAATGCTTGATGTGATTTAGTGGATGTTATAGAAAGGGTTTACTGTAGTATAGAGCGAGTTATCATGTCCAGCCTGATTGATATCGGTATGTTACACGCTTGCTACACGGTCAAACACATATCTGAGAAGGGCCAATAGTTGAAAGCATGTTCCGTATCGCAAAAGAATGGAGTATACCAGGAAAGAGAAAAACATCAGTGTCATATGTATTTAACCTATATCTGTCTAACGTCCATACTAATGGGCATATGTACAGCTTGCTAACCCATTTCTTCATATTGACGTATCTGTAAAAGTCACTTCTTGAAATTAATATGTCAAAGAGAGCATTTGCTCCATAGGAGTAAATGCTCTTTTTATCGCAATACTTTCTAAATGACACACCGTTTTCTCCAGTAAATGCTCATTTTCAGTAGAAATATTCTAAGAGGTTGGATCTACAAATAGCTCATGAGGGAATTGGTTAACAACGACCAGCCAGGGCTCTTTAAAGCACAGTTAATGCAGACCCTGCTGTGAAAACATAGTTGTTGCTCAATATTGAATTTACCTCCGAATCAATCAGCTTTTGGACAGTTTTGACTGGGTATCAAGAAACTAGAATCGGGATTAGACGCCCATTTACTCTGTATCCAATCTGGACCCAAGCTGTCTGCAAAATAATGCTTATCATTATGCATACACTCGGAAATGGGTTAATTAACCCTATTTCATATAATCGCTTTTTTTCACGCAGGCGCAAACAGGGTAGATCCTGATCAGACGGCTCCTATAGGAGCCGTATGATCAGGCTCTGCTTTGTTTGTTTATGATAGATCTGATTCTACAGTTTCTGTCTGAGCCTAAAAATCGTGTAAGTATATGCCAACATATAAAGTAATTCAATGCATATTCATGATGTCATTATTTCTAACATGAATATTGAACAGGGAATTAACCTGTTTGTTTCTATGGTCCTGGGTTTAGGGTAGTTGTTTTATTCACCTTTTAGAACGACACCAAATATTTCTGAAAATGTAATAATTAGATTGAAATGTAGATCCTCTCAAAATACACATTTGGAGGATTTCACTTAAATATTGAGGCATTTGTGATTTATTTAGTACTCTAGATAGTTTACCAATATGGTAAAGTAAAACGTTTTATGAGATTACTGAAAATAGGAGCTCATTGTAGGCATTTTCTCTTTAAGGAAAACCTGCTTCGCAATCTGGACTTAGCATTTTCAGTGGAGAAAACCTGCACAGCATGCTGAATGCCCAAGAAAAATAACTCTATAAAATGCCGAATACGGTAAAATCCATGTAAACATGAATTTAAACGAAGAACAAATTAGGTTTGTTTAGGCAGGTGGCTGCATAATGCAGGGTGAAGGGCATGTAGAAAGCTCATCTATGAGCTTTCTGCATGAATTTCAACCTGCATTAAGCTGTTACCTGTCTAACAAACCCGCATTGATGTTAATTTATTGCCCGTGTTAGAGGGGTTTAGTGTAAATTAGTTATGACCTCTTATTCATGACCTTTAGTAATACATGTAACATGTGTTTCTGGTTTATTCCAACATGAACTTAGGCGTTGATGTTTTTAGCTTTCGAATGATCTGATACTTTCAGAATTGAAATATGCGTAAACTTATTTCAAATGGTATTTCCCTCAATATATGTAAACTCAACTTTCTTTGAGAATACCAGTCAGGTGGTAATTGTTACACTAGCTGCTGAAATTGACATTTTTTACTATATCTTAATACACGAATAGCTGCCAAGTAATGTTGTCTACAACAGTTGATGTGTAATACACTTTTCGTATTCTAATATTATTCTGGTTTTATAAGCATAATCACTGTTTCAAACAATTTGGTCCCTGCGTAACCCAGCTTCTGGATTATGTTTGTATAGGTAATAACAGATTTGCAAATGACTGTAAACGGATTCATTCAATAAAAGTTTATAAAACAGTTATTGTTCATAACCGTATTAACAAGTAAGTGTTTATTAGTACAGACGCTCGTTATATGTAGAAATGTTTACTAAATGCTATTCAATTGGTTGAAAATGTCTGTTATTTATTTGCGTTTATCAATTAAGGAAAAATAATAACAGTAAAACACTCCTCGATAATTAGCGCTATAACCATTTCGTTGATCATTTTCTCCTCGTATTTAGAGCCTTGAATAAACGAAAGTTGATTTTATTGTATTGCCACCTACGATTAAAACTGTTGAGGTGGTCGGTTTTGTTGTTTTGCCCGTTACCTGATGGATAAATCTTCGAACACCCTTGCAAACAGAGCAGACCCAGATCAGATGGCTCTTTTAGGGTCTGCTCTATTTACTTATGGAATTTTATAAGTTTGATTATGTTTGTATCATTGTCAAAACGTCTGTTGTTAATTTGGCATTTTAAACCATAAGCTAATTTATATCCGTACTACAGTAAACCCTCTATATAACGGCCACTAAATTACATCAAGTATTTTGTGTTAAAGGCAGGTGGCTGCTTAAAGCAAGGTGAAAGTAAAACAGAACGCTCCTATATAGGAGCGTTCTGGTTTACTTTCACGTTGCTTTAAGCAGCCACCTGCCCTAAATACCAATTAATTAACACAATTTAGTGTGGCCGTTATAGAGAGGATTTACTGTACATAACTATTATTTCACGAATATTCAGGAGGTAAATAGTTTAATGAATAATGTGGAAACTGTCGTGATGGCCAATACATATTAACCCATTTGCTCCCAGTGGATTCTTCCATGGTTATATGCTGGATTAGTCCATTTTTTATCTAAGGGGTGTCTGGTAAAAAATTTCAATTTCGTTTTGTTTTATATTGAAGTTCCTATCAGCAAACAGCGTAGACTCTGATCAGACGCCGCATTATGAGGCGTCTGATCAGAGTCTACACTATTTGCCTACGTCGTGTAGGCAAACAGTGTAGAGTCGTTCCATATATGGGATCGTGGGAGCAAATGGGTTAATTCCATAATTGTTTGCTGAGAATCTCTTTTAGTTCTTATCAACATCCTGCCTGTTACATTTTAAATAGTATGCCTATTTGCTGATACGTTTTATAATGATCGACCTAGAGGCAACCAACCTGAATCCTAATGTGACTTCTACTTACCCTGTGTTTCATCTGGATTCAAGTTGTTCGCGCAGATGTCAAGTCAAATCACGTGTAGCAGGATAAGGGTGTTCAGTCCAGAAATTAAATTGTCGTTAATAAAATGATTAATAATGTATAGCAGATGTCCAGATAAGATGCGTAAATTAAAAACAATATAGCAAGAATAACTTCTTTTTTCTCCACCAAGCCCTATGCTGTGAGCACTCTTTAGAATCTTCTCTACCGAGATGATTCTAAAAGGTGGTCACAACATAGAGTTTGTTGGAAAAATGACGATTTTAGTTTCTGAGTACGCACATTTCCAATATATGTTATACTGATATCTAGTTTGTTATTGTACCTATAAATCTATAAATCCAATTTGACGGCATTCATCACACAAAAAAGGAATGGCATTTGACATTTATTTCTTGATAGACGCCAATAATTCACCGGAACCACTTACAAAATATGATATTTATGCAACAAAACAGTTCAGCTATAAATCGGCGTGTGGCATTACAATACAACCTACCCTAAGCAGCCATTCATGAATTAATCATAGGAGGCTTAGAAAGCAGATAGACGCTTAATGCAGGTCCAACGTAATGCAGAAAGCTCCTATAGGAGCTTTCTGCATTACTTTTGACCTGAAGTAAGCTGCCACCTGCCTCATAGACCAATGATTAGACCTTATTTTGATGGCCGCTTAAGACAGGTTTTACTGTATACAATCATTGATGTAAATAACAAATTACATGGCATAAGTCGTTAGTGAACGATTTAATAAAAGTAAACACGTACAGTAAAACCCGTCTACTGTAGCCATTACAATTTCGCATAATTCAATATTTTAAAGACTGACAGTAGCTTAATGCCGGCCGAAAGATACGCAGAAAATTAATGACTATATGGTCGCTATAGTAAGGTTCAACTGTACACCTCACCTTTTCTGTCTGGTTTGTTTTGCTGTTTATTACCCTACCCGGCGTAAAGTCATCCCGGTTAATACGTCTACTGACGAGGCTACATTCACCAACATTATGACATGTGGGAAAAACAGACACATAAGGCAATGCTGAGAGTTTTGGTCGAGAGAGACCATGTACTACTGTATTTTGTATAGAAAATTCTTAAAATTGTAAAACTTAAACAAAGTTATAATAAAAAAGATTAGAACCAATGAGATCCAATGTGAAGGCTCATTAAGAAACCGGAAATCGTTCCAACGTAAGAGTCCATGGATTCTCTGCAGCAGCAAGTCATCGAGTATATTAATGACTGGCATCAGAGTTAACGGTTTGTTGAAGGCACATTCTGTGGTAATTTAGCATAGTTCCGATTCATGTATTTAGCAGATCCTTTTATCTATATACATTCCTTGTTTTACATACATATACACTGCTGTGTTATCCGTCACTTTTGTTGTGAAGAATCTAAAATATAACAAAATATAGTTTTCTGACCCACAACACTCATGCTCTATATAATAAGTAAAAGCTATTCAACTCCGCCAGAAATCTGCTCAAAATTCGATGGGTTCATTCACTGCGATCTTCCTTGAAAGCTTATTTGACCACCGATTTCCATAAACTGGGTCTCATTTATCAAAGAAATCATAACACTTTTTGATCAGTCATCTATTTCTTCTCAGAATATCAACACGCTTTTACAACGAGTCGCCAAAATGACAACCTACCCCTCTAGGACTCAGGTTGACTCTGATCATGTAGCAGAGAATACTGTTAGTCTTATTTCGAAGTTAAAGCATGGCTACCACATATTAACTTCGAAATAAGGGTAAGTGACTTAGAGTTATCGTGGTTCGACTGTATGTCATTCGTCATTTGGGACCGACAATCATTGTCAGATAAAGCAGGTTTCTGTCTTAAGCCAGATTATGATATACGGCTTTTCCCTGCTACTTGATCCGGTTGTCCTTGGCTTCAACGCTCGAATTCACAAACCGAAAGTAATGACTTTCGCTGATATCAATATCAATCTTGAAGAGCTTTTTAGAAAATTATTATTTGAAGAAATTATGAATATACGATATCCATTCATGCTATCAGACCGGGGCCTTGTGAACTAGTTATACGGTATTTCGATTTAATATTAACGCTAACCTACTACACTGTAACCCTATAGTCCCTAGCTATTAACTCATTTGCGCCTAGTGGATTCTTCCATGTTTATATATTGGATGAGTCCAATTTTTATCTATGGGGTGCCTGGCCTAAATTTTCAAGTTCGTTTTGTGTTATATTTAAATTCCTATCAGCAAATAGTGCAGACTCTGATCAGAGTCTACACTGTTGGCCTACGTCCCATATATGGGATCGTGGGAGCATATGGGTTTTAATGCTTTCCATTACTTCCTGTATAGTAAGCAAGAAGGGAAGACATTCATTTCAATGAGAGTGAGTAGGAAGTCAGAAAAACAATAAAGCAAAACCTGATCAGATAGATTTGAAGGCAGATATAATGGCTATACATTGTTCGCGAATATATATAAAGGCGCTATTATCAGGGTAACGGAGAAAGCGTTAGAACACAAGATACATTAAATAAGCAGGTGCCCGCCTGACGAAGATCGTACTACCAAATTAATCGAAAATCTGAATTACGATAATCGCTACTACCTGCATAGCGGATTATTGTTTTCGCATAAACCAACCAGGCAAGGCTGCCATTATAAGAAGCCGTTACCGTAAGCAGAGCTTCAGGTAAAGGTCCGTACTCATATACCAAAATCGACCTTTCGAGACTATTCTAAAGAGTAATTTACAGCATAGGTTTTGGTCGAGAAATATAGAAGTTATTCTTGAAAATGTTTAACCCTCTCGCCGCCGCAGTTGCATAAATGCACCACGACAAATAGTGCAGTCAAGACGGCGTCTGATTAGGGACTTCACTATTTGTCTCAATCTCTATTTATATATATGTGCCTTATTCCTTTGAAATTTGCATTTATTTATCTCATTTGCTTATTTTACTGAATGATTTAACGGATTGCAGACGACAATTAGACATTTGGCACCGAAAGGGTTAAAATACGTATCTTATCTGGGCCACTGCGTAAGTTCTTATATATACACTGATCACAACTGAAAGTTCCGATTGCCGTACGTTACAGTTTACGATAATATTGCAGGCATATGATGTTTACTAAGACTGGTTCAAGCTTCCAATCTGCATGTACTTGTTAACCGCAATAATACTAAATAAATACTCACTTTATTATCATCCGTTCACCACATAGATTAAATGGATCAGAGTTGAACTCACCCAACAAGGTTTATTCCGTGCGAGTCTGTAAAAAGCACCATCTTAGTAATACACATCGTACTTTAACACTTTGCTCCTTTTGACACAAACATGTTAGTCATCTGTTCAGGGTCTGCTATGTTTGCTTATGAAATAATACAAATCTGATTCTATAGTTTCTGCCATGAACAAACTTTCCTGTGTTCATATGATATTGTAGAACAGTACATCAGCTCATTAATATTCACGATGTCATTATTTCTTACATATATTTATAGTACAAATGGCTAAAAGTATTCCCAAAACAGTCTTCACCGTCCACCGTGAATAACACGACTGAATAACTCTTTCCCTGATAAATATTCATGTAGGAAATAATGACGTCATGAAAATTAATTAAATTCTTTTTTATAATGGCATATGAACACAGGACATTTTGCCCCAGGAATATTAATTGGATTAATTTGTTATAATAGCACATGAAATATAAAGTTTTAGCCATGGCAGGAACTGAAGAATCATATCTAATATTATATCATAAGCAAACAGAGCAGACCCTAATCGGACGGCTTCCATCTGATCTGGGTCTACTCTGTTTTCAAAGGCGTAGAAAAGCATATTTATGTAGTAAAGGGTTAATCCCTTCCATGATATTGACCACTTTTAGTGACTCTGTAAAAGTCACTTTTTAAACCATCGTGGTAAATAGAGCATTTGCTCCTTGGAGCTAATGCTCTATTTATCACAATGGTTTCAAAACTACACAATTCTAATTTTCCCCTTGCTCTAGTAAGTAAAATTTAATGCTCATTTTCTGTAGATGTATTAAACAAGGTTGGGTCTAAAAGTAACCTATGAGGTAATAGCTTAATCGATCAAAAAGAAATCTAATTATGCGTCTCCTATAGGAGCTTTCTGCAATATTTTTGTCCTATATTAAGCCACCGCCTGCTTTTTAAGATGTTTATTTTCAATAAATGAACGATCGCTTAAGATGCTGTAGGTATATTTGTGTCATGTTTAACTATTAAACTTTAGCATGTCGCGAGTGGGTCTGCAATTATCTATGTAAACAATTTGAATCCTAATGAGATTTTGAACATCTCGGAACATTCACGCACACACACACTCACATACACACTCACGTACATACGAAGCCCAATCGCCCACCCGATCGCGTGCATACACCCAAGCGCACAAATTCGGATAGAGAAGCTGAATGAGTCAATTCAGCACCATTATGGTAACTATAATTGACTCCAGTGGAATAGCAAAACAAATGCAGACTGATACTGAAGGGATAGTGGTATACACTGTTTGCCTACATTTATCTTGCAGAATATATAAGGTAATTATAGTATAGAGTATATCCCCCCTAAATCGGAATTCAAGTAAAGAAGAATTCAGAAACTTTCATGCAGGTGACTGCTTAATGCAGGGTGAAAGTCATGCAGAAAGCTCCTGCATGACTGTCACTAAGCATTAAGCTGTCACCTGTCTCCAAGACCGATATTTATACCAAATTTAACGTCCGGTATAGAGGGGATTTAATGTACAGGAATGATTTTAGTTTGTACGACGTAGTTGTTTTTATCTAACTCATGTTAAGAACCGTCTGTTGATACAAACAGACCCGCGTATAAAATAATCGCACTAATGTATTAGGTTCACTGCGGTGAAAGTTTTGTTTACTTATAAATTAAAAACAAGAACTATTAACGGTTAAATTTGAGTGCGACAAAGCCATAAAATATCAAGTTCATACACTGTATAACATGCGAAAACACTTGCCATGAAATACATGTTTACCGAGGAATGTTTAATATGTTCCGACACGTTTCATAACCCTTTCCTTCATATTTATAAACGTGTTATCGCGCATTTGCAAACAAAACAGAGTCAGATCAGTTGACGCCTATAGTAGTTTATCTCGCTTCAATAGTATTATATTACCGTAAGCGTTAGTATAAGATTAGAGTGAGAGAGAGAGAGAGAGAGAGAGAAGAAGAAGAAGAAGAGCAGGAAAGCATACAATACGGCTTAATACGTCAAACTGAACAAAGCAAAGTGAATCAAATAGCTTGTTTTATGATGTTGCCACGGAGATTAGTCATTGTTTTATTAAATTTGGAAATAATTTAGACACAGCAATTTAGATAGGAAGACTCTTACTGACTTACTGAGATAATTCATATCATAAATAAGTTTTCCCTCCATCAGTTAATTGGTGCAAATGTATTACTGAAAACCAGTCTTGGATTTTCTTCTGTTATGTAACGTGAACGTATTTCCTGATACTACAACTTGATAGTTATTTAGCATATGGTGCGTAAGATGGTTATATCGAGCTTCCATTAAATAACAATTTGGAGAAATGACTTTGAATGCATGTACAATGTAAGAACTGTTTGCTATTGATCATGTCTTTATTTATTA
Organism: Azorinus chamasolen; assembly: GCA_963576725.1. NCBI lineage: Eukaryota > Metazoa > Mollusca > Bivalvia > Cardiida > Solecurtidae > Azorinus > Azorinus chamasolen. The sequence goes on along the minus strand of OY755236.1, from coordinate 95,294,327 downwards.
AAACGTGCCTATAGCGATCTCAATGATATCCATAAGCTATAATGTTGTTGGTACCTTAACCTATTGCAATTGGAACGTTATTCAAGATTGATTTCATGAACTTATGCATAATACTTATATTCAGCAGACCTTGACCAGACTGCTGCTATAGGTGTAGAAATGTGTATTTATAGACTAAAGGGTTAATATAGTGATGTGATGTTTTGTTTTACATGTATGCTGCAAGAATGAGACTGAAATAAATAGATAAAATATTTGTTAACTGACTTTGGAAATTACGAGCGTCGCATAACTATTTGTTCAGTAATTGTACTTAGAAGTGGATGATTCTATTTCGGTCACTGTGCTAATGCATACAGACATGCAGGTGTAGGTTAATTTGTATTGTCACTGCCAATGTTTTGAACACTTTCTACCTCGCAAAGAATGTTACCACAAGATGTGCAGACAGATTGAAACGAAACAATTGCCAATGTCTGCATCGGACATCATTCATTGGATACTTGCCATATTAGTTTTTCTTTGATACAAAATAGCTTTTAGAATCCAATAAACATAATACAGTAAAACCCCGCTAATGCGACCACCTAATGCGACCACTTAAACAAACATGGCTGTTTTCATAAGCAGGTGGTTGCTTAATGCAGGACGAAAGTTATGCAGAAAGCTCCTATAGGAGCTTTCTGCATAACTTTCGTCCTGCATTAAGCTACCACCTGCCCTTGCCACTGTGAATTATGCCCCTTTTTGGTGGTCGCATTAGCGGGGTTTTACTGTATATGCCACTAATTGTTAAACATTTGAAGACGTTGATCAGAACAGACAAACATAATATTGCACCCCTTTATTTTGTATGTAAGAAGACAGTTGATGCGTTTATCAACTGGTTCGATAATGCGGATTGAAGGCATATAATATAATAGGCAAATGATTAAGGTCGACGAACACTGTTTGCAGTAAATATACACCATATACGCCATTTATGTTCTTCAAAACATATATTGATGATAGTGTAACTCGGTACACTAACATACATTGATTATGGTCTCCCTCCGTGCACTATCATATATTGTTTATGGTCTCCCTCCGTACACTAACATATATTTATTATGGTCTCCCTCCGTACACTAACATATATTGATTATGGTCTCCCTTCGTACACTAATTATATTCATTATAGTGTAACTCCGTACACTAACATACTCCGTACGCTAACATATATTGATTATGGTCTCCCTCCATACACTAACATATATTTATTATGGTCTCCCTCCGTACGCTAACATATATTGATTATGATCTCCTTCCGTACACTAACATAATTATATTCATTATAGTGTAACTCCGTACACTAACACATATTGATTATGGTCTCTCTCCGTACACTAACATAATTATATTCATTATAGTGTAACTCACTCACTACCACATATTTATTCTAATGTAACTCCGTACGCTAACATATATTAATTATGGTGTAAATATGTAATCAATTATTAAACATTTGGCCTTATAACAGTGCAAAAAGTTAATACTGATTTTAAAGTCCCATTATGTTTTATGTGAATTAAGTTAGCTATCAAATGGCTACACGTGAGCTTTAGTATTGATTTTAACACCGTTTTACGTTTTGTTTGCTCAACAACGATACAGGAAACATCACGAAACAAGCAGAATTGTCACATGACAATTGAATGTAATCACATGGAAATTTTGAAATATTTGTAATTATATCTTAGTGCACACAACAAAAACTAAACTAGAACTAAAAACATACAAGCACCTGTCTCCATATTCACTATGTTTCTTGGTTTAAGCGGACGATGTGTCTCGCTCTACTGGGAACGATGTTCATCGTAGACATCATGTGACGGTAACGTTACAGGACCTATGGCCAACTATGGCCTCCCGTAGTAAAATCCCGTTCATTTCTTCCAAAAGAAATATTTTTCGGGCACCGGGACTTGTTTGCTAGTTACAATACTATTTGGACAAACTGTAGAACTTCATTTTTTACAAGAAAAAGTGATGCTTAAATACAATGGGTCTTTACATTCCACATGTACGAGAATCTACTTTAGCTCTCTAACACACATTAAACGGTACATTTAGTAAAGAAGAATCAAGATGTTTTTAGACAGGTGACTGTTTAATCCAGGGTTAAAGTCACTTTAGGGGCGTTCAGCATAACGTTCATCCTCCATCAAGCTTCCAGCTCTCTTCATGACCGGCTTAGAAATGTTTTACATATTGACTTGTATTTTTATAATGTCATTCAGTAGTTTTATCCCTTTACTCCATGAATATTCATGTAAGAAATAATGAAATCGTGAATACTAATTAGATTAATTATTACAATAGCACATCGGCACAGGAAGTTTTGACCAGGGAAAAACTTTAGGATAATATTTATGTAACAGGGTGTAAAAGTTGTAACTCGACTGGGACTCGAACCAAGGACCTCTGGCTTACCATGACAACACTCCACCGACTGAGCTACCAAGCCACACAGTAAAGCCTATCAACTGATTCACCACAATCTCTACCCGGCTACACACACACCACCCCATCTACACAGGAATTCGTCCCGAATTATTACTGCAAGATTACTGCAACACTCAACGATTGTCTTATTGTTACAAATTATCTTCATATATATATATATCACCCTGTGCGTTATTTGCGTTGGGCACCACTCTAACATGGTGAAAAAGTTGTGACTCGACTGGGACTAGAACTCAGGGTATGTGGTTTACCATGTCAACACTCTACCGACTGCGCTACCAAGCCACACAGTAAAGCCTATCTGATTCAACTGATTCACCACAATCTCTACCCGGCTACATTTATATTATATCATTAGCAAACCGAGCAGACCTTGATCAGATGGCTCCTATACGAGCCGTTTGATCTGGGTCGAATCGGTTGCAAAGACGTAGAAAGGCGTATTTATGGAGTAAAAGGTTATACTTTAAAATAAAAATACAGCTTTCATTTCCCAGCACGGACTGTTTTAGTTTAGTTCATTCCTAATTGTTAACAGGTAACAAACTAACAGCCACAAAGTTCAGAAATGTTAGCTTTTGTTAAAGGGTTACATGTATACATTGGTTAGTTGCCACGATCGAACAGCGGCGTATGGTCAAGATGCACACTGTTTGACAGGCATTGCATTTGTAGTTTGATACGGCCTAGCACTCTTTGAAAACTCTGATTCCTTGTTTGTCTAGTAACGATTTATATAGTTCGATGCTATAATATTGTTAAAATTTCAAGAAACAACAGAAACATGTAAACACAGTCACAAATTGTTACAAGTAATACAACGTCAATGTCAAACTCATGTCGATACATTATGTCAAACTGCAATGCAGTAACAATGTGCCGTCGTATATAAAGCTTAACCATTTACTCCTAAATATGCATTTCTACGCCTTTGCAACCTGAGTGGACCAAGTTCAGACGACTTCTATAGGAGCTGTCTGATCAGGCTCTGTTATGTTTGCTTATGGAATTATATAGTTCTTATTCCACAGTTTCCAATAATTTATGTGTTAATGTAATTACTATTCATGGCATGGCATTTCTAACATGAGCAGTTTTATCTTGTAATTGCATTCTACACTAATTACCATAAACATTCGGTCACGTAAGTTTCTATCTCAATGAGTGTATAAGTACATGTAAAACCTCTCTATAACGGCCACTAAATTACATCAATTATTTTTTGTTAAAGGCAGGTGGCTGCTTAAAGCAAGGTGACAGTAAAACAGAACGCTCCTACAGGAGCGTTCTGTTTTACTTTCACCTTGCTTTAAAAAGCCACTTGCCCTAAATACCAACTAAATAACACAATTTAGTGGCCGTTATAGAGAGGTTTTACTTTATGTAATATTGTCACCATTTCGCTAATGTTAAATTAGACTAACACAGTGGAAAATAATGTAGACCCTGGTCAAACTGTTCCTTTTGGAGCAGCTGATGTTGGTCTGCACTATTTGCCAAATACTATATATCCAAAGTATTAGGGTAAATAGGGTACTTTAAAGAGTTATTAATGAAACTGTCATTAATTTAAAGGCTCTTATAACTTCAAAGGTAAAGTTATGGCGTGCACGTGCACACGGTAATGTGTTGCATTTGAATCAGTTTACTTTCAGATCATTATAATTATATTAGCAAATGAATTCTTTGATGCTTAGACTATATTAGATGGTAAAGATAATCATTTATCAACAGGCTTGCAGAGTGTGTCTAAACATTCATTAGATATATATAACCATGAGCTATTGCTTTGATAATATACAAATGAATCATATTTCATTTAATTTATTGTGGTATGTGGTATCAAAGCACAAGGATGTAGACACGTTGGCACTTCTAGGAAAGCAGACACACACGACATAAATATGCACACATGCGTGCAATATTGGTAGTTATAAATTTCATAGCTCGGCTTGGTAAAGTATCGATCCTGTAGCAAATCAAAACGTTTATATACTCTATGATTAACTTAAATTACTGAGACCTTGATGTCGGTATATGTTAACCAATTCGTTGATATTGACGCATTTTATGCCTCTGTAAAATCCCTTTTTGGTCTAAAATAGCGTATGTGGGTATGGGTTAAATCAATGTCTTCTGTCTGGACTAACTAATTAAGATGTGTGCGCTGCAACTATTTCCAAAAGTCATGAAGCTTTTGTTTGGTCTGCAAATAGCAATTAAAATATGGACATTTATTAAATAGGTATTTTCCTCCATTCCGTTACACACATACACGATTCTATTCTAAATAATCTTATTAATCATATGAACTTATATGACCATTATATATGATGTCCAAATATTCCAACACACCCACTGTTCCATAAGCCTTTCCATCACATAAACGCATTTGCAAACTGAGTAGAATCAGATCAGACGGCTCCATAGGTGTTGTCTGATCAGGTTCTGCTATGGGTTTTTTGACATGATATAGATCTGATTATAGTTTTTTCAAAACAAACATGTAATTGAAAGGTTTACATTATAAAATTTCAGCTAATAAGTATTGAATATTGAACGGATATATGGTTAAATCCCAGTGAGACGAAGTGTAATTCGATTCAAATTATTTAAATTTTGCTTTTTGAAATTATACTAAAGTCTCATTAATACACTCATTCAAAAGAACCCTAATTCTGGATTTTAAGAACAGGTAATAGTTTAATGCAGTGTAAGAGATACAAAACATAAGGACCTTTCTGTATCACCGTTGTTCTGTATAAACCCTTTTACATATTCTATATTTATTCGAAATTTAACCCTTTCCCTCATATTGACGACTTTTGACGAGTCTATAAAAGTCACTTTTTGAAACCATTGTGATAAATAGAGCATTTGCTCCTATAGGACTACACATTTCTATATTTTTCCTTTTCTCTAGTTAATGCTCCTTTTCGGTACATTTATTCAAAGTGGTTGGATCTAAAAATAGTCTATGGGGGAATGGGTTATATACTTATTGCATATTCAGTAACAAAGTAATTATAAAGAAATATTGAAGTTAGAAAACATTGTAGAAACTTTAGAAAGCAAGGAAACATATCTGTCAACTTCTATTAATAAACCGAGCAGACCCTGATCAGATGGCTCCTCTAGGATCTGGGTCTACTCTGTTTGCAAAAACGTGAAAACATGTTTATATGAGTGAAAGGGTTAAGTAACCAACTGCTTAACACATCATATGGATGCCTTTGCGAGGCTCTATTTTAATAGTAACTACTGCGGAAATTGAATAAAGTATAAACTAGAAATGTGTAAATAGGACACTGATGCCCCCACTAAAGAGTTTTTGACACATGAAGTAAGGGCCATAATCCTGTATGCAACGACTGTAGCGGTTTACCTGACTATCGAACTTGACCAGGATACAATTGCCAAAAACGTGTTTATGATATTTGATGAGGAGTGGACAAATACTTTCCAAGTAAGAGACCGGACAAGATATTTTAAAGTCACTTTTGCAAATAAAGGGCCGCAACTCCTACAACGACTGAAGTGATTTACATGTTTATTAAACCTGACTAATTATAATGGCCACAAACATGTGTGTAAAGTTTAGTGAGGATTGGACAAATACTTTCCAAGAAAGAGTGCGGACACGATACCTTAAAGTCATTTTTGCTAATAAAGGACCGTAACTCCTAAACGACTGAAGCGATACACATAGTTATCGAACTCAACCAAGATATAATGACCACAAACATGTGTGCAAAGTATGGTGTGGATTGGACAAATACTTTCTCCAAGAAAGAGTGCGGACAAATTCTAGATGTGCGTACGGACGGATATACGGACGTACGTACGGATGGACGTACGGACAAGGGCAACCCTATATGCCACCACTATGTGGGGGCATAACTAGTGTGTTTTCGCCGATGGCTATTTACAATAATATAGCTTGAGCATCTCAGAGGAATCATTATAATGTAAGGTTGTTTCTTTTAAGGTTGTACGGCAACATCGTAAAAGGTGAAATGTAGTACACTTTGAGTTTAATTAAACACTAAAGTGCCAAAAACATGTTATAACAAACTAAACGCAAAATCAAAGTAAAATACTATACAGTAGAATCTGTCTTCCGCGACCATTCATTTATTGAACATAGGGAAGTCTTAAAAAGTAGATGATTGATTAATACAGGGCATACGTAATGCAGAAAGCTCCTATAGGTCCTTTCTACATTACGTTTGATCTGCATTATGCTACTGTCAGCCTTACAGCCTCATAATCAGACCTGTTTTGATGACCGTTTAAGATACGAGATTATGGGTTCTTTTACAGTTACAATGACAACAAAATAGTGTCCAGAATTTGATAAATGTAGCTACAGTAAAACCTATTTAAACCGGAATTCTAGTAGAGAAGAATTTATAAACTTATAGGCAGGTCGTTGCTTAATGTAGACTGAAAGTCACATAGAAAGCTCCTAGAGGAGCATTATGCACGACTTTCACTCTGCATTAAGCTGCCACCTTCTCCAAGACCGATATTTGTACTCAATTCAATGTCCGGTTTAGAGAGGTTTTACTGCAATTGCAGTTATACCCACACTTGCCACAGAGTATAACAAGCAAGTTGAAACAGAGTATCATTTTCTGTTAATTTGTCCAAAATTTGAACTTCTTAGAAAAAAGTATTTGCAAAAGTATTACTATACATGGCCTACAGAAATTTAAAAACATTATGTGTCTTAAAAACAAGAAAATTGTCACCGACATAACTAGATACATTTATTTGCAAACCAAATGAGAGTTCAATAAGTACAGAAAATAAAAGGAGGATAGATGCGGAATATTTCGAAATTCATTTTATTGTACATTTAGATATATTTAAAATCTGCAGTTTAAAGTTCTTCTAGACAAACGGTTTGCTTATTGTGCATTGTCTTCAAAAAATATTATTGTTTGTGTACCATGTGTATTGTGTATTGTACATATAATGATGATTTGCCTTTGCTCTAAACATATTATGTATGTTTTATGCAATAAAGAAATTGTATTGTATTGTATAAGGCAAGATAGTATGTACTCATTTAATGCAACTGCAGCAGATACATCGGTATTAAACTAATCATGACCATCAATACGAGATCTTGAACAATGATACATTTATCGTAGTCATATAATTGCTTACAAGTAGGTTGTGGATATAAAAAAAAAACAGAACGTGCATAGAACGTTGTGTTAGTTACTTTATTGTAAGTTCGATGCAATAAATAACAAATCCATAAGTAAGGAGTTATACGTGTACAGTGCTCCCTCCCTACAACGGCCCTCTCAATAACGATTCCCTCCATACAACAACGCATGTCAGTGTTTCCGAAACAACATGGCTCCAGCAACAACTTTTTTCCATCGTATTTTCTTTATGCCTCCATCAAACCCTATGTTGTGTCCACTCTTTAGAATCGTCACCTTGTGACGATTCTAAAGAGTGGTCACAACATAGGGTTTGATTGAGGCATAGCGGTTTTAGTTCTCGAAATACACCTTATCTGGGGATCTGTAAACAAGCTAATTATGTTTGATTTTCCCTCCCTATAACAACTCCCTCTGAACAACACATGCAATCTTCGTATCCCAAAGGGTGTCGTTGTAGAGAGGGAGCACTGTACATCTGTCTATATGATTTAATGAACCCTTTACTCCATAAATACGCATTTCTACGTCTTTGCAATCAGAACAGTCCCGGGAAAGACGGCTCCTATAGGAGCCGCCTGATCAGAGTCTGTTCTGTTTGCTTATTGTGTACTGTGTAACATTGACCTTATTCTACAGTTTTTACCAGAGTCAAAACGTGTCTGTCTTTATACTGTAATAAATGTTAAACAAATTAATATTCATACCTGCGTTAGATCTTATTTATATGATTATGGACTAACGGGATAAATAACTTGATCCCAGTATACCTGTTACATATAACCATCATCATAAAACAGTGTACGCTAAACCTGGTCCCGCTATTCGCCATTCGGTCGCATTGACAACCAGCTTGGATCTATATTAAACGCCGAGTAACTCGGGGTCTCATCAGGATCCTAGCTGTTGGACACTAGCTTAGTTGTTTCCCAAACCCTTGTTCGAAACGGAAGTACAATGGAACCTGTCTTAAACGATTATTCATTTATTTAAAGTAAGAGCTTTAAAACCAGGTAGTTGCTTAATGCTGGGCAAACGTGATACAGAAAGCTCCTACTTTATTACTTTTAACCTGCATTAAGCTTACAACTGACGTACATAGCAATAATTAGACCTTTGTTATGACCGCTTAAGTAAGTAGTCAACGGTGTACCAGATCCAGAGTTAACCCATTACCTCATACGCTATGTTTAGATCCAACCTCGTTGAATAAATCTACCGAAAAGGAGCATTAACTAGAGAGAAGGAAACTTTTAGATTTTTGTAGTTTCGAAACCATTGTGATAAATAGAGCATTTGCTCCTAATGCATCCAAACGAACCAGAAATGAAAATTAGAGCAGATGTCAAATGTTGCAGATGGTAATATGAGGCGGCGAAAGTTAATTACTTTCTGAATTAAATGAAACGGATGCACCCATTAGTAAAACATTATATATAACACGTTTTACTGATTGGCGCGAGAGCATTAGCTCCCGCGTCTATATGGAACGACTTATGTGGAATTTCACTGGTAGGAGGGCTGATTTATCAAGACTTGTGAGAAAATGGTGGAATAGTAATTTGCGGTTTATGAGTGTAAAAACAGTATGGTTGGAATAATACAATTCTATATAAATGGAAACAGGTTTGTTTCCACTGTATAATTGTATGTATTTTGGAAATGAAAACATAAGAAAATTATTTCTCCTATGGTCGGGGCTAATACAAAATGTAATACCGAAACGGCAAGATCATCAACGAAAAACACCTAGCAAATGTCTAAGATGCTGCGAAACCGAGTATGCCTAAAACACGTAAGGAGGACTTTGGGTGAAAGGAGGCGAAAAGAGGCGAAAGGAGGATTAAAAATTAACAACGGCTATTTATTAGTTATTATAAATGATATGTACATATATTTGAAATATATTTGGTTTAATATACTGATAAAAGCCTGACTATATGGACTATATGAACAAATCATTAATATATTGATGACATTTACGGGGAAAACGGATTACTTATTCATTTTGCCACAGTAAATCCCTCGAAAGGATGTAATTGAATGAAGAACTGCGGGTTATTAATAATATGTAATAATTAGTGTTTTTTAATTAATATTTACATATATTTGATGCTAGAGCATGATTTAAGACCCATGCACGACATTTTACTTCATAGATACACCTTTGCAAACAGGGTAAACCTAGAGTAGACTCAAAATAAATGGCTCCTGCTGAATCTTGTTTATTTATGAACTAATGTAGATCTGATGCAAAAGTTTCTGCCATGGTAAACTTCCAGTGTTCAAATTTCTTTATGAAAATGCCACTGATTAATTGTCGTAATGACACTTACATGAAAAATCACTGTTACTGTACGTTAGGCAATTCTAGGTTCAAAGTATCAAGATAGGCTACAGTTACATATGATACTCTTTGGTGTTTCATTTAGACATACAGTTGAACTTTGATATCTCGAATTGGATAATATATAGTATGAAATGAATACTATCATGTCTAAAAAACTACTGGAGTTGTCAGCATTACTTTAGACCTGCAATAAGTTGTGAACTTAAGAAATTGTTCAGATTAGAAACTGAAAATTTGTGCTTATGCCTTATACAAAATGGGCTAATAAATATTCATGATGTCATTATTTCTTACATGAATATTTAGCCTGAAAAGGGATAAGGGGTCCAGTGCGAGACTGAAAGGGTTATTGTGTAACAAGGGTCACCCGAGTGATATAATTATTAGATCTGAATGTGTATTCTTAAGAAGGACATGGATATTTTGCAATCTGTTATTTTTTCTGTTGTGCCTGGCTCTTAACGATAATGATTTATGCACATGACATTTGTTGGCTTTGGCAGAAACTGTAGACATATCTTTAAAATTGATTTTATGTAAACAGATCCTACATGAACTGTCTGATCTTTGTCTACTCTGTTTGTCAACTATGTTTGCAAATACATGAAAAGCGTTTAAATAAAGGCAAGTGATGGATGTGTTACATTCTGTATGATGGCCTTTATAACGACTACGTAATCCTTTTCCACCCTGAATAATCAAAGTGGAATATCTCATTAGTGTTTAACAAAAGAGTCCATTCGGTATAAAATGCTTCAATATGCTAGAGTGTTTTGAATAACAAACAGCACAGACCATGACCATGGGGATCCTCAAGGATATGTGTCTACACTATGTGCAATGTGACATTGTATGTGTCTTCCGGATTTAATGCGTTAGTGAATAAACATGTGTGTCTATAGAGACAGTTGTATGCTTACCTTTCCCTGTTGCATGTCCATACAAGAAATAATGTCATAATTATGAATGTATATGTACACATGAGTTGTTTTTAATACTCAATGGAACTGTTGGGTCAGATCTATTATAGATTCGTAAGCAAAATAGCAGATCCTTACCCTTATAAGGGTCTACTCTTTGTGCAAGACAGGTGACAGCTTAATGCAGGTCACAGATAATGCAGAAAACTCCTAAACGTGAAATAAGCGTTTATATGAAGGAAAGAGTTCATGCAGAACGTTAGTAAATTTGATCCATTATTCCACAAATGTCTACACCTATGCAAACATAGAAGACCCAGACCAGACGGCGCTTTTAGGAGTCTGCTTCGTTTGCTTATGATATGATCTAGATATGATTTTGCTTATGATGTGATATAGATGTCTTTAGCTTTGCCATTTATCATGGAGTTATGGTTTAAAGATCAATACATAGTCACTAAAAATCAGGTTAGTGGGTTGTTTGCTATCACTGTAATATTCGCGATGAATAAATTTTTCTTAAGTTGTGCATTATTAAAGATGTGGAATGCCAATCACTTGTTTTATATAAATATTCATTGTTTACATCAAACCAAGTGCTTTTCAACTGCCTAGTGTCTTTTATCTCTTACCCCGCTATCCACCATTAACTCACATTCGCAAACAGCTTAGACCCAGATGAGACGGTGAGTAACTCGATGTCTCGTCAGCCTCCAGTATGTTTGACACTCGGGCTATACTTTCCTGACAGCTTGTTTCAATCGCAAGTAGTTAAAATTACTCCAGATAAAAATTTGAGCAGGCATTTGTTTTTCACAGCGGCGCTTGGGTTAAACAATTTGGCGCTTTCAAAGTGTCAAACTATACCGTACAGCTTGCCCTAAGCAGCAATTCACTTATTGAATACAGGGGTGTTGAAAAGCAGGTGGGTGCTTAATGCTGGGCAAAAGTAATGCAGAAATCTCCTTTAGGAGTTGTCTGCATTATTTTTGACCTGCATTAAACAACCACCTGTCCTAAAATCCTTATTCATACCTCTTCTGAAGACCGCCGGAGCCAGGTTCTACTGTATTCATTAGATATAAGGCGGTATGCATATAGTTCAGCGGGACATGATTCACACTGTACGTACAATACAGATGTGCGCTTGACAACATCAATGAAATAAAGTAGTTGACATCGTGTACAGTTAATTGTGAATTTTTGTGACTTACATTCGTCTAAGTTTTGCAAAACTGGAATACTAGAACACTGGCTGTTTTTCATTTGCTTATATCTGGGACACACGCATAAATATGTGAATTTCCTAGGATTTATAGTTTCGTTGGTTGGTGTTATATTACGATAAGTGAAAAATATAGTTCGTAATACGCTCGTAACAATATAGTGTAATTCATACGCAACGTTTTTAAAAACGATCCTGTAGATATTTCGAAAACAAAGTAGACCAGACTTGTCTTCTAGATATGGAACACTTTACTTGACTTTGAGCTCAGTCTCGGGTATCTGATTGGTCAGATTTGTAGTGAAACCCAAAAAGCCATTGAAAGGATTAAAACTTGTTTTACTGGTTTGTAATCAATGGATACGTTAAATACTACAGAAAAACATCGCTAATTCGAATATTCAAATATGCACGCAGCAGTATCGGTTTTATTCCCTTCCCTGTTGAATAATTATGTTAGAAATAATAACATCATGACTACGTATTGGAAGATTTCTTTATAATGGCATATGCACAAGATATTTTGGCATACATGTATCTGTTTTTGTTATCATCTCCATAGCATGTAGAGCAGGTCAGGATTTGAAATCAGTGTCTACCTCTGTGCAAAGATTTGAAAAAAGCTTTCATATAAAGGAAAGTTAGGGGCCATTGGATTCAGAGTAAAAGTCATGCAGCACACTCTTCGTGGCATGATTTTCATTCTTATTAAGCAGCAATTGGACTAATATATATCAGTTTTTCTTAAATAAAACTTCGAATTTCATTGAAATTTTGCTGTTCTACAACTGCAAAACTGTTGTCTTCGCAAGGAATTCCGACACCGAATGAGACGCCGCGTAACCGAGTGTCCAAATACCTAATTGGTATTGTGATAGTGTGGGGTTTTTCTCAATATACATGCACAAACAAATATTTCCAAACGTAGAACTTACTGACGTAAGCTGTTATTTCTTAATAGATTCTGTTATAAGAGAAAGTGTTACAGATGTGCCTTCACTCTGAAACACCACTTGCATAAGACATGACGTTATTATACTTGTTACTGGTTGTTAATGGAATGACAGGGGTACTTTCGCAGGCTTGCCGTCAATTTCAACTGCACGAAACGGCGTATTTAAAAACGTACCTAACTCAGAATCAGATATCGTGTCTTTACGGCCTATCGCTTGATAAATGTGCATTGGAATGTTTGCTGGTTAAAATGTGTAAATCGTTTAACCATATTCGGAATAGTTTCACGACAAAGAACGGAATGATGTGTGAATTAAATTCAGCGAATCACACTCAAGCAGATCCTTCGCACTTCATGATTATGAACTACAAGAAAATTTCTACTCACATGTACGTAGATATTGATGATTGGCCTAAGGTAAGTCAATGACAAACGTAAATCGTATCATGAAAAATGTGCCGTTACTTACATGAATGTCATACTCCTAGAAAACACTGGGCTATTCTGAAAAGTCAGCATTGAAGGTTTAACCATTCCCTTGCTGAATTTTAAAATACATATCTCCTTCTTTACCTATGGCCTGTTGTATAACTACATATATCTTCACTGTGTACAAGTATTTAGCCGTGCAATCCCTGCTGTGGAGTGCACTGGTTGCACAGTCAACATGTAAATAGTGCAGACCCTGATGAGACAGCTCCTGCAGGAGCTGTCTCATCTGGGTCTTCACTTTTTACAGGTAGGTATATTGACGTACATAGCAAGTGAAGGGTTAATATCCTGAAGTGGTCAATCAGTGATTATCGATGGGGTATATTCTATATAAAATCGGTTAATTCACGAGAGGGATATTAACTCGTCCCATCCTAAGAGCGAACTAACCGGTATTTCCAACAAATGTTGATCTAGAGTCACTCTGTGTCTTTTCAGTACTATATTTGTTATCATTACTATATTAATTTGATAGAATAGTATCTTAAAAGCATTTAACCCATTACCTCATAGGCTATTTAGACCCAACCGCTTTGAATAAATGTATCGAAAAGCAGCTTTAACTAGAGAAAATGCAATTCCGTATTTTGAAACAATTGTGATAAATAGATCATTTGCTCCTATAGGAGCAGATGCTCTATTTGTCACAATGGTTTCACAAAGTGACTTTTACAGAGTCGTCAAAAGTCGTCAATATCAGGGAATGGGTTAATAAACGAACTGTAGACAGTTTTACAGCGTGGTAATAACCTATAATGCAGAGCCTGAACAGTAAGCTCATTCTAAAGCCCTCTAACATGGATATGCAGTGTTTGTTTCTCTCGTGTCTTTTATTTGAGCCTTTGAATGAGGTAACTGAGTCCATCGTCATTTTATGACAGTGTAGATCCAGATCATGGGGCTCATAGAAGACTTAAAGTCCTGTGATCACGGTTTGCTATGTTTGTCATTCAAAACCTCTCCCAACTTTTACCGTTCCATGTGCTATGAACGCTACCGATTAACAATAATGCATAAATAACTGCATCATTTGGGAGTTTTGAAATATGCCATCCTCTTTGTGATATCTTTAACAAATACCATCAAAAGGAACAGTGTCGTCAAGTTGGAACGATGCAGATATATGTGCTACCGCTACAAGGCAACTCGTCTTGCGTTAATAACCATAGGCCGATTTTAATCTTGATTGTATAACACTTGAACAGTGTGTTTGAATATATACACTATCCTTAATTATTGGCGCCCCGCATTGAGCGGGCGCCTATACGGGCTTACGATTATTTCAGCAAATGGGAGGAGCAGTCATTTCTGTAACGATGAAGAGATAGGAGTTACTTGTATGGACAATGTAAATTGTATGTACTGGTTGATTAAGAGTGTGAATAACATACCAGAAGTAATAAAATAAAACTAACAATTATTTGTTATTATTGCATGAAAAGAGATGAATACATTATTGCTATTGAAAAGCTGATTATTTCGAATTTTCGGTACAATAGGCTTGCCTGCAGGTCTAGGAAAGTATTATACTATTTACAGTAAATGCACAGACCAGTGTATAGTTTTTGGTTTAATGCGGATTAATTGCGAAGTTTAGATATGTTTGCTTTGTAAAGTTTGGCCGAATTAAGAATAAACATCCTTTACATTAAGGCGTATAAATGAATGTTTTAGTTCATTATCACGGGGTCAGAAAGCCTGAGTCTATTGCACCGTAATACTTGACGCTAAAGAGTTTGTCTATTGGCATGTATGCACATAATAATAACATTGTCATGAAAAGCACACGCATCTCAATAAAGTTTCCGCCCACTATTTACAGAATGTCTATTAAAATTTAAAAAAAACCCAGCTAAATGTTAGGACTTTCTTTTAGTTTGAGGTATTAATTAATAAAATTTAAATATGTAATTGCATCAAATGCGAAACATGGAGCACATTGGGACCATAATTGAATATATCTTCATGTCGTGTAATTAGAATTCGCCCTTGCTTAGTGCCACGTATGACATTTTAAAACATTTTATTTTTCAAAGTTATACTCCAGGTTTGTTGTAAACATATGTGTAATATTAAGCTTAATATATGAACGAGACTTTGCAATGAAAATGATACTGTTATTTTCTAAGATTCAATAATGACTGATCCGTCAAAAATCAATTAAATTCATTTATAAAATCGTGCTTATTATCTATCAAAACTACAATTTAAACTGTTTTGGTCTTTGATTCATTTCTTAAATTCATACAATTGAAAAGCTTTGGACAAATTCATCATTTAGTTATTTTAATTTCATTGTTTGATATTGTGTATTTTTTATTATGTAACTATAGTAATTCCAACAGTAATATGCTGAACTAATCCTTTGAATGATCGCATGATTATATAGTAAGATTATGCCAATCAGTGTATATTTTTATTTGAAAGTAAATCATTGACTTCATTTATGTGTACACTGTTTCAGGCAAGTATAAAGTATCTTTATTATTATTATTATTATTATTATTATACCACATTTATATAGCGCTCTTTTCATACAGGATATGTGCGTTCAAAAGCGCTTCACAAAGATACATTTACTGTACAATAATGCGTAAATTACAGAAAATTTAAAATAAAATATATTTAATACTTATATATAGATAAGAATAATAATAAAATAGAATTTATTTAGGACATTGGTAAATAAGCTAATCTTTTCCGTAAGTTTATCTATCTGTGTTGTATTATGTTCTATTATAGTGTGTCAACGCACTCAGATTATAAAAAAACAAAACTTGAATGCAACATTCTATGCACAGTGCCAGTACGTCCCATAATTTTGACCGAGACTCAACAGACTTGGGTACATTCGTTTAACATACAACACTGCACATAAAATATTGCCGGAAAATTGGGTAACAGAACAGATCAATTCGAAGTTCATGCATATAAAATAAGCAATACAAATACACAACTGTTATATACGCGCACTATGCTACCCCTCCAGTCAAACACTATTCGACCCGCTATGGCAATGAGGGAGTACACAGCGTATCATATTTTAATAGAATTGTAATTGGGTATATCCAAAGTTTAATTACAGAATAAAATGTCTTTATTGATAGTAGTAGCGCAACACATAAATAGCATGATCACTAATATTCTATGCGTTTTTATTTCGAAATAGATTTAAGCATAACAAGTATGGTTGTTCTTTTTAATGGGACCCTTTGATGTTTACAACAATGCTTTTCCTGTTACTGAAATGAGACGTGCTAAATATTTCAGTCACAACTGCAGCTCGTTAAATTGTCACATATACTATACGATAAATGTATTAACGAACTAGTGTTGATAATGTTTCAATTTAGTTTAAACTAGTCTCATTCAAATCGTGCTATTATGTTGCGTATATACCAAGGACCTATCAAATAGTTACAAATGTTAATAATTGATATATCAAAACATTTACTTCTTTCTTTAAACGTGTTTTTCAATACCCAAGTTGTGTTACCTTCCATAACATGTCCGCCATTCCATTGAGCAATACGCTAAACAATCTGCTAAACCGTCACCTTTGGTTTACCATATTGTTAAGGCATGCAACACTTTTTCGACAATCTGCACGCAAACCACTTGCAGAAAAACGATTTAAAGTCAGCATTCAGGTCTGACTTCCCAGGTAATTAGACAGCAATTAAATATGTGTAAATCGGAAGAAAATAGGAAGAGACTTTATGCTGAAAAATGAAGACTGTGTGAATTTTTTGTTTCTTTAGAATAGACATTTTAAGGCGACGGTTTAGCAGTTTTGCTGAGTGTACAATCAGGAGAGAATCTTAATAAGCATCTTCTTTTATATTCAATCCTAAGATGTTACACAGTAACTTATGGAACCCTGTAATTTCTGAGTATATTTAAACTAAACAATGATGGACTATTCCACACTGACATTCAGCGTTGAAATGTTTAAAAGGTGAGGGTTTTTGCTTAGGCTGGTTCGTGGTACATTAACTTTCATCATCCATTCATATGAAATTAACTCAGTCTGCTGAGCAAATTATTGTTACCGCCTGTTTTTTAATTCAAGCTATAAGCAGTAGGTCTACCAAAATGCAACCAGGTTGGCAAACAGTATGAACCCTGATGCGACGCCTAATTACTCGGCGTCTTATCGGGATCCAAGCTATTTACATGGGTAATCACCCAATCGCCTGCAACATGCTTAAGGTTAAACAACATGTGATAACTATTGCCTGGTGCTTTCAAGGTTGACATATGGAAAATGTGACATTTTCATTTGACGTATGTGTTTGTATGTGTACGCTTCTACACAGTTGCCCATGTTCTGCTTTGTTTATAGATATATATTGTTCTACAATTTCTGACATAGTAAAATATTCTCAATGTCATTATGATTCAGCTAGTAATTAATATGGCAACATATATTTGACCATATTTATCACAACGTGTATAGAGGATCTTACATGAGTGTTTCTTTACAAATTGTTTTATTAAAACGAGTTTACTATAATAATATGACACGAGCTTTAGCGATTGTCATATTCATTATAGTAGACACATTTCATGAAAACAATTTGTAACTAACACGACTGTAAGATCCTTTTATCACATAAGCTTTAAAATTGCCAAAGAAAATGAAACATGCTATAGCTGACGGCTGTTTCGGCCTTTGATAACAAACAGCATAGTATTACAACGGACGACGCACATGGAGCGCTACGATTTGCTTTCACTTAAATGAGTCCTACAATTGGCTAACGATTGCTAATTTGCATGAAATACACTTAGTATAGTGCTTTCCGCGATATATGGCACTCTGTTACGACACTCCTACAAGGCGGCAGATTATGTGATAAATACAGCCATTGATAATATACGTGTACTCCGATTGAGAGGTCGTTATTACGAGGTTAAAATGTACATGTTCCGTATTTCAGGGGGTTGCGGGTACATGTGCACAGAGACCGTGTGCTGAAAACCAACGCTGCCTGCAAACCACACCTTACAGGTGTATCGACATTGGTAAGACAATCTACGTTGAAAATAAGCAATGTTAACGTAGGTCTTACACATTTCGTAATGTCTATGTAGAAGCATTTAATCAACCCTTTATTTGAAGAATATTCGTGTGAATAATAATGACATCATAGATATTGATTTGCTTATTGTTTTTATATAGTGGCATAAGTCCTCCAAAGGCGTCGGCAATGAACGAAACTGTATAATTAATATAATTACAAAAACAAACAGCATACCCTGATAGAGGTACCATAAGATTTCGGTCTACTTTGTATATATGGGGTAAATGGTTAAAATAAATACACGCAACTGTGTTACAATACAGAAACGCTCTAAAGGGACAGTTTAAAGGAGCACAATCATCGATAATGGTATAGTGTAATGACGGTTTTCGTTCTGCATTAAAGAGCTACTGGCATTAAAAAACTTCTATATGTATTACATAATAGCTATTGGTTTTATACTGACAATATCCATTCCACAACGAATATAATATTTTGTATCTGTTTAAGATTGCGGAGCACCCCCTGTTAGTGGCGAGCTTCAACCAATGTCGACTGATACGTCCCTCGGATCCATGGCAAAGTACAAATGTCGCAACCACGGTGGAAGTACAGTAACACCTCAGTTTGCCGATTTCATGTGTCAAATGAAAAATTACCAACTGTGTAATTCCGACTCCGCTTGGACGAACAATACACTTCTTTGTTAAAGTTCATCTCGCATTTGCAAACACTGTAGACTGGTATCCCACCTCTGTATTACAACGTAACAAACGTTGCAATTGATTACAGTGACGGCTCCTACAGTGCAGACGCTGATCAGAAGTTCACACTTCCGTTATGACTGATCAGGCTCTATGCTATATGGACTTATTTCAGTGAGCCGAATTTCAGTGTCATATTGGACATAAATTTAATTAAATTAACACATACTTTATGGAATGCGGGTCGGGACATGCCAAATGCCATTTGCTAAACTGCCATTTGCCAAATGAAAAATTTACGGACTTCTCGCGTACAGATGTAAAGAAATTGGGTATATTATTGTTTTGATAAGGATTCAAAACATGTTGTAGAATGAAGCCCGCAGATCTGACTAATCATTGGATCCGCCAAGCACTTTTCAGAGAAAAAGAAACTAGAATTAATGACAAAATGGCAATTATCAATTGGCATTTTGCAAATTAGCAACTGGCATCTGGCAAATGAGCAATTGACATTTGGCAAATTGGTATTAAGCAACTGATATATTAGCAATTGGTATGGTGCGATACGCATTCAATGCGGTATCGACGAGGATCTTACTTCTATAAAATGTCTGGACAATAGCATTCATAAAGAACACAAAACATATTGTGGAATGAAGCACGTCGATGTGGATCCCGAAAAGGCAATGAGGTGCCGGTACTTGACCAGCTAAACTGGCAATTAGCAATTGGCAGATAGCAATTAGCAAAAAAGCAATTAGCATTTGGCAACTGGCAAAGTAGCAATTGGCATGTCCCGACCCGCATTCCATAAGCAACCATTCATTTATTGAACATATGTGTCTGAATAATTCACGGAAAAGGTAATTCTGTATAAATATCACATCTCATGGAAGGCAACAGCACGTATTGTCAACCCAAGGTTGGTAATGTCCACCGAGGCGTGAGCCGAGGTAGACATTACCATACTGAGGGTTGACAATATACGTGATGTTGCCCTCCATGGGATATGATACTTATTTTATTATACCGAACATCACAATCAATGGCAATAAAAACATTTTGAACAATTCCGAATTCAACATTTATTACTGACTGTTAGTCAAGTTATATAAGAAAAGAATGTCTCCAAAAAGTCACGAAGGAACTTGACACTTCTTCCTATAACACGCTTTGTTCTAGCTGAATCCCCTTCACTGTCTAATTCTTCCTCCGAAATGGCTGCAAAACGCCACATTTCTCGATTTGTTTAGAAGCTACCAACTGTCGTTTGGTGATCAAATTGCAAGCGTCAGATGACGTCACACACATAATTTAATAAACGCTCAATAGTCTACACGGGTACTTGCCCGTAGTTCCCTCCCTTGCGTCGTAATGTTGCATGGAACAGTTTCGAATTGTTTCATGACAGTTATATGGACAGTAGTATGGGAAATTCACGTTAAGTATAATAAAGAAAGCTACAGAAGTTTTATGCAATACGTTGCAGGTAATATTGCACCTGCGAACAGATTAGCTCAGTGCACTATTATTCCCGTTGGCGTTGGCCACCTGACACTATAAGCTGCAGCTACATTATGTCTATACGCATGTAGTCCTTGTTATATTTGCAAAGTGGTTGATCAAAATGACATGCCGAGTAACTCAAAAAATACCCTTATATTTACATAACAAGTTATTGTCAAGAATCAAAAGCACATATATGTTTGATTTATTTTTCAAAAACGTATCGCACAGCAACCCAAAAACTGACGGTAATCTTAAACATGATATACATCCAATTTAAAACTAGACTCCGTTTTCTAGTTATCAGTATAATCACAGTCAGCAACTGATTTATCAAACAATATACTTAAGGGTCTGACAGAACAAACAGTACATTGCAGTATTTTATGATTGTTTAAGCAATGGTCGCAAGCTTGGTTAGAAATAAACAGTGTATTGTTTCTAGTACTTCTGTTCATGTTTCAAACTGAGTGTAAGTTATTAAAACATGCAACGTCATTCTTTTTAGATGAGCAGGCATGGAATGGTTGAGTGATGGTTGTGTGTGTGTGTGTGTGTGTGTGTGTGTGTGTGTGTGTGTGTTTGTGGTGTAGAGTGGGTGGTAATACATGTATATTTGAACGCTCGCACATCATTAGTACTGGCATTCATTATGATTTAGATCTAAAATCGTTACTGATACTTGTTTTCCATTTTCACGAAACAATTGATAAAAGTAATTTATAGAATAACATAATAATCAGCCTTATCTTGATTATATGTAAACTTTATTTGTAGTATTTACTTCGGTTGCTATGTTTTAATACATATTAGTGGGACTTTGCTGGCGATAACGTGTAGTTTAACCCTTTCAGCGCTGAAATGTCAGAGTGTCACACCTAGATCATTTTGAACGATAAACACTGATAAGCCGTTCCGAAAATTCATCGTTGAACTTTTTAATAATTGTTGACAACTATTGTTCTTTGAAGGGGCATTTCAAAGATGGTGCCAGTATAATAATAAAGAATAGTTGTTTGATAAATTCATCCTATCGATAACTTATTTCTACTGAACTAGTGTTTTATAACTGGTGTTGACCATGTGCCAGTAACTCAGGTGGACCTACATTTCAGGGTGTGGGTAATAGTTTTGCAGGTCAGTATCAGAAGTAGAGTTTCACCAAGAGTAACGTGTATACAGGGTGTCCCAAACAAACGGAACCCGGGATTAAGATATTCAAGTGTATCCCATTTCTGTCAATATTGCTAACTTAAATGAAATGTATATGTATGTAACATATTCATTGGTGTTTAAGATATCAGCATTTAAACGAAAGCATCCAAAACTCCATTTTTAACTTGATATAGGCATGAACTATGCAATGAACGCACATTATGTTAAAACAGATTTTAGGTGCATTCATTAAAATATTCATATCTTTAAAACCGTTGAATATTTTAAAGAGAAATTTGGCAGAAATATGCACCAATGACAAGGGTACATATTTACATTTTAAAGTGTCCGATTACATTGGATAAAATACACATTTGATCCAGGGTTCCATTCTTTTTTGGACACCCTGTAAATTGGATTTGAAACAGAGTAAGGTAGCGGTTAAGCAAATGGATATTGACCGTTCTAAGGCGATACTCCTGCTTTCAGCCTATGGTCAACTTTGTTGTTCAACCCATTTGCTCCTACGATCCCATATATTGGATATAGACAAATAGTATAGACTCTGACCAGACGCCGCATAATGCGGCGTCTGATCAGGGTCTACACTGTTTGTTGATAGGAATTTATAAATTATAAAACAAAAAGAAATTGAAATTTTTTGCCAGTCTCTTTATGTGCGTCTCTTTATGTTTTTGATAGTTATGTTCATTTGCTGTGTTTTTTTGTGTTGCTGTTCGGGCGGCTGTTTGTTCTGTATGTGGTGTATCCTACATGACTCAGATTTGTACTTTTGTACTCTGCATTAACATTCCACCTGTCTGACCATATACTCTATAAATTGCTTTTATGTGCCTTTGCAAACAGAGTAGATCCAGACGACGCAGTCTATCATGGTCAAATCAATGTACTGACACATGATATTACTACTAAATAGTATACACTTGGTGCGCCAGCCTAATAGATTAATAAGTAGTGTAGTACTTGACCCTAAAATATACAGTAAAATCTCTCTAAACCGACCGTTCAATTCAGGATAAATATTATCCTCTGAGACATGTGACAACTTGCAGGATGAGTGATCCAGAAAACTCCCCTAGGAACTCTCTGCATGACTTTCATCATGCTTTAAGTGTCTAAATTACTAGAATTCCGTTTTACAGGGGGTTTACTGTATCACAAATCTTTACATGGTAATCCTATTGTTGGAAATTCTCCCTGCATGCCCGTTTTGTTAAGTCTCACTTGTAAGCAGTACTATATGAAGAGTGAGTATTCTAGATTATCATAATTATATATTGTGATTAAATCTTGTTTCTTTCTTTAGGCCTTTACTCCATAAATACGCCTTTCTATGCCAAGGCCTTGGCAATCAGAGCCGATCTAGATCGAAATCCATCTGATCAGGGTCTGCTTTGTTTACTTACGAAATTATATAGATTTGATTCTACAGTTTCTGTGTCCATATGCTATTACAACAAATTATCCAATTAATATCCATAACATCATTGTGTCTTACATGAACATGAAATGTGTACTTGTTGCAGAGCTAATTTGAGCACCAGAGGAGATTTCATTTCTAATACAGCAGAAACCTCTATTGATTTGATGGTTTTACACATCTGCACTTATCAGAGCAAGAGATAAATATGTGAACTCAAACACAAAGATCGTCATGTGTTCACCAAATCCAGTTATGACCACTCTTTAGAATCACATCGAAGAGATGAATGAATGCTCACTACATATGGTTTTGTGGATAAATAAAGGAGTTATTCTTGACATTTTGATATACGCATCTTAGCTGGACCTCTAGTATACAGTGCACTAGTAAAACTTTCCATGTCCCTATGTTTATATAACATGACGTCTTTTTACTACGTATGCAAAAGCAAAGTATATTCACACCATATTGAATTATTAAACTAAGTATGATTGGTTTCAAACCTCGAATACACAACACAATAACTCATAACGTTTAACATGGTTGTAAAAGATTTATTTCTTATTGTGTAGAAGTAATGTGAAATCGTACATGTATTCCTCTTTTAAAGATATTGCCGAACTGAATCGGACCTAGATTTAGACTTTTCAAATCATGTATTTTGCCTATATGCTTTTATTACTTTGCGTTGTTTGTATTGTCTTTGTAACGGATGGAATAAAAGTATCTAACTATATGTCTATCTATGTTTGCATTTATCCATTGATCAATATGTATCTCATAGCTCTGTAGATGTTAGAAACGTAATATACACACAAGTTTTCAAGTGTTATATGTTTGATAAATTTCTATTTTACGTTATGCAGAATGATTTCATAATACATACTTACACGCATATATTTATCACTGCCTTTCATTACATCGTAACTAAGATACAATAAAATCCGGGTAATTTGAACACTCACATTGGTATAATTATCGCATATGTCAGATAGGTAGCAGATTAATATGCAGGGTGCAAGTGTGGGAGCTTTCTGCACTTCTTCCACTCAGCATTAAGTCACCTGCCTCATACATTCTCAAATCTTATAAATATAAATTCTACTTATCGAGGTTTTACTCTTCTTCGGTTAATTCTAAGACTTGCATATCTTACACGTTTGACAGCTCTTGACTAATTATGCTGCGCTTACACTTAGCACTTACACTTACATTTGTCTACGATATCCACGATTCGGGAGTAGCATGTTGAGCGTAGGGGGTCGTGGGTCGAATCATGGTGATCTTGAGAGAGCTTTGAGGAATCGTGATGATAACAGGGATCGTGACAAAAAATTTTGACGGTCAAATATTTTGCCACGATTATCCCGATTGGTGGTTATATCTTTAGAAAGGGCTATAGAACGTGGAAATTTTAGCAGGGCGTAGTACAGATTAACAGACCTTAACATAGCGCACCGAACCTTGATCTGTGTGAACTTGTAAAAACGATGATTAAAGTTCAACTAAAATTCTATCACGTTTCTGTCACGCTTTATCACTCTCGTCTACGATTTGTCTCGATATATATAGTAATATTGGTAATTCGATCACGCTATGACATATTCTGTTACAATCATCCCGATTGGCCCCCGCGTTCTGTTACGCTCTGATAAGTTCGGATAAGTTCCGGCGCGGTTTTTACATCCACGCTCTGCAAGATTTATGTCACACTCTTTCATGATATCAGGTTTGAAGATGCCTACTAAACGAGGACGAAAATTTAGTAAGTGAGTTGGGTTCTACGGCACTGCGACACTGAATAGATCATAAAGCGCCGATGAATGATGAGATGACATGATGATGAGGAATGATATCAGGAAGATTTTTTCGGCAAATCTGATTCGTTGCATAGCAGCGCATGGGATCAAAACCACCGACCTGCCTTCCTTTTAGTTCTTGGCATAGGGGATAATCTCCGTCATATAAACACAAACATCCCCTGTGGCAATTACGCCCCAGAACCACGGAAAGGTAGGAAGGTATCTGGGGAAGGACGGAAAGCTTCTGCCAAAAATGGACAGGTTGCCCCCACTATTTCTCACAATCACAAGCTCCAGTAGAAGTCCCCGTAGAGCCGGCGGATCAGAACCTATCGCATCTGAAAAGAAGAACTCCAACATCAGCCAACCATGGCTTAACTATGGCCTAACCAAGCACGCCCTATGCCCTTTTTCCATCTCTTTCTTCTCTCCTCTATCTCGTTCTGCTTCGTCCCTTGTTGCTATTGTTGGTTCTATTTTCTTCGAGCAACTATATATGAATAGATAACAACTTCCAGTTCAGCATCGTTTTCATAACTTCGGTTAATTTGATTTATACCGGTAGCGTTTTTCTCTTTGGAATCTCATGAGAGAATGTGACGGATGGCCGCCTCCTTTCTACACTCCGATCGTGCACAAAACGCGACAATCTTGAACAAATCGTTGTAGGATAGCTTAACAGAACTTAATAACGCGATGGATCTAAACAGAACATAGCAGAACATAGCAAAACGTGATAGCATATCGTGGTAATCATAAGAGAACTTAAGAGGACGTGACAAATCTTCACAAAAATCGTGTCGGTTTCGTAACAAAACACTACAGGGGTAACAAAACGCAAAGAGGGCGTAAAAAAGCGTGGAAAAGCTTAGTAAAAGAAAATCTATTCAATACATCGTGACGCCTCTGCGCTTTTTCTAATTCGTGGACATCGTGGGTATCATGGCTGGGTGCAAACGCAGCATAGACAATTCCGATATTGATCCATACATCGAGCTATAAATTCACGCCCTAAAGCCAGTAAGTGTTTTATATTATACACGTCAATGAATTTAATTGTAATGAAATGAGATAATCATTGTACAAACAAAAATAGAAAAGAAGAAACAAACACATTCACACGTGACATTAATAGATATGTCCCCTGC
The DNA here is from genome assembly GCA_963576725.1 of Azorinus chamasolen. Taxonomy (NCBI): domain Eukaryota; kingdom Metazoa; phylum Mollusca; class Bivalvia; order Cardiida; family Solecurtidae; genus Azorinus; species Azorinus chamasolen. The sequence continues at coordinate 95,267,911 of OY755236.1, read as the reverse complement.
TTGTTCCACAGACATAACATATGTAATGCTGTAAAGTCAAATATCTGCCAAACACATCAAAATCATAAGAAACGATGTGATGCAAACCCATAACTTCAAAAAGCGACTTACTGAAAAGTAAATATTGGATTGGCTGGGCCTAGGGCACTTTGACATTTTAAATATGATAGATTTTAGTTTAGGGCACCGCGACATTGAATAGGTCACGTTGACCATACGATGTTGAACGTATAGAAATCTGATAAACGTATTAGCTGCGACGTTAAACCAAATTTCAAACACACATATGAATCCAGTCCCTCATATTGCCTCTTTTGACGCCTCTTAAATGGTTTCACAAAGTGACTTTAATACGTCAAAAGCCGTCAATATGAGAGAATGGGATAAAGGCCACAATTCAAGCCATTATGATAAATAGGAGTAAATGCTATAGCTATCATAATAGCTTCCCAACTGTTTCAAAATTGCATAATTCTAAATGTTTCATTTTCTCTAGTAAATGCTCCTTTTCGGAAGAATTATTCAAAGAGGTTTGGTCTAAAATAGCATACGAGGGAATGGGTTAAATCAATGTCTTCTGTCTGAAATAACTAATTAAGATACACGAAGTTCAACTATTTCCAAAAGTCACAACGCTTGATTTTGTTCTGCAAATAACAGCATTAGATATGTTGGTTTATTAATATAACACAATATGTGGCCCGTTACACTCCTATAACAAGATCATATTCTCGAATCGTATTGTTAGTCATATGCACTTACATGACCATACATTATGATGTCGTCCAACGATTCTAACACGCCTATTGGTTTAATATTTCCTATAAATAGAAGTACAAAAATGAGTCATGCAGGAAAAACCACATACAGAACAAACAGTCGCCCGAACAGCAACACAAGGAAACAGCAAATGTATATAAAAACATCAAGAGACGCACAAAGACAAAACAAACATACAATAGGGTGAAGAAGGAAGTACCGCCTTGGAACGGTCAGTGACAAAAGTCACGGGGGGGTTAAACCGGTTTATGGACTCTCAACCTCACACTTATTCCATCCCCACCCTAAAAGACAAACAGTGTAAATAAACGTATCTCCTCTCCGACTAATCTACAACAACCGCGATGGCAGTGGTAATGTGCATGAATAACGAAAACATTTAAGTGAACAAACTGTATCCACCTATCACTACTCAATGATTGAGCTGCAAACAGAGTAACTGTAGAAAAGTAATAAAGGGTACGACAAAAACGAAATAGTACAGATATCCGACGATCTCCTTCCGTTTCTGGATTTAAGAGGTCGCCTTCACAGAGTACTAAACATTTCTTGCCGGCGTACATGCGACACATTTTCTAGCATTTGCGAACAGAGTAGACCCGAATCAGTCGGGAAGTGATGCGTTACCCTTAACATGATATAAATCTGATTCTACAGCTTATGTCAAATGAAATAAATCCTTGAAAGATTTACATGATACAATTTCAGCTAATGCCTACTAATTTCTTACATGAATACTGGACAGGGAAGGGTTGAATCCCGTCGAGATGAAGTGTTATTCTATTCAAATTATTTAAATGGTGTTATTGGGAATCACAAACAAGTCTCGTTTATACGACCATTCAAATGAAGTCTAATTCTGGATTTGTTTAAAACAGACCGTACCTTAATGCAGGGCAACCATTATACAGAACGCATAGGACCTTTCCGTATTTAGCAACCAACTGATAAATAAATCATATTGTGTCTTTTGCGAGGCTCTGTTATACACCACTATAGCCATGTAACTTGACCATATCCGAGAACCAAGTTTACTGTACTGTACATTGTCTTCAGATTGTAGGGAAATAATAAAATCTTATTTTGAATAAGATATTTCAACGCCAAAGAAATTTACAATAAATTCAATAATGTAAATGCAAAATCAAAGTTATATAATGGTAGCTTTCTGTATTATTTTGTATTTGCATTAAGCTTCCACCTGCCTTTTAAACCCATAATTAGGCCACTTAAGACAGGCTCTACTGCACTGGTGACAATTTAACCATACAAAGAAGTATGTCGTTATTTACAGGCAACTAGGCTTTCTTACGTTCACCTTCTTACGTTTACTGTAGTTGTAGTTACACCAAAACATGCAATAAAGTATATTGACTAGATGGTATGTACTAACTTAATTTAACTGCATCAGATACATCGTTATTATAACAAAACTAACAATTTAGGCTCCTTTAGCTTTTAACTGTGATTATAGTTTTTGATCACAACTAAAATGAAAAAAACTTAGAATTGTTTTGATACAAAACTAGAGCAGACGACACATGTTGCAGATGGCAAAGTGTAGTAACGAAAGTTAATTACTGTCCGATTTAACTTAAATGGCTGTATAAATTAGTACAAGTTTATGTCTAACCAAGTTGACAGATCAGTAAACCCCCTCTTAACCAGCATGTTACACTTTATAGCAGAGCGAAAGTCATGCAGAAAGTATCTAGATGAGCGTTCTGTATGTCTTTCATCCTGCATTAAGCTGACACCTGTCCCCAACACCGAATTTTATTCTAAATGCAACGTCATTTTTAGGGAGGTGTTACTGTATATCTTATTTCAAAATCAAACTATCGCGTTAATGCCTTGCATAATGAACCTTACTACCTTTATATTCTGTCTAACACAATTATCACTACTACGACGTGAAATAAATTTCGTTTGGACCAAGTGCGCGCTGACGACCTAATCAAGATATTAAGCTTCTTACCGTCTCATCTAGAGCCAAGCTAGTTGCAGATAGAAGTCAAGACCCGGATGACGGGATAAGAATTGCAAAAACCCCACCAACTTTGAATTTTAGAACCTATTCAACATTGATATCGAGCAAAGGAAGTTTATCCTGGTGAAAACATGTACTGAATGGGTTTTCTCGACCGTACTCGCATATGCAAACATATTGTTTCCAGATGAGTCAGTGACTATCGTTTGTAGGCGCGGATTTAGAGGGGATGGGGCCGGCGTACGCCCCTCAGCCCCCCCCCCCCCCAAGTTGCCAAAACAATTGTTTAGCAATAGTTTAGATCTATACACAGTAAAGCATCTCTATAACGACCACCCACTAAATTGTGTTAATTAGTTGGTATTTAGAGTAGGTGGCTACTTTCACCTTGCTTTAATTAGCCACCTGCCTTTAACACGGCTCTTTGTCATTATGTGTTACAAATAAACTTTTTATTTATGTCATCAAACATAAAATCCTACGCCCCCTCCTCCAAAACAACTTCTACGCCCCCCTAATCTGAAATCCTGGATCCGCACCTGGTTTGTTTGACACTTGGTCAGTAGTGTTTGAAAAGCCTCAGCGATTTGGGAGTAATAATAATTGTACATGTATCAGGGTCCAAGGTTATAAAATGTCTTAGTCTGAGTTCATTCTCAAGTTTCAGCTGTTTGAGAATGACATTAGATTCAGACGAAATCTTTGGACAAGGTCCCATTTTTCGCATGGGTCATTTTAGGGTTTACGGTTTAACCCTTACAAAGCTGATTTTTCGTTTCCCAATTGACTATTCTGAAACAACATTCAAACAGATCTAGCTTATGGTGACTAGTGATTTTTCTTAAAAGAAAACATTACAAACAGTGCATACCCTAAACGAGCCCTCTCATCTGAGTATACACTGTTTGCAAGTGACGCATGCCCTGTACTGTAACGGTTAAGATGAGCATTTAAAAGATTTACTGGGATTAATCAGGGACCACGTTACCAAAATATAAACTGCAGTATGTGGGACGGACACATCAAAAGTGTTCACAAAAATGAACAGTCATACATTTGACATTAGGCACCATCCTAATACTCTTACACATGTTTAAGATCATTACAATTCTAGAAACAATACTGTGAATGACTTCTCTTTCATGCCTATTGACATGGTGAAAAACGACTGGTCTAGACCAATGAAAGAGACTAAATTTGGTCGAAAGGAATGAATCCTAAGCTATTATTTTAGTTATAATTTTTGCATACAGAATCTTCCTAATGTAATTTTTACATGCTAATTAGTTTTCCATGCCAGTATTTATATGTTTTGCTTTGCAATGTTTGCAAGGAATTAATATCATCTTTAATCCTTAACTATTTGTATACAATTACGCCAAAATAGGCGACATCTTTTGACGTCAATGGCGTCTCATTGCAATGACGTCGTACCATTTTGTTTATTATACTCTGATGAAGTCTTATGGACGAAACATGTCAGAAAAAAAAGTGTTTTTTTTTTAAAAAACTTTAAAGGTAGTTCAAAAAAAAACAACTTTAAAGGTAGTTCTTATCTATTATAAGAGAATGTAAGAGAAATACAAAAATTGTGTTGACAATAGCTATACTATCAAAAGAATGAGCTTGATTTTGTGTCGGACTTGCCGTAAATACGGCACCACGTACATATTGGGTAATGCTATATGCGGGCAGCTTACACATTGAAGTACACAAATGAGTCATGCAGGAAACACCACATACAGAACAAACAGTCGCCCGAACAGCAACACAAGGAAATAGCAAATGTACATAACTATAAAAACAAGAGACGCACAAAGACAAAACAAACACACAATAGGGGGAAGTGTTATTTGACATAGAAAAGGCATTAATATCAGCAGGTTTGATAGAGATAGAGAGATTACCCTATCTACAGAAATTGTCCATCTAAAATAGACGGGAAATGACCTTTCAATGTTAGTGACGATTGGCGAATATTCAGATACGGACACAAACGTATTATTTATTTGTTTGTTTGTTTTGTTTCTCCCTTATTATTTATTGGCAAAATACTAGACGGTTTGTGCCTGTTTATACGGATAGACAAACTTATTTTTGAACAAAAAATGACCGACTCTAATGTAAACCAAACGAAGCGACTACGGCGATTCTTTATTTTTAAAAGCCTTAGCAAGCTGCAATTTTTTAACCATAGCTGGGTTGGTGCAGTGGATATGTATCTGGGAGAGTTCGATTCTAACCAGTGACCAATTATTTTTTTTTAAAAATACTGTCCGTACAAAAAAAATAATAATAACATGTAATAATTAATAACAAAATATTATTATAAAATATAACATATAATTGAAAAATAATAACGAATAAAAAGAAGATAATGAACGCATGTGGAGAAACAGGCTGCTTGCGCAAAAATACTAATAACTAATAACGTAGGTAATATATACCATGCCAAACAAGGTTGCCTTTTCAACAATAATCAGCGTTATAGCTTTATTGTTTTGTTTACAAACGAGTAGTAAATAACTAACAGACGAATAGCAAAACAGCTGATGCGTCCTCTGCCAAACCGGCCCAAGGCCTAAATAGGTGTGCAGTTCTCGCGGACTGGCATTGTACCATTTTTTTGCATACCTCATATGCATATGTTACCGTAATTGCTTTAACTGTTTTTAATGCAATCGATTCTATTGTTGTCCTAACAAAAGTGTACTAACGAGAATGACAGACGGAGAGCATAACTTGCTGAAACGCCCCTCGGCCAAATCACCCCAGCACCTAACAGTTCATAATGTTGTCTGTTTTCACAGGCAGTGAGACTGAGACTGGCGCAGTACCATTTTTGAACATGCATGCAATACTTCAGTTGCTTCATTCAGACGGAATTTAATCTTTAGACGGACTTCGACGTGTTTGCATATTATATACTGTACAGAGTCATTGATAAAAGTGCATGGCTGTCGAATGCTATTTGAAGCATTTATTATAATCTGGAATATGTGGTATAAGGGTGTACCGTTCTGAAAGAGAAATAATTGATGATTAAAGGCTTTTTTGTTGAAATACGATCGTTACTTGCCTACAAAAGTGTTTGTAATTTCATTCATTTTCACAGTATCATAAAAATCAAGTACATTTATAAGGAACTAAATTAGCTGAAACGATGATGCAGCTTTAATAAAAAACCAGTAGGGACATTTTTTAAATTAAATAAACATCAATACTATCTTTACCGTTAGGCCCACCTGCTCCAGGTTTTAAATTAATCTATTTTAGGTATTGATTACAATCAGTTATTTCATCACAAACCAAAGTAGTATTTTTGAGAAATCATAACAGTTAAAAATTATAAGCCGTTGCTTAAATGGCACTTAGATTAGAGCTCTTAATATTTCTTTAGTAAACATTTATTTGGATTTACAAGACGTTAGTAGTATTTCAGTTTACTTACAAGCTGCAAGGCATCCTTACTTGACATATCAGACTAAGACATGGATCAAACCCAGTGCTATGAGAAGCAAAGTTATTGTCATTTAGGGACTCCACCTACTTGGCCACCGATGTATTTTTGAGTTGAATGTTATATTTGTTTTATTGGGCTGCGAAAGCAGCCCAACATTATACGGCTTTGAATTTTGCCCATGCGTTTCTGCGGTCCTGTGTTTCTATAAATGCCAATCTTTTTAATAAATATGGTTTACTGTGAGAAAGTTTTTATTTATATATATATTCATTTATTTGATTTATTTTTATTCATATATTCTTCTCAGCATATTTTGGTCGGGGATATTTCTTTCTTTTCTGCCATGATCCAGTTTCAGTGAAAATGCTAGTGAATTAGGTATAAATGATTAAAATCTCTTTCCCAAAGCATAGCTGTCAGCGTGGTCTAAGGGTTATAACGATGGACTAGGAAACGTGAGGTCGTGGGTTCGATCCCGGTGGAAGCTGAATTAATTATTTTCTCTCATATTTTCTTAGCACCCTTAGTATACGTGCTTTTGGTTTAAAATCATTTTATACATAAAAATATAAGACCTTTGTTTGCATTTTGGCTTTGTTAAAGTTATTTAGCTGAGACCTTTTACTCGTGGTTTTGTTGACCGTTTTGCATATTTCACCATTGTGAATTTGAATTTGCTTCAACTTAACTGTATAATTATCTTATACTAACCTGTTCTTAATTTGGGGACACAATAAATGAAAAAGTTAATGGGCATTGAGTCGACCTATCGGAATAATTTCATGTAGACTGTAAGTATGGGAGTTTGTATGCCTTGTGAACATCACTTAACGTGATAATGGTTTCTACGTCAGTGTGTTTCAGCAAATGAATAACATTGATCTGTGACGTAATGTGTATTATTGTGTCAAACACAGGTATTATGCATCATGGCTCATTAAAACATTCCCCTGTTTCTGCTACATGTATTAATTCATACATAATGTTCGGTCATGTTTTCCCAATATTGCTCCCTCTTTTTCTTCTATCCTGCTTAAATACATGTTACGCAGCCATTTTACGCTTGCGTAAAACCTTGCTTGTATACAATATATTTAAATTCAAATACCGGTACATCTTGGTATAAGCACCACTTGGGCGGGTCTTTTTCTGTCATCTGCTATGGTGTAAAGAAGTCTATAAGATAAAGTGTTTACCCTTACATGAACTATGTTTTTCCGTCGATATTTTGTCCTGTAAACCAACCATTTTTAACATGAAACTTACGGTTACACTGTAATTAATAACGATATTGGAACAGCATTGTAGCGATTGTACTTTGCAATTCACCAGAATGTACCAAACAGTCTGCCCGCGCCAGCACGGGCTCTTTCTAGTATTATATAAAACGCGTTTGATTTTTATTCAGTATCCAGTAATCCGCGCCTTTGATGCTTTACATCAACGGTTTCTTGTAATATTATATAGATCTGATTCTACAGTTTCTGCCATGGCCAAACGTCAATGTGTCTATATGCAAGGATAACAATTATCTATTAAATATTCACGATGTATTTTGCTTTTCCATGAATAATCATGAAGTAAAGGTTTAAAGACCAAGACATATTCTTCTTTTGAGAGATTATTAACAGAAGTATTTACTGTATATAAGAATAAAGCGCGTGAAAATGCGTTTATATTGGGGAAATGGCTAAATTAAAACCGGTAGCAGTTGAATATTGGTTTAAAGGAATTCAGAAAGGTCACAGATGTGATGTTCGCCTGACTTTCGCCCGGTACTTCATTCTCAGTGTTGATATATTTTTCTGGTCCTTCGGGATTACTGTTAATTTAGAGAAAAACTAAAAAGCCCTATATATCTTCCGCAAAAATGATTAAAAATATATATTGGTGAAATTGACCCACATTGTTGCTTCCTAGCACTTCCACATTGAATACAATAAATCAAAGGTTTAAGGTAGAAATAAACATTTTATGTGGATTGATATTTACGTTGGACAAAAAATCTCTCGAAACAAAAATATTTAAGTTTCCTTAACACCCTGGTTGAATATTCAGATGTTATTTGTGCCAATTGGAACTAGAAATGGGAGATTCACAAAATTAAACATGGAGCAGCCAGAATTGTCACTCATTTCTCTTCCAAATCTGTACAGAGCAAAAGGCTGGGAACAGCTTCAATCCAGGAGACGAGAACATAAGCATACCGTCTTTAGTAATGATTCACACGGACATACCTGATCGTTTATGTCGGTAATCAGAGTGGATATGCTTCACGACTTAATTTACAACCTGCAAACCAGAATAAGATTGTATTGCGATTCCTGCTGGTCATCAAGTGCTGGGGAATGAATCTGCCAACCATTAGATGTCAGAAATTCAACATATGGGTTTCCTTTCAAATATGAGATAGGTCGTCAGAATATAACCACTATCCTCATTTTTTACTATACTGGTATCCAGGGTTGGCAAAATGCCGGCATTTATGAGTATTTACCGTGCCGGCGGTAAATACCGGGATTTACTGGCGTTTACTGGCACTTACTGGCATTTGCTGGTATTTTGAATTGTCCAGGAGCTAAGCACATATTTAAATCATCCTAATGTGCTTTATTAGTTCCCTAATCATATATATACAAGTTTTGCCTTATGTATTTGCAGTGTAAACAACCCAAAAAATAAAATAAAAGGTGTAATTAGGGCCCTGCTTGGAAATGCAGGAGCCCTATAGGAATCACAATTTCTGTCCATCTGTCAACACTTTTGATGTGACATGATAACTGAAACAGTACTTCACATATTGGTTTCATATTACAGAGGAAGAAGCCTATAGTTTTTGGGTTGAATCTGATCACTATGTCTAGAGTTATCTACCCTTGATTACAAGGCGCTCTCTCTCTATCTCTGTATCTCTCTCTCTGTGACTGTCAGTTTTCTAGTTTAAGGTGAATTTTGAATGAAGCAAGTTTCATGAAAATCAAAAGACTGGCAGTCAGTTGTAGAAAACTGAGTAACAGATAAGAGAAACAATACTGGCCACCTAACCCACTGCAAATTACAGGCCAGCTTTCAAAACAACAGTTTTGACACCTCTACTGGCCACTATGGTAATTGTTTCAAAATCATACACACTTTTCATTTAAGAGATACACACAATGAACCATGAAGTGTCAAACACAATATAGACAATATGGAGGGGGCATTGATTCAGATTAAACCAATCAAACTGCAGTATCAAGGGAGTTGGTCTGTTGTACTGATGATTTTAACACATTATACCAGCAGAATCATGCCATTATTTAAATTTAGAGCTATACAGGACTTTTCTGTAAACCAGATGAAACTCCAAGATGAGATATATATAAGCCATCTGATGAGCACCCTTGTTTAAGCCCTCAGTAAAATGATGGTCAGAAATCAATAAATAAACTTATCAATATTCCACTAATCAGCAACTTAAAACTGCCTTTATAAAAACAATAAACTTCAAAGGAATAATATATATTCCACCTTTTCTGGAGTATTTGCTAGTAAATGCCAGTATTGGCCATTTTGGGAGTATTTACCGGACCGGTAAATACCCGTATTTACCAGTGGTATTTACCGCCCCCGGTATTTACCGCCCAACTCTGCTGGTATCAGAAATTCAATACACACTGGGGACATGCTGCAACTCGTTAAACATTTCTCTGTTTCAGAAAAAAATATTGTTATCTGTCCCCTGTGTTTTGTGGTGAAATCGAGAGTACGATTTAATTAGTCTGGTCTCAATACCCGGCCCCACAAATTGATTTGCTGCAATCGATAACCCCGTTACGTCGAGACGACCCATCGCTTGATACACAAACACAATTATTTTCAAAACAGTGCATACATCCTACATCGTTTACACTTTATGCTTTAGTTGAGTTAAAGTTTTAACTACAAGTTCGTTGAGAAAACACTGTGCACACTCTTTTCTTTCTATCTGATCCCGTCCAAACGACCACTATCCTCAACCCCCAATCCTCAACTTTCTTGTGTTCTTACATTTTATTATGCTAGTGCTTGGCAGTTTCGGGACATTTACAACTGCCTTTGTATATTTGTTCTATATGAATTATTAACTGGTAATTATGAAATCTCAAAACTTTAAACTGGTCTCATTCAAATCAAGTTAGTTTAATACTTATCTCCCATGGACTTATCAAAGGAAGTTACAAGTTAACAATTGATATAACTTCAGCATAACCTTCATTGTTATACGTTTATTCTCAATGTTGTTATACCTTCTGATCCTTTGAGATCATGTATTTCAGTACCTCTTATTCTGAAAATTGAATACCGCTTAAGCCGGTGCTAGGGGGGCGTGAGCAGTGTTGCACTTTCAATTACTGCTCATGAACAGACTCGATAAAACAGTGTCTGCAATTTTCTCTTTTTGTGTTGCTATTTTTGCTCTCAGGGGATCACCTCCATTCAGAATTTATGAATTGTTAAATATGTGAATTGTGTTACCTTACATAGTAACACGTTCACCTCAGAAAGTATGACCAGGGGAGGGTGTTAATAAGCATCTTGTTTCCGACCCAATCCTCAGTTGTTACATAGTCTGAATAAAATGTATTTAAACTAAAAATATATGGATAATTTCAATCTGAAATCCAGCGTTGAAAGGTATACAAATGCAAGTTTTATGTCCAGGTTCGCATCATTCATTCCTGTGAAATTCACTTTGGTGAGATATTCTCAAGGCCATTATATGATTCAGCTGGAAATTAATATTGAAACATTGCGATAATATGTATTACTATTATTATCACATAAAAAGACAATAGCTATATTCCTTTTGAGAGGTCGCTACTACGATTGTACATGGAAAAGTAGTAAAGTCAAGCAGGCAAAGCCACATGCAAGACGCAACCCCCTCCAAAACACCGATAGACAGCATGACACACACACACACACAACCACACACCCAAACGCGCACACACACGAAATGAACACAGAAAACACCAAAAGACACACAAGAACCAGGGACAAACGTTCCACAACATGAACAAACCACAAGCACAAAGACGCAAGGCAAACAAAAGGAAGGGTGACAAAGAGAGTACCGCCTTGGCACGGTCAGCAGCAAAAACACCACTGGGGGTTTAAACCGGTTTACGGACGTCCTAACCTCACACTTCTCTCAAAGTCACCCTAGCTTTACAAATATTGTAAATAAAGGTATCCCCGCTGGACTTACCCACAACATAGACGACGGTGAACACAGGACAACATGTAAAACATAGCATAATAACTGTGACAATCCGTCAAATATGTACTCAATGACTTTGCTGAAGTCAGAGCGCCTGCAAGAGGTTGCAGGTTCATGTGCACATAGACCGTGCGCTAAAAACCAACGCTGCGTGCAAACCACACCTTACGGGTGTATCGACATGGGTAAGACAATCTACGTTAATTTTCTTTCAGACAGAAAAATAAAACTTACATCAGTTCGCATTTATTGTATTACTTGTAGAAACATTAACTAACCATTTATGAATATTCATGTAAATAATAATTGCAGCATGAATGTTAATTTGCTTTTTTTCTATTTCATATAACGAGAAGCGTTAGCAATGACATAAACTGTAGAATCAGGTCAATATAATTACATGAACAAACAGAGTAGACCCCAGTGAGACGACTCCCACAGGTACCGTCTGTTCTCGGTTTACCTTATTTGCAAAGACGTTAGAAGGCGTATCAATGATGAAAAAGGGCTAACATATTACGCACACGTTAGAATACAAAATCAACTCTAAGAGAGAAGCTTAAATGAAACAGTCATCGATCTTAACATCATTGGATAGTTTAATACCGGCTTTCGTTCTGCATTAAACCGTTACTGGTATTAAAGACTTCCACATTTATCCATTACATTGTATACATCCATTACCTTTAACCTGACAACGGCCATTGCATACTATATTGTTTTCTGTATAAGAATGCGGAGCACTCCCTGTAAGGGTCGAGAGTCAACCAATGCCGGCTGAGACGTCCCTCGGATCCAAGGCAAAGTACCAGTGTCGCAACCACGGCGGACGTGCAGTAGAACATACCGGTGCCGATTTCATGTGCCAGATGCTTAATTTCCAACTGTGTAATTCCGACTCCAATTGGACGGACAATTTACTACGTTGTTAAAACGATCATTAGATGAAAGTATACACAGTTCAGATGGCATTTGAAAACAGTGTAGCCCATACCCCACATCATTACAACGCAACACACGTTACAATTCATAAAAGTGACAGCTGTTACTGTGCATTAAACAACCCCTGTGCAAGCTGTACAGACGCTGATCAGAAGTTCACACTTACGTTAGGACCTATCTCGTTCTACGCTATATGGTCCTGTTTCAGTGATCTCAATCACAGGGTGATGATCAAATTAACGCATACCTAAGATATGATTTTAATCGACAAACTCGTACGTATCATGCTTAGCATGATTCAAATGGCACAGTAGAAGCTGTCTTAAGCGGTCATCCATTTATTAAACATATGTGTCTGGATAATTCAGGGCAAAGGTAATAAATACAGAAAGCTCCAATATAAGCTTTTTTCAATATTTATGGTCATCTGGTAGGTAATACTGCACGTGGGGACAGATTAGTTGAGTGCACCATCATTTCGTTTGGCGCTGGTCATTTGGCACCATTGGCAGCAGCTACATCATGCTTAATCGCATTTAATCCTTGTTCTGAATATGTTATTGTTTTCAAGATGATCCAAGCAACTCAAACATATAAAAAATACTGATATCAACACAACAAGTTATTGTCAAGAAACGAAGCAGACATATGCTTGTTTTTCAAAACGGCAACCCAAAACTAACGGTAATATGAAGCATGAGATATATACATCCCCAATTTAAAACAAGCCTCACAATTTGATAGTTATCAGTATACTCACAGTGAGTAACTGATTTATTATACAACATATTAAAGGGTATCGGGGCAGTGTGACGCCGTCTAGGCTTGAAGCCGCATAGACGTGACCGGTTTCGTCTATGCGTTGATTTGCAACGAATTTACAGGGCCCCGCCTATGCGGCAAATATGCACACTTGCGTTGCATAGACGATACAAAATACAAACAACCTAGCGAGTATGTGTTACTCTACCACCGTTCAAGTTAAAAGGGGATATCGCATTATATTGTACTTCATCACAATTCCTTTGTTTATTTTCAAACTACAGTTATTGTGTTTAATGATTATTTTTGCTATTTCTTCTAAAACGTTTAAACACATGTCTGTATTGTTTGGCAACTACAAGTCAAGTATTTATGGAGCACTGCACTGCCTGCCACATCTATCTATCTATCTATCTATCTATAACCTCTCATTAGTAAATATAATTGCAATCTACGGAATTACTGCAACAAGGTATTTCTAATTCAAAATTATATGGTGATATATAGATAGATAGATAGATAGATAGATAGATATTTCGGCAAACAGAAAACATAATATGGTTCACAAACATGTATCACATCATAATAAATAGTAATTCGTAAATTGATGCATAGTGAATAGTGAAAAGCCATGGCATGATTTCTATACAAAAGATAACACAATTAAGAAAATGCTCTTATTTCCATTGTGGTCCTTAAATGTTGCCTACAAACTTATGAAAATTCGGGGTTATATCCATGTTCATGATTTGTTTATTACAGGTATTAAACCTTTAGGAAGAAATGTTATGACCCCACTATACGCTCAACGCACCGCATGTGTGGTTAATGAACCCTTTACAGTCCCTCTTTGCTTACACGATGACAGGTCGAAGGTAGTACTCTATGATGGTATACGCTTAAACCCTGAAATGGGATGAGCTTCCCAGACCCATGTATTACCTGTTCTCTATCGTATCCTTAACGGTTTCCCTGCAGTTGCTCTGACTTCAGTCATTGAAGTCTAAATCTTCTATGGTGTTGGGAAGTATTGCGGGGATACCTTTATTTACACTATTTTTTAAGCTATGGTGACTTTGAGATAAGTGGGAGGTTATGACGTCCCTGAACCGGTTTAAACCCCAAGTGGTGTTTTTGCCACTGACCGTTCCAAGGCGGTACTCTCTTGGTGACCCTAGTTGTTGTGTTTGTTTGGTATCTGTGTCTTTGTGCTTGTGCTCTTGTTCGTGTTTGTAATTTTCGTCTCGTATGTTTGTGTACAATCGTGCGTGTGAGTGTGTGTGTGCATTGTTGTGTGTGTGTTGCTTGCTTTCTGTTGGTATATTGATGGTGGTTGCGTTTTGTTTGTGTGTCCTTGTTTACTAAATATTCGATTTAGAGATATGTTTGCTATAACTGTAGTAATGTCCACCATGTATTAGTTTTTCTTAAGTCATGCATTATTAAAGATGTGGAATGCCAATCACTATTTCAATATTAAATATTTTATTGTTTGCGTTAAACCAATCGCTTTCCACTAGCCCCGTGTCCATTATCCCTTATCCCGCTATCCACGATTGACTCACATTCGAAACCAGATGAGACGGCGAGTAACTCAATATCTCATCAGCATCCAGTATGTTTGACACTCGGGCAATACTTTCCTGACAGATGGTTTCAACCTCAAGTAGTAAAACTTAAACCAGGTCCAAATTTGAGCAGGCAACATTGAGGTACGGGTTAAAGTTTGCCTTTTCAAAGTGTCAAGCTGTTCTGTAAAACTTGTCCTAAGCAGCAATTCACTTATTGAACACATGGGTGTTGAAAAGCATATGGTGCTTAGAATAGGGTAAAAGCAATGCAGAACACTACTATGAGGATCTTTTTGTATTACTGTTAACCTGCATTAAGCTACCACTTGTCTTACATATCCATACGCATACCTCTTTGGAAGACCGCCGAATACATGCTCTATTATATTCATTAGATAGGACCGTTATACATATAGTTCATATAGAATTTGTTTCACGCTGTAGATATAATACAGACGTTTGCTTGAAAACATCAATGAAATAATGTAATTAACATCGTGTACAAATTGTGATTTTCTGCGACTTACATTCATATAAGTTTTGCAAAACTGGACTACTAGAACGCTGATTGATTTTCCACATGCTTATGCACGAGACACACGCATAAAATATGTAAATTTCCTAGGATTTAATGTGTCGGTGTTATATTACAATAACTAAACTAAACAAACAATACGCAATACGTTCGTGGTCATTACTGCATTTCAAGATCGTAGACCCAGACTTGGCTTCTAGATTATGAAACATTTTATTTGAGTTTGGCTGAATCTCAGGTATTTGCAGCGAAACTCAAAACCGAGATTGAGCAGCCATTACTTTACAAAGTATTAACAGGATTGAGCTTGTTTTTACTAGTTTGCAATTGATGGAATAAGTTACAAACTACAGGAAACATCACTAATTCGAAAAGTCAAATATGCAAGCAACAATATCAATTCATTGGCAGAATTATTTGTAATGACGTATAGTAGGTTTTGATATTTATAGACATTTTAGAGTCATATCTGATATAATTTCTTAATCTTATAAAGCAGACCGGATAATATGACTACAGTGTGATTTAAACCTTTACTCCATCGATGTGCTTTGTTTCCTTATGCTATATTATACATGTAGATATGATTCTAAAGTGTCTGCCATTGCCAAAATGTCCTATGTCTACGTACAATTATAACAAATAATCTAATTAATATTCACGATGTCATTTGTTCTTACATTAATATTCAAGGAAAATGGGTCAAAAGTCATGCAGCAAACCCTTCTTTGCATTATTCTGATTCTAGTTAAGCAGCAGGCGGCCACATATATACCAGTTCTGCTTTCATAAAACTTCGAAGTATTGATGTGTTTCTGTATTACAACTGCAAATTGTTGTCTTTGTGAAGAATACGAAACCCGGAAGTAACCCAGTGCCCAGGTGCCTCAAGATAATTATTTTTACAGTACGTGATATTCCTCTATATACATGTAAAGACAAGTATTTAAACAAAGTACTTACTGATGTAAGCTGTGCATTCTAATTAGATTTTGTTATCAGAGAAAGTGTTCCAGCAGTGTTCGGATTAGCGTTCATGTCTTGCTGTTATAAGACATGGCATTATTGTACTTGTTGCTTGTTGTTAATGGAATAACAGAGGTATTTTCGCAGGCTTGTCATCAACTTCAACTGCACAAAACGGTGTATTCACACAGGTATCTATCTCGGAAACAGATATCGTGTCTTTATGACCTATCGCTTGAGCAATGTGCATTAGAATGTCTGCTGGTTAAAATGTGTAAATCGTTTAACCACAATGAGAGATTAGTCAAGCCAACATTCGGAATGGTGTGCGAATTAAATTCAGCGAATCACACCGAAGTTCATCATTCGCTGTTCCTGGATATGAATTACTCATATGCTAAATTCCTATACGTAGATATTGAGGATTGGCCAAAGGTAAGGCAATGACAAACGTAAATCGTTTCACAAACAATGTGTCGTTACTTACATATATATAACTGACAATAATGCATAATACAACCGAAACAGGCTATACATATGTTAAAAGAAGACTAAATGATGTTATATGGTTATAACACTGTTTAATTACTACGTTAACAATGCACGGCGCGTTTCACCATATCATCAGGCACAGTTGAAAGTATTATGACGTCATGACTTTGTTGCCATGACGTCGACGTCAGTGTTACCTGTAAGGGTGGTAATTCTATCTACTTTAAAGGGGGATAACTAATGGCATTCAGGTTTGGTTTAAACTTTTGTATCAAATATTTTTCTTTTGCTAGCCTAACTGAAACTCTATCTGTCTTTAAATTAAAAAAGCGAAATAGTTCATACTGAAGGGTTTTACTTCTTCCGCATATTTCTAAATGTTCGCTTAAAGGAATGTATCTTATTGATGGATCTCAGAGTTGCTGTGGATGGACAGTTCATTTTGTTCTCAACTTTTACCTTTTCATATTGTTCGGACGTTACCAATTAACAATAATGCATAAATAATCGTTTCCTTCAGCAATTTTGAAATATGTCATTCACGTTGTGATATCTTTAACAAACACCTTCAGAAGGAACAGTGTTTTCGAGTTTGAAAAATGCAGACGTATGTGCTATGGTTACAAAAGGTGACCCGTCCTGAGTTTATAACAAAAGCCCGATCTCTCTTCTTAGCAACTTGAACAGTGTGTTTGAACGAATAGTTTTCAACTACGTCTACACTCATTTAAGACACTTGTAATATAATTCTTCTTTCATTCACGTCTTACTCCCGGAGATTTGAGGATAAACCAGTTAACATTCATCAAATGCTTTCAGTAAAGCATTTGATGAAGGGAAAATAGCAAGAGCTATAGTTATCGATTATTTGCATTAACGTAGATAGCGAGTGATTCTAGTCTTCTTAGATACATGTAGCAAGGGTCCTCTGTTATTCTTAAACCATATTATTGGCACCGTAACTGATCTGTCTGTTTGCCGACGATAAAAATCTGTTTAAGAGGTTGAACTAACTGGTGTTGTCGCATATAATTATACTTAACCCTATCCATGTTCCATACGTATTCCTAATTTCAATACCTGCTAAATACTCATGGACGAATAAGTTATAATGAAATATGGGAGACGGGATATTGTAGCCATCTTAGAAGCTAAAGAAACAGATTTATAAAATCCAATCAGTAATCAGATCAGACCTTTATCAGACGGCTTCTATATGGGTCGTCTGATCTGGGTCTACTTTATTTGCAAAGACGTAGAAAAGCATATTTATGGAGTAAAGAGATAATGACAAACAATGCAGCGTCCTGCCAAAGAGCTATGAATGTGGGAAATTAGTCAACTGTCTAATGGCATTTTCTAACATTGTAGACCCAAATCACAGGGCTCCTAATGTATTCACTTGAGCAGGGTCTGTACCGTTTGCCATTCAAAATCCTCTCTCAATGTCTATCATTTCACATTATTTGACCAGGTATGTCATCGAATTAAACTCAGAGCCACGGGTATACCAAACCATCTTTGCAAGTGGTTTTCGCATTATTTAGAGTAGACTGTTTTTTCCATGTGCTAAATCTAACTTGATACATGTAAATGCAAGGTTCCATACTCAACCCTAACTTATATTAATGACATCGTTAATGTTATTGATTCTTATATATATCCGTCTCTTTGCCGACGATACAAATCTCTGTTTAGTAGTCGAACAAGCTGATACTGTCGCATTTATACTTAACTGTGACACTGACACAATAACAAAATGGTAAGACACTTATCTCAATTCCTAAATCAAACAAAGACCGAATCACTGTTAATCCAAAGAAAAACTAATAATTCCCATACATACTCCGCAAACAATTCTTACTAAAATATGTTGGTGAAATTGAATCACATCGTTATCACCTTATCAAACGATGCAGCTTAGCAATGCAATGAATCAATCGTTTGGGGTAGAATAAACATTTTGTGTGAATGGAAATTTACGTTGTACAGACTATCTCTCGAAACAACCTATTAAAGTTGTATTTCGAATCCTTCATGTCATGAACTGTTGGGGAAAGAAACTGTCACCCATTAGAAGTCAGACGTTGAATATAAGTTTATGTGTCTCCTTTCAAATGCAAAATAGGTCGTCAGAATATAACCACTATCCTTAAAGATGTATGCTGCGCAAATGTCCGCAAATTTTGAGTTTCGAACTGACTTCAGAACTGGAATCTATGTACCTTAACACTTATTTAACGCTAAACAGCACGGTCAGTAAATGGTTGTTTGTGTCGAAAAAAACTAGAAACATGGATTGCTACGGAAACCAACGTAACAGCCATCGCCATTGGCTGGAATCTGTCGTAAGATTCACATTTTTACATACCGGAAATAATCAGTCGATGTACCTGTATGAGCTCCCCTTGACCGTTCACCATTGAACGGTATAGTTAGCATGTGGTAAGATGGGCATATTGTCTTATTTTCCTGAAAAAATATATTATGTAGGCCAACAACCAATGTCAGCCATTGTACATGTGGTAACAACCTAATTAATATTCAAAGCGTTGTTCCGAAATAGAATCGGAGTCATTCAGACCTCCGCCGAAGATTTCCGCTGATTTCCGTACAAAATTTCCGTAATGAAAAGGAGGCTCCTTTTTAAGAATTTAGCAGTATTCGGATAGCGATAATATTTAGCTGAACAAGTGTTCATGTTGTGGAACGTTTGTCCCTGTTTCTTGTGTGTCTTTTGGTGTTTTCTGTGTTCATTTCGTATGTGTGTGTGCGTGTGCGTTTGGGTGTGTGGTTGTGTGTGTGTGTGTGTCATGCTGTCTATCGGTGTTTTGGTGGTGGTTGCGTCTTGCATGTGGCTTTGCCTGCTTGACTTTACTACTTTTCCATTTGTAAGCATTAGTTTCATTATATGTATACCTGTACAGCTTTGGTGTTGATTAATTAATACGAAATATGCGCGTAATACATCTTTACATCTATTCCTCTGTTTCAGAAAAAAATGTCATCCGTCCCCTGTGTTTTGTGGTGAAATTGAGAGCATCGAACAACTTTTATTATATGTGCTCAATATCCAGCCCCATGATTTATTTGTTGCAATCGGTAACCCCATTACATGGAGGTAACAATAATTGTCATATTCTTTGGCGACCCATCGTTTGATGCACTTACACTTTTATATTCCAAACAGTGCATACATCATTCATTGTTTACAATTTACGCTTTAGTTGAGTTGAGTCAACTAAAGGTTCGCTGAGAAAACACGTTTTTGTGCACACTCTTTATTCCTTTCTTACCCAATCCAAACGACCACTATCGCCAATCGCCAATCCTCAACTTTCCTGTGTTCTTACATTTTATTATGCTAGTGCTTGTTTCGGGACATTTACAACGGCCCTGGTATATTAGCTCTATTCGATAAGAGGATTTATTAACTGGTGGTGATGATATCTCAAAACCTTAAACTGGTTATACTACTTATAGCCTATGGACTTATCAAATGAAGTTACAAAAGTACAAAAATGAGTCATGCAGGAAACACCACATACAGAACAAATAGTCGCCCGAACAGCATCACAAGGAAACAGCAAATGTACATAACTATAAAAAACAACAAGAGACGCACAAAGACAAAACAAACACACAATAGGGGGAAGATGGAAGCACCGCCTTGGAACAGTCAGTGACAAAAGTCACTGGTGGGTTAAACCGGTTTATTTGCGCCCAACCTCACACTTATTCCATCCCAACCCTAAAAGACAAACAGTGTAAATAAACGTATCCCCTCTCCGACTAATCTACAACAACCGCGACGGCAAATACAGTGGTAAAGTGCATGTATAACGAAAACATTTAAGTGAACAAACTGTATCAACCTATCGCTAGTGTACTCAATGATTGAGCTGCAAACAGAGTAACTGTAGAAAAGTAATAAAGGGTACGACAAAAACGAAATAGTACAGATATCCGACGTTCTCCTTCCATTTCTGGATTTAAGAGGTCGCCTTCATAGAGTACTAAACCTTTCTTGTCGGCGTACATGCAAAGAGACCAGCGTGATTGCCAACTGTAAAAGGGTTAACAATAGATATATTTTCAACATATCCTTCATTACTTATACGTTTTGTTAAATACGTGAGTTGTGTTACCTTACATAACACGAACACCTTTTTCATGAAAAGTATGACCAGGAGAGGATGTTAATAAGCATCTTTATTCGATCCAGTCTTCATTCGTTACATTATATCTTATCGAAACCTGTTTATTAATAAATATATTGAAACTAAACGGCGATGGACAATTCCACTTTGAAATTCACCGTTGAAAGGTATAAAAAATCATTCTTGATGTCTAGCTTTGTCCGTGCACCTTTGTCCGTGCACCTTAACTTGAATCATCCATTTCTGTGAAATGCACTTTGTTAAAATATTCTTAAACCATATTATTATCACATGAAAGGACATTGATTATATTCATTTTGAGAGGTCGCTACTACGGCTGTACATGTTTCATATTCCAGGAGGTTGCGGGTACATGTGCACATAGACCGTGCGCTGAAAACCAACGTTGTGTGCAAACCACACCTTACAGGTGTATCGACATTGGTAAGACAATCTAAATTGTTTTTCGTTCAGACAGAATAATAAAATTTACATCGGTTTGCATTAGTTTATTTACTTGTAGAAGCAATTAACTAACTCTTTACTTGATGATAATTCATGTAAATAATATTGGCATCATGAATAATAATTTGCTTATATTTTTATTTTATTATTATAATAGCATATACACACAAAACGCGTTAGCAATGGCATACACCGTAGAATCAGACCTTTATAAATCAAGGAACAAACACAGCAAACCTTGATGTGACGCTCCCAACATGTGCCATCTGATCTCGGTCTACCTTATTTGCAAACATGTTAGAAGGGGTATCTATGGAGAAAAGGGTTAAAATTTACGCGCAACTGTTTTAGAATACTGAAAACCTCTAAAGAGACAGCTTACAAGAAACACAATCATCGATATTTAAATCATGGGATAATTTAATACCTTCTTTCGTTCTGCATTAAACTGTTACTGGCATTAAATACTTCTATATTTATCCATTACATGAAGTCCGCAGATTCTGTTTTTCCTGACAACAGTCATTCCATAACGATTACTATATTTTTTCCATGTATAAGATTGCGGAACACCCCCTGTTAGAGACGAGATTCAACCAATGCCGACTGATGTGTCCCTCGGATCAAAGGCAAGGTACCAGTGTCGCAACCGCGATGGACGTGCTGAAGCACCTGACACTACCGATTTCTTGTGCCAGTTGTTGATTACCAACTGTGTAATTCCGACTCCACTTGGACGGAGAACATACTTCGTTGTTAAAACGATCATCTGCCATTTGCAACCAATGTAGACCCATACCCTTCCTCTGTATTACAGCGAAACAAACGTTATGTACAATTGATTAGAATCATAGCTACTACTGTTCTGTGTACAACCTTCCTGCAACCAGTGCACATATTGATCAGATGGTCACACGTGCGTTATCAGTATAATCACAGTCAGTAACTGATTTATTAAACAACACACTTAGGGGTCTTGGGACAGAATGCAAAATACTTTACAGTATTCTATGACTGGTTATGCCATGGCTGCAAACTTGGTTGAAGTTAAACAGTGTATTGTTTCTAGCACTTCTGTTGTTGTTTCAAATTGAGCGTAAGTTATATTACACCATTCCGTGCTGTTCCTTTTAGACGACCAGGCAAGAAATAGTTCTGTGAATGTTGTGTGTATGTGCTTGTGGTGTATGGTGGGTGTTAATTAACTTAGTCGCCCGTACTTGATTGGTGTTTCTGTGGATGCTTTGGTCTGGCTTTCATTCCATTTTTATGTACAGTTTAGATTTAAAGTCCTCAATGATGCATTGTTTACATTTACACGAAACATTGACAAAAGTAAATCATAGAGTGATAAAATCAGTCTCATCTTAATTTGATACAAAAACATTATTTGTAGTATTTCCGTTGGTTTCTAGTTTTTAACACATATCATTGGAACTTTTCCACTGGCTAAATGTTTTGTTTAACCTTGTACGACAGAACCCCAGCAAAGCTATTGAAAAAGTGTCCTGATAACGGTTGTAAGTGGACACTTTTGTACGCACGTGATTCTTGTGGTTAAAACCTATCTACCTAGGATTTGAATTGGGTGAACCAAGGGGAAAACATTTTGTACTCATTTGTGAAATATTCATTTTTAATCAAAATTAAAAGTCTACAACGTACTGTCGTACAAGTAAGATACATGTACTCGTCTTACTACCAAAGTGTCTTCTTACAACCGTTATCAGGACAGTTTGTTCGCATGACCTCAGACAAGCGTCCTCGGCTACGCCTCGGACACGTCTTCGGTCATGCGAACAAACTGTCCTGATAACGGTTGTAAGAAGACACTTTGGTAGTAAGACTCGTACTGTATCTATTACATATCAGTGGTAAATTGTGAGAGTGAAAAAACCCATGCGTGTTTAGATATAGTGTCAACATCAACATGAAAGGCTTACACTTGCTAGAATATTTTGAACGGAAAACACTGATGAGCCGTTCCACTCTGAAAATTCAAGGTTGAACTATTTAACAATTAGGCCAACCATTGGTCTATGAATGGACATTTCAAATATGTCACCAGTATGAATAGCTTTTAGATATATTCCATCCTATATAACAAGCGTGTCAGTGGCCGTATATACTGAGGTTAGCATATTTGCTAAACGCAGATTCTAAGTCCAATTGTGCGACCTTGACCGTTGATATACATACAGGGACACATGCATGCTACTTCAGCATGTTCAGATAAACATTGTAATGTAATTTGAGAAGGACCCACCAAGCAGAATTTGGGTTAGAGATGTTACAGACAGACAGACAGACGGACAGACAGCGCCAATCCAACATACGTCCATTTTTGTCCAACAGAAGAACCTTGTGATGGTAGAAGTGTTCTAAGTTTCACGGCTTTATCGCAAAGGGTTATGTAAATCAGTTGACTTTAACAAAAACCTGAACCAAACATTCTAAATTAAAAAGGGCCATGATTCTGTCATAACTCTTTCATACAGATGAAGCTTATGATAGTGAACAAGTCTTCCAAGTTTCAAAGCTTTATCTCAAAGAGTTATGTAGATAAGAAGACTTACAACATAAATTGAGGTCAACTTAACGCAAATGCTAAATGCACTTTCTAGTTCAATTGTGCGACCTTGTCCTTGGGTATACGTACCGGGACTAGACATACTACTGTAGCACGTCCAGATAAACAATGTGGTTAAATTTGAGAAGACGGACAGACATACGGACAGACAGCGTCATTCCATAATACGTCCCTTTTTTCAAACGGGCGTATAATGAATAACTTACTGCTGTTATACTAGTGTTTCAACCATTGAGAACTGGTGATGACCATGTGCGAGCCACCCATATTGACCTACTATTCAGGATGTGGATAATATGTCAGTATCATAAGCACGTCCTGCAGGAAACATTGTTTCAGCAAGAATAGCCTGTATTAATCGTATTCGAAAAAGAGTAATGCAGCGGTTAAACATACATTATGTGTGTGTTTATATATGTGGTTGTTACTGCATACAGTGGAGCCTGTCTCAAGAGGTCTAATTACGGGTCTGTAAGGCAGGTGGTAGCTTAAAGCAGGTCAACCTTAGTGTAGAAAGTTCCTATAGGAGATTACAGCATTACTTTTCCACTTCATTGAGCAACCACCTGTTTCAATAAATGATCGGCCGTTTAAGACAGGTTAACCTGTAGTCTCATGCAAGTTGGTATCAATGTGAGTCATTTTGCATCCTCGACTAATATTAATATTGATATGGTATTGCATTCGCAGTTTTTCAATGTGTCTGTTTGGTTGAATGTATGGAATTTACCTTTAGTTTTCTGCTTATAAAAGAGATACAATAAGGCAGTCACTTTTAGTTTTTTTTTCTAATTTTCAATTGTCAGTCCATATGGTTAGTCTCGTTTATGACAGACAGACAGACAGACAGACATAATACAAAGTGCAAATCCTGATCAGAGGGTTCTCTTGCTGTACCCTGTTTGCAAATGTCATTTCAAGCAAGGAGCTGCGTTTCGTCTTACTAAACCTCGTACGATTGAAATTATCTTAAGTTCAAACCAACGATGGTCGCAACTGGAAGTTGATCGCCCCTCGTATGTAAAACCAGCGATACGTTTCTATCTTACATAGTCAGCTATAATTGCTGCCCATTACAATTTTATGTCATTAACTCTTTGCACGCTAAGAAATATTTCGTCTGCAACACTTGTCGTCTGCTTCAATTCTAAAAATAAAATTCCTCTCATTTCTTTGCAAATATATGGTCAAAGTAAAAAACAGATTCCTGATGAGATGCCGCATTATGCATGCATAGAGTTAAAACATATTGAACTAAGCACATACGAACATTGGAATTGGATATACTGGGATTCCAGCGGATCACTCATCCTCCTTATTCGCCAGACCTAGCTCCTTGCGATTTTGCTTATTTTCCATATTCAAAGGAACACTTACGGAGTCAGAGGTTCAACGATCGTGACGAACTGATGTCCACTACTCTCTGATTTAACAGCACACTCAGCACAGAGTGTTTCTGTGCTTTGATCAAACGACACAGATGTGTATTGAACGTCACGGGGAGTATTTTGAGAAGGAATAAACTCGGCGTAAAAAACGACGTCGTGATGTATCTCAGTCGACGACATGTGTGCTTGTTAAAAATATACTATAAATTGCACTTTTGGAGATATTGATTTGAAACTTTGTAGAGGTATTCACAAATTAATATTTTGTTTCGATCTAATTTTGTTATTCGAGTCGCGATAATAGTTTTCAAATTATAAAACATGTCACCCTATTTGGGACAATCCTCGTATAATATGAATATACTGGAAAATCAGGCAAACACTAATATAAGATATTAATGTACCACATGGACTGTTAAAAACGATGTTTACGGTATAAAGTAAATAAGTATACAAACGTTGAATGAATAAAGGTAGTACAATGACACATGTATATTTACATTTAAAAGAAAGAGGTTTTAGGATAAAAAAAACACTTTCCGTATTTTGTACATATTAGTTAAAGTACCCGCAGGCAAACGTTGTAAATCATTACAATTTAGTATAAATTTAAGGTATCTGAGGTAAAGAATTAATAGATAGAAAAAATGGATTGCAAAAACTAAAGATGTAAAAATGGGAAAAAAGTACACTGGATTTCCATGTAAAGAAAAGTGCAATGTAATAACATACAAGAGTAAATATATTAATTGGGTAAATATATTAATTGGGTATGTAAAACATGTGCTAAAAAGTGAAAAAGTAAACAAAGGGGATAAGAAACGTGGATGAGTAAACAAAGAAGAAATAACTCAGTATTGCATGTAGAGTAAAGAACCTTAGTTACATCGATGCGAATGATCACACATGTTAAATTTGAAAGCTGTATAATGATTTGAAATGACAACCGGACAATGAAACATTAGAAAGGGGAATAACTTGAACAGTACTGCGTGAAGAGTAACAGACCTTAGATACCTCAATACTTCCTATTGGGAGAAAGACACATATGCAATTTGAAAGGTCTATAAAGATAACTTAAGCAATGACGGCCCAAAAGATAACGTGACAGACAGACAGACGTAAACCTGATCCCTATGTGACACACTGCCTCTCGACAGGTGACACAAACATTAGATATATCAGATTCCAAAAGCAAACAGAGCACACAGAGATTAGACAAATCCGGTAATATTAGTCTTCTCTGTTTGACAATGCAGGAAAATATGTCAGTATGAGGGAAAGTGTTAAACAAAAAGTAATTAAAAATGTTTCCAAGAAAAAAATCAACATCGTTAATTTCAATTAAAAAATGACAATTATTTTTGTAGGAAGTATGACAATTCAAGGTAGGACTATATTGATGAACAAAGAACTGGCAATTGTCAAGCATAGATATTGTGAAATCTGTAGTGTGATCTTGTACTCATGATATGCCGAAACGAATACATTTAAAGCTATTTACAGTTGTAAATTCTTTAACATACGTGACTAGTTACATGTATTACATATATTACTAGTGTCAGTGCACATCTTGGACTCGCATAAAACATTATACTACAAGAAAATGAAATTGGAACTTTATTGCGATAAGAAACACACGAGAAAACAAAAATGTACATGTATATAAAAGACACAACAAACAAACTATAGGGGGGAAGATGGAAGTACCGCCTTGAAACGGTCACTGGGGATTTTAACCGGCTTAGGGGCGCCCAACCTCACACTTATTTCATCCCTACCCTAACGGACAAACAGTGAAAATAAACGCACCCCCTCTCCGACTAATCTACAACAACCTAGATGGCAAATACAGTGGTAAAGTGCATGTAATAAAGTAAAGTACCTAGTTATAGTCTACTATCGGATTTAGGAGGCCGCCTTCATAGTGTACTAAATCTTCCCGTGATTGCCAACTTTAAAATGGTTGACAACCAGACATGCAGTATGGTAATGGCTTTTAACGTATTTTATGAACAATATGAGAAAATAGGTATGTCCAATAATTTCACGAAGTTTGTAAAATCACATCACCATAAAATTCAGGATGTGAAATACCGTGTCGCAGGAGCGCCTTAAGATTACACTTGTACCTGCCAATAAGTGAGAGACTTCGATAATACAATTTAGAGAATGTTTTTCTTAGTTTATGATATCTATATCCTTGCTTAAGCAGCTTTTCAGTTAAAAAGAGAGTTCGACTGTTGAAATCGTCAACAGAAGAACAAGCTCTAGCGAAACGAATAAGTTGAGATATGTAAACCCGGTAAGATGGTGCTCGGGGAAAGTATTCATCAAGATGAGGTGTATTTACAATATTAAAATCAAAATCGTCTCTTTTTGTCATAAATTTTAGAACGAATCATTCCGTTGTCAATGTTAAGGTCTAGATAAAGAAAAGCCGCATAAGTGTCGGAAGGGTTAGCTTTCGTTTTGACGGAGGTGGCCATTTCGCTGTTGCCCGGAAGTGGTAGTCAATTTGTATATCGAATAGTTTATGAGCCGGATCACAGCAAAATGGTCGCATCCGTTCAAAAGGAAAGTTGGAGAAAGAAAACTGGCGCCTCGTAGCAGACTGGAAATAGTAAGCGCCGTTTTAGTTGCGGTGAGTTTAATGTTTTTCACCATAATTCGCGTTTTTGTTGAAAAGATTAACGAATACAGATCCCCCTATATACGTCTATGCAACCTGGCGGGACTCACATCGTTTCGCTCAAGCTTTTTTCAAATTCGCGGTCTTGCAGCGACAAGACGGGGCAATATTTAAGGAAAGCACAAATTGTGCCTCTTAGCATATGGAACGGATCAAGACCAAAATGATTGAAATCGGTGTCGAATTGGTTTTGCTGTAAAACTTTGAAAAACATGACTGTTGTATTTTCCGCCGCTGATATAGACCCGAGTGGTGGAGTGGTTTAAGGTTCAAATAGATAGTTTTAGGGTAGTTTTACATATTTCGATCACATTTTTTTTTTTTTTTTATTTATTTATTTATTTTTTTTTATTTTTTTTTTGGGGGGGGGGGTCCGTGGGTGAGTCCAAGCATGCGTCGGGCACCTTTGGTTTACATATTACCAATATTGACACGCAGAAACGCATGTGCAATTTCCAAAGCCGTATAAGAGACGTATTAGAGACGAGCCGTCTCCTGACAGCGCGACAATAACTACAGCAGAACTAATCTAAACCGTAATTCTAGCAGAGAAGAATTTCGATAGTTTTAGGCAGGTGAGTGCTTAATGCAGGGTAAAATACATAAATAAAGCTCTCAGAAGACCTTTTTAACGACTTTCACTCTGCATTAAGCTGCCACCTGACTCGGAGACCTGTTTACGGTAGTTGCAGTTAAACCCAAACTTGCCATTGTGTATATGGTCTAGATGGTATGTACTTAAGTAATGCAAATGCATCAGATGTATCGTTATTATAATAAAAATAGCCATGGTCATCCCTGTATTCATGTGCTGTCAATCTTAATTAATCTTATTAATTATTCATGACGTCATCATTTTCTTATATGCCTTTCATGCAGGAAAGGGTTAAGCAGGTGAGGAGTGGTACCATTTACTCAAAACAATACGCCTTTCTACGTCTTTGCAAACAAGAAAACCCTATGAGGAGTCGTCTGGTCAGAGTATGTTCTGTTTGCTTATTGTGTAACATATATCTTAATTCTAAAGTTTTTACCAGTCAAACCGTTTCCTGTTCTTATGCTGTAAAAACTGTTATACTAATAAATATGCATACCTACCTACGTTAGATCTTACATACATATTAATGGAGTAAAGGGTCTTCAACGATCATTTATTTATTGAACGTAGGAGCTTTAACAGCAGGTGGTTGCTTAATGCTAGGCGAAAGTAATACCGAGAGCTCTCCTAGTAGCTTTTTTGTACTAATATTAACTTGCATTAAGCTATCACTTGCCATACAGCCCCATGTTTAGACCTCAGTTTGATGACATTAATATTTCACAGCGGTGTAAGGGATAATTGTCATCAACTTGGTTTAATGATTCACTGGATTAATATTAATGTTACAAATGATGTCATTACGAATATTATAGGGTTATGTATAATACCAAACGAGCACCTAACATAGTGGCAATGGCAGGAACTGTAGTATTATACCTGTACTATGCCAGGAGCCGTCTGATCTGGGTCTACTCTTTTCGCGAAGACCTAGAAAGTAGTATTTAAGGAGGAAAGATTTTAATTCGTTCGTTCAACTCTGTTAATTTTGCAGTGTATACTCGAAAGCTAGCTATCGAAGTATAACGGTTGATCATTAACATGTTCTCGAACAGTTCATCACCTTTTTAAACAATGGGATCCAAATGTGGCGCTAATTTATTCGTCTTCTCATATCATGTTTTAACTGTGACTATGGCTTTTAATCCTAAATGAAAATGAAGACCCATATTGCAGATGGCAATATGTGGCACCGAAAGTTAATTACTTTCTGATTTTACTGAAAGGAGTGTACACATTAGTTCAAGTTTATATAAAAAAATTTAACTGATACAGTAAAACCCCTCTATACCGGAATTCTACTAGAGAAGAAGGTTTAGGCAGTTTGCTGCTTAATACAGGGTGAACGTCTTGCAGATAGTTCATAGAGCAGCTTTCTGAATGTCTTTCACGCTGCATTAAGTTTTACTGTATATGGTATTTCAAAAGCAAGTAAATATCGTCTTAATGCCTTTCATAATAAACTACACTGCCTTGATTGTCTGCCTAACATAACTATCACTTTACTCCGACCTAAAATAAATGTAATTAGGACCAAGTGCGCTATGACGACTTGGTCACAAGCTTTAAATTTTCTCGTCGTCTCATCTGGATCCAGGCTATTTGCAAATTCAAGTCCATGGCAGGGATAACGGGATTAGAGTCACACATCGTCCACATCGAAATTTCAAACCAACCCATTGCTTCCAAATTAGACAGTGGCTATCGCCTCTTTGACACTTGGTCAGTAGTTTCTTAAAAGCCTCATTGATTCGGAAGTAGAGTAAAAACCCTCTAATGTGACCACTAAATGAATAAACATGGCTGTTTGTATAAGCAGATGGTTGCTTAATGCAGGACGAAAGTTATGCAAGGAGCTTTCTGCTAACTTTCGTTCTATATTCAGCTACCACCTGCCCTTGTCACTGTTAATTATTCCCCCTTTGCCGGTCGCAATAGAGGGGTTTTACTGAGGTAATAATTGGTTCAAGCTTATCAGTCTTCTGAGTATGCATTCATTCTCAGGTGGCGATGCTTGAGAATAATTTCAGATTTAGACATAATTTTCATAACCTCTGGACCAGATCCCGATTTTCGCAGGCATCATGTTTTTATAAATAAGGTTTAACCCTTACACAGTTGAATGTTGACACTTCCAACATTCAAACAGGTCAAGTCGAAGGTGACTATGTGTGGATGGAAATATTTGCAAATGACATTCGTGACTCGTGTCCCACACTGTAAGGGTTTAGGCCGGCATTTAAACGTTTTACTTGGGTTAATCAGGGATCATGTTCGACATTATATACATTTTTCTGCTTTGAATGTCGAAGACGTGGTCGTATGGTTCACGCGCTCGACTACAATGCCAAGGGCTTAGGTTCGAAAGCCCCCCCCCCCCCCCCCCCCGCATGACAAAGTCCTTCGAATGAGACTATAAACCGAGGACCGATGTATCAGTGCTTTATACTGGCATCTAAGAGAACCAGTGGAACTCTATCGATATTGCAGGTGGCGGTGGTCTAGTGGTAACGCACTTGAATATCAGTCCGGAGGTCCGGGATTCAGTTCCCGTTCCCACCCGGATATTTCAGAGACGCTGTTCCGTGTCTCCCACCCGCACATTCTCCACCCAGGGGTTAAAATAGGTACCTGTGAGGGTCACTCGCCTATACTGCGGCTGCATGATTGCGCCATATGTTAGCAGTGCTCAATATTGTAGGCCAATGACTCAATGACCAGGGGAGTAAATATACTGTCGGCTGAGCGGTCATTCGGACTGAAAGTAGACTATAACTAGGTACTTTCTTTTTTTATAACAAGAGTAGAGCATCGCATCCGAGTCTCTCGGTATCTTCTCCATCTATCTCTCTAGGGTGTCCAGTTAGCCCGTAGTGAGCAGAAACGGAAGTTAATCAATACAAACAAACTAACAAATACAATAGAACAATGATCAGCCAGCGAAAAAAATACGATAGTTGTTCAGATCAAATGAGTGCTTAGTGCAGATTAAGTAGTACATATCTATACATTTGTACTACTAAAAGAACGAGCTCGATTTTTTGTCGGATTTGCCGTAAATACGGCATAACGTACATGTTGGGTAATGTTGTGTGAGGGTAGTTTACACATTGAAGTTGTGTTATTTGACATCGAAAAAGCATTTATATCAGCAGTTTGGATACAGACAGAATTTCCCCTACCTACATAAATAGACGGGGAAAATACCTTCCAATGTGAGTCACGATTGGCGAATATTCCGATACGGACACACACGTATTATTTATTTGTTTGTTTTTGTTTCTCCTTTATTTTTGTTGACAAAACACTAGACAGGTTGTGACTGTTTATACTGATAGACCAACTTATTCTGGAACAAAACATGACCGACACTAATGTAAACAAAACGAAGCGGCTACAGCAATTCTTTATTTTCAAAAGCCTTAGCAAGTTGCAATATTTTCAACATAGATGTATTTGTGCAAAAGGATATGTATCTGGGCTTGCATGTGCCGGGTCTTGAGTTCGATTCTAACCAGTGACCAATTGTTTTTTATTAAAATACTGCCAGAACAAAACAACAATAAATGTTAACAATAACATGTAATAATTAATAATAAAATATTAACATATAATTGAAAAAGAATAAACAATTAATAAAAAGAAGTTTAGGAATGCATATGCAACCAATAACGTAGGTAATATATACAATGCTTTTTCAACAGTGATCAGCGTTATAGTTATATTGTTTTGTTTACAAACGAGTAGGACGAGAGCAATACAGCTGATGCATCCTCGGCCAAATCGGCCCAAGGCCTAAGTACGTGTGCAGTTCTCGCATACCATTTCTTTGTACCATTTATTTGCATACCCCATATGCATATGTTACCGTAATTGTTTTACTGTTTTTTAATGCAATCGATTCTAATGTTTTCCTAACAAAAGTGTACTAACGAGAATGACAGGAGAGCAGAATGTGCTGAAGCGCCCCTCGGCCAAATCGCCCCAGGACCTAACTAGTCATAATGTTGTTATTTTCACAGACAGTGAGACTGAGACTGGCACAGTACCAGTTTTGAACATGCATACAACACTGTCTGTTGCTTCATTTGACAGATTTTACTCTTACGACGAACTTCGACGTGTTTGCATATTATATACTTTACAGAGTCACTGATAAAAGTGGTGCATGACTGTCGAATGCAATTTAAAGCATTTATTATAATCTGGAAAGTGTGGTTTAAGGGTGTACCGTTCTGAAAGAGAAATTCTTTGTGATTAAAGGCTTTTTGTTGAAATAAGAGAGTTACTTGCCTACACAATTGTTTTTAAATTCATTCATTTTCACAGTATCATAATATCAATTACATTTATAAGGAACTAAATTTGCTGAAATGACGACGTTCTCTGTGCAGCTGTAACAAAAACCAGTAAGGACATTTCTTGCTCAAGATTTTAAGAGAATCTTTGTTTGGGCAATGATTACTATAATTTATTCCATCACAAACCAAACATATCGGATTTAGCTGTTACTCTTTACCAATGGAAAAGTAGTAGAGTCAAGCAGGCAAAGCCATATACAAGACGCAACCACCACCAACACACCGATAGATAGCATGACATACACACACACAACCATACACCCAAACGCGCACTCACAAGGGCGATGAATACAGAAAACACCAACAAACACAAGAACTAGAGACAAACACTTCACACATGAACAAAACCACAAGCACAAAGACGCAAGCCAAACAAAAGGAAGGGTGACAAAGAGAGTACCGCCTTGGTACGATCAGTAGCAAAATCACCACTGGGGGTTTAAACCGGTTTGCGGAGGTCATAACCTCATACTTCTCTCAAAGTCACCCTAGCTTTTTGAGAAATCGTAACAGCTAAATAACTCGCATTCGCGACACTTCGGCCTGGAGAAGTGACAGGGAAAAACCTGGTAAAAGACATATGCTCATTTACTTAATAAGTTCATAATAGTCCAGCTCTACTCTCCACTGAATTCCAAACGACTTAATCATTTAGAAAGATTGTTTTCGAATTATTGTCACTTAAAGTTTTGGTTACACCATTATGTAGCTATTTTTCTTAAACAATGATAGAAAACACACACATGTATATAATTTTATATATATACACAGCATGAAATTAAAGTTACTTTGTCTAATCATTCATGTACTAATTGGAAAAGTAGTAAAGTCAAGCAGGCAAAGCCACATACAAGACGCAACAACCACCAAAACACCGATAGACAGCATAACAAACATCCACACACACAACCACACACCCAAACGCACACTCATACACGAGATGAACACAGAAAACACCAACAGACACACAAGAACCAGAGACAAACACTCCACACATGAACAAAATCACAAGCATAAAGACGCAAGGCAAACAGAAGGAAGGGTGACAAAGAGAGTACCGCCTTGCCACGGTCAGTAGCAAAAACACCACTGGGGGTTTAAACCGGTTTACGGACGTCCTATCGCGACTTGGAACCAATTGAACAATATGTCCTGTTCTCCAACATCCTCTAGGTAACTCTTCTTTATTCAAGACATCTCCAATCTGTACTTGAAATGGAGATTGTATCCTGTTTGCTCTGAGCTTCGCCTTTTTTCTTTCACGTAGACTTAGTAGATAGTCATCTCACTCCTAGAACATTTTCAATAGTTTATTACCGTTTTTCCATGTTCGCAATAACCTTTTCCCAGAACATTTTTAAGGAGTAAACTCACTGTCCTCATCATCACTACCTATATCTGGGATACCTGTACAAGGATTAAATGTTAGAAAATGGTTTTGAGTTAACGTTATCCTAGAATTGACGTCATCGCCGACGTAAACAAGTGGCCTTGAATTCACAACGGCCTCACTTCCTTTAGAACAGTCTGCAGTTGAATTAATGTCAGCAATCTTCGACTGAGAGTTTTGAGAAGAGTTCTTTTCACAATGCCTACTAGACGTTCATAAAAGCCACCCGTCCATGGTGCTAATTCAACAATAAATGACCATTTGATTCCTTTTATAGAAGTAAAGTTTTGAACGTTTGCATCGTGGATAACACGTTTCAAAATAGAATTTAATGTCACACGTGCAGCTTTAAGCTGAGAAGCAGTATCACTGATTATCTGACATGGTGTTACTCTTTGAGAAATGAATCTCCTGAATGCCATAAGAAATTCTTCAGCAGTCATGTCTTGAATAAGCTCCAGGTGAATAGCTCGCGTTACTAGGCATGTAAACAGTCAAATCCACACTTTCGTCGCTCCGTCAGACGTTTTGGTATGCAAAGGTCCCAAGGAGTCCAAACCAATATGACTGAAATGGCTAGCCTCTGAGACTCTAGCTTTAGGTAAAGCTGGCATTGAGGGCATTTTGTATGGCCCTCCCTGAAACTAACGACATACTCTACACTGTTGAGTCATTAATCGTACTGTCACATGACCATTTGGGATCCAAAATCTGTGTCGCACTAACGCCAGAGTTTGTGAAACTCCAGTGTGTAAATTCTGTGTATGTACATCTGCTACTACCAACCTTGTAAATCGCTCCTTAGGAAGAAGCATAATTGGACACTTTGCTCCCTCACTAAGGCTTGCATTCTCAAGTCTACCTTTGCTCCTCAGAATGTGGTTTTCATCAATGACGATCCCTAGTTGAGTTTGTAGATTTGTTGGTTTCTTGTTCACTATGCCATTGAACACAGCTGAATAGTTTTTTTCTGCACATAGTAAATACACATGTTCTCAGTTGCTTGAATGTCTGAACTATTCAAATAGCCTGCTTCACTATCTTGTTTCCGAAGTTTTCTCACAAAACGTAACACATACGCTGTTACACGAATTAGTCTTTTCACTGTGGAATATCTTTGTTAATCTATATCGAACGGAGCATGACATTCAGTTTGCTCTGTTTCTGCCACTGTAAGAGACTCTTCTATGTATCTATTGTTTTGCTCCGTTTCGTCGACCTCTTTTACATTGACTTTTTCTTTTCTGGTCCACGAAACCGCTGAATCTTTCAGCAAATCAGGACCATGCCATCACAGAATATTATTTGGAAGGTTCTTAACACTTGTTCCTCGAGTAGCTACGTCAGCCGGATTTTCTTTTGTGCTGACATAGTCCACCATCACATCATTGTGTTGTTTTATTTCTTTCACACGGTTATGAACAAACACGGGAAGTTTGTTGTCACTCTTTATCCAACCTAACACACACTGGGAGTCTGTCCAGAGGTATTGTCTATCTATTTGAATATCCAGTTGGCTTTTCACAAATGCCAAACACCTGACACCTATCAACACTGCCATCAGTTCCAATCTTGGAATTCTGATAACTTTAACGGGCGCAAGTCGTGTTTTAGCAAACACAAGATTTGTTGTTGCTATTCCGTTGCACAGCTCATAAATGTACACGAATATGAATAAGATGAGGCATCACAAAAGCACAATGTATACACTGCACTTTCGCCCATACCGCTTGGAATATGCCACTGAATCGGAAGTTCTAGCAGTCTTTCGAGGTCTGGATACGTCTTAAACCATGTTGAACAAATGACATCGTCTTCAATGGAATCATCCCAGTGATATTGTAACTTCCATATTTCTTGCAGAAGAACCTTCCCCCTAAGCAAAATCGGAGCGAAAAGTCCCATTGGGTCGAACACTGATGCTATCACTTTCAACATTACTCGCTTTGTTAGTTTGTCTTCGTCGGCTTTGAAAAGAACACCTGGGTTTGTCACCGCTAAAGTATCACTTTCAAAATCCCAAATTATCAAATGCCTATAGGGCCGTTTGATAAGGGACTACTCTATTTTCAAAGCATAAATGAAGGAAAGGTTTAACACAGAACGACAGTAATGCAGAATGCTTCAAGCGAGAAATTTAAATTAATACTCATGAACAGACTCATGAACAGACTCAATAAAACCGAGTCTACTATTTTCACTTTTTGCATTGTTACTTTTGCTTTCGAAGGTTCTCTTACTTTCAGATTAAATTTAAGATATATGTCTGTACAACGTGTGGCATACAGTAACATGTACCACTTTACTTAATATATTATTCCATAAAAACGCATTCATATGCCTTTGTAAACATAGTAGACACATATCTGATGGCAATGGTAGGAGCCGTCTGATCGTGACTGCTCTATTTGCTAATGACAGTACATAGGTATGATTCTACAGTGTCTGCAATGCCCTAAAATGCATGTGTTCATCTGAAATAATAACAATTTAATATTTACGATATGTTTATTGTTTTCCATTAATACTCATGGAGTAAAGGTTTAAAGACCATGAAATAGTACTCTTTTGAGAGACCGTTAACAAAAGGATGTACTGTATAATAGAAAACGGTGTGAAACGTTGTTTATATGAGGCAGCAGCTTAATACTGGTCTAAAGGCACACAGAAATATCACAGGTAATATTTTTACCTAACTTTCGCATTAAGTAGCCATCTGACTAGAAAAAGTCAGTTCTTGTTTATTAAATATTCGATTTAGAGAGATGTTTACTACAACTGTAGTAATGTCCACGGTGTATTAGTTTTTCTAAAGTCATGCATTATTAAAGAATGCCAATCACTATTTCAATATTGAATATTCTATTGTTTGCGTTAAACCAATCGCAGTCCACTTGCCCCGTGTCCATTAGTCCTTATCCCGCTATCCGCGATTGACTCACATTCGCAAACAGTTTAGATCCAGATGAGACACCGAGTAACTCGGCATCTCATTAGCATCCAGTATGTTTGACACTCGGGCAATACTTTTCTAACAGCTTGTTTCAACCCCAAATAGTTAAAATTAAACCGGATCTAAATTTAAGCAAGCCACATTGAGGTAGGGGTTAAAACTGGACCTTTCAAAGTGTCAAACTGTACGGTAAAACTTGTCCTAAGCAGCAAGTCACTTATTGAACACATGAGTGTCGAAAAGCATATTGTGCTAAAGATATGATAAAAGCGTCGTGTACAGCTGATTGTGAATTTCTGCGGCTTACATTCATCTACGTGTTGCACAACTGGACTACTAGAACACTGATTGTTTTTCCACTTGCTTATGCACGAGACACACGCATAGATTTGTGAATTTCCTAGGATTTAAAGTTTCATAGGTTGGTGTTATATTACAATAACTGAACAAAATAATCCGCAATGCGTTCGTGGACATCTATTGTATTCATACGCAACGTATTCAAAAATATATCGTATTTTTCAAACATCGTAGACCCACACTTGGCTTCTAGATTATGAAACATTTTACTTGAGTTTGGGCTGAATCTCAGGTATCTGATTGGTCAGATTTGAAGCGAAAACCAAAACCGAGATTGAGCAGTCATTGCTTTATAATGTATTGATAGGATTAAACTTTTTTTTAGCTAGTTTGCAATTGACGGATAAGTAATAAACTGCAGGAATACATCACTATTTCAAATAGTCAAATACGCAAGCAATAATATATATTTATTAGCACAATTATTTGTAATGGTGTATAGTAGGTTTTGGCATTTGTAGACATCTTAGAGTCATATCTGATATAACTTCTTAGGCTTATAGAGCAGATCCAGATAACATGAATACAGTATGATTTAACCTTTTACTCCATCGATATGCTTTGTTTCGTTATAATATAATATAGATAATTATGATTCTAAAGTTTTTGCGATTGCCAAAATGTCCTATGTCTACGTACAATTATAACAAATGATCTAATTAATATTCACGATGTCATTTTTTCTTACATTAATATTCAAAGAAAAGGGGTCAAACGTCATGCAGCAAACCCTTCTTTGCATGATTCTGATTCTAGTTAAGCAGCAATCGGCCAAATATATACCAGTTCTGCTTTCATAAAACTCCGCATTATTGATGTTTTGCTGTACTACAACTGCAAACTGTTGTCTTTGCCAGGAATACGGAAGTAACCCAGTGTCCAGGTGCCTCAAGATATTTTTTTACAGTACGGGGTTTTCCTCAATATATATGTAAAACAAATATTTAAACATAGTACTTACTGATGTAAGCTGTACATTCTAATTAGATAATTAGATTTTGTTATCAGAGAAAGTGATGCAGCAGTGTTCGGTTTAGCGTACATCTCTTGCTGTTGTAAGACATGGCATTAATGTACTTGTTGCTTGTTGTTAATGGAATAACAGAGGTACATTCGCAGGCTTGCCACCAACTTCAACTGCACAAAACGGCTTATTCACAAAGGTATCTAGCTGACAAACAGATCTCGTGTCTTTACGACCTATCGCTTGAACAGTGTGCATTAGAATGTCTGCTGGTTAAAATGTGTAAATCGTTTAACCACATCGAGAGATTTGCCAAGCCAAAAATCGGAATGCTGTGCGAATTGAATTCAGCGAATCACACTGAAGTCCGTCATTCGAAGTTCCAGGATATGAATCACTTCTCATTTGCTAAATTCCTATACGTTGACATTGAGGATTGGCCAAAGGTAAGTCAATGTCAAACGTATACATATACATATAACTGCCAATAATGCAGAATACAACCAGAAAAAGGCTATACATATGTTAAAAGAAGACTAAATGATGTTACATGGCTATAAAACTGTTTAATTACTACGTTAACAATGCGGGACGCGTTTCACCATATCATCAGACACAGTTGAAAGTATTATGACGTTATGACTTTGTTGTCATGACGTCGACGTCGACGAAAGCATTCATGTAAGGGTGGTAATTCTATCTACTTTAAAGGGAGATAAATGTTTGAATCAGTAATTAATGGCATTCAGGATTGGTTTGAAATTTTTTATAATTTGGTTTTGCTAGCCTAGGTGAAAATATATGTCTTTAATTTTAAAAAAGGGAAATGGTTCATACTGAAGGATTTTGCTTCAGCATTGTTCTAAATGTTTTCTTAAAGGAATTTGTCTTGTTGATGGGTCTCTGATTGGCTGTGAATTGACAGTTCTCCTTGTTCTCAATTTGTCAATTTATTTTCTCATTATTTTTATTGATATTTGCGATTCAAGATCCTCCTCCAACGTTTACCTTTTCATAGTGTTCGGACGCTACCAATTAACAATAATGCATTTATACTCGCGTTATTCAGCAATTGTCACAAATATGTCATTTACTTTGTGATATCTTTAACAAATACCTTTAGAAAGAACAGTGCTTTCGAGTTCGAAAAATACAGATGAATGTGCTATGGTTACAAAAGGTAACCCGTCTTGAGGTAACCCTTCGCTTGCTGAATTTTAAAATACATTTCTCCTTCTTAACCCATGCCTTGTTGTATAATTACATATATCCTCACTGTGTACAATTATTTCTCTGTGCAATCACTGCTGTGGAGTGCACTGTTTGCACAATCAACTTGTAAATAGTGCAGACCCTGGTGGGTCTTCACTATTTACAGGTAGGTATAATGACATGAATAGCAAGCGAAGTGTTAATATCTATAGCACGATCTCATTTCTTTGCAACCTGAACAGCGTGTTTGAACGATTATATTTCAACTACGTCTACAATCATTTAAATGAAAAAGTAGTTAAGATACATTTAACATATTTCTTCTTTCATTCACGTTTTACTCCCGGAGAGTTGACGACAAACCAGTTAACATTCCTTTATAATGCTTTCTATATATCTTTAAATGAATTGAAAATAGCCAAGGCTATAGTTATCGATATAAGAAAGGCTTTCGCTTTCATTTATAATGGGGAGACATATTGTGTATTGTTTTTGGTCGTGTTGTCCGTCCGTCCGTCTGTCCATCCGTCTGTCTGTCACACTCGTGCCCGCCCCACATCTTTCACAAATATAGAAGGATTTCAAATTGCTTTGGCACAAATGTTCGACTCAACAAGACGATGTGCAAAGCGTGGCACGTGGGTCAAAGGTCAAGGTCACAATTCAATGTCATTTTTTTAGCAACACCCTTCGTGCCCGCTCCATATCTCTTAAACAATTGGAAGGATTTCAAAAGGCTGTGGCACAAATGTTCTCCAAAGCATGGCGATGTGCAAACGGCGAGAATCAGGCATATTTTTCAAAGGCCAAGGTCGCAATTCAAGGTCAAATGTTTTAGCCTTAAATTTCATGCCTGTTCCACATCTGTATATCCCTTCGAATGATTCCACGTCGTGGAACAACTGTTCTACTTAACAAGCCGATGTGCAGACACCATGATTCAGGCATGTGGGCCAAAGGTTAACGTCACAATTCAAGGTCATGGTCACAATTAAAGGTCATTTATTCACAGTTTCTTGTCCAGACGATAACTCCTACATGGTCAATGCCATTTGATTGAAACTTTATACATTGACAGAGAATGATAAGAGGAAGTGTACTATATAAGTGTCATAAATCTGGCTTCTGTACTTTTGGAGTTATTACCCTTTGTTATATTTTTGTCTGATTAATTACTCCTGCTCTACTGGTGCTATTTGAATGAAATTTCATATATGGAAAGAGCATGATTGAATGTGGTTTCTCCACAACATTTAATTGGATATTCATTACATTTTATAGGATTGATAAGCACCATGCCTAGTTGTGCATATCTTATTCCTGTTCCGGTTTGATGATTTTCTGTAGAAAAAAATATTTTATCCGATTTCCATGAAACTTCATAGGATTGATCAACACCATGCCTAGTTGTGCATAGTGTATTTCTTTTCTAGTTAGATCATTTTCTGCAGAGTTATGGGACTTTGGAAAAGTTTTTCCACGCGCTTGGGGAGACATCAGTTTTTGTATCAAAAACAATTCTAGTTCTTAAACCATATTATTGACATCGTATCTGATCTGTCTCTTTGCCGACGATAATAATATCTTAAGAGCTTAACTAGCTGATGTTGTCGCATTTATACTTAACCCTATCCCTGTTCTATATGTATTCCTAATTTCAGTACCTGCTAAATATTCACGTTTCAATATGTTATAATGAAAGATGGGAAATTCGATACTGTTGCCATCTTAGAAGCTCAAGAAACATGTCTATCAAATCCCACCAGCAATCAGATCAGACCTTTATCAGACTGCTTCTTTAGGGTTGTCTGATCTGGGTCTACTCTATTGGCAAAGCCTTAAAAAACATATATATATATATATGGAGTAAAGAGTTAATTACAAATAATGCTATGTCTTCCCAAATAGCTTCGAATGTGGGAAATAAGTCCACTGTCCACTGCCATGTTGTAACAGTATAGACCCAAATTAGAGGGATCCTAGAGTATTCACCTGGTCAGGGTCTGTTCCGTTTGCCATTCAAAATTCTCTCTCAATGTTTATCCTTTCATATTATTCGACATGGTATGTCATCTACTTAAATTCAGAGCCACTGGTATATCAAACCATCTCTGTAAGGCACGGATCCATACGTTTGAGGTAGAACAAACATGTGTGGATTGAAATTTACGCTTGACAGAATATCTCGAAACAACATATTTAAGTTTCCTTAGACTCCTGGTAGAATATTCAGAAGTTATTCATGATAACACACACGAGAAGAACACAGAAAACACGAACAAGCACACAAGCACCAGAGACAAACAATTACAAATGATAAAGTTTCGTCCAAAATATACGATAAAAGGGAAGATTTTAATTTTAAAATTGTTAATTATTCTTTTCTAGATAGAGATGTGCCCCGTTCTACATCTTATGGGGTTTATATTTCTCAATTTATTCGGTTTGCCCGAGCCTGTTCTTTGCTAGAGGATTTTCACAGTCGCAATTTAGTTATAACTGATAAACTTCTTAAGCAAGGTTACAGATATCACAAACTTCGGAATACGTTTTCTAAATTTTATTATCGACATTTACCACTCATTAGTAAATATAATTGCAATCTACGGACGTTACTGCAACAAGGTATTTCTCAACCAGACTTTTATGTGGATATTATCTACAAACTTAGGAATATTCGGGGTCATATTCATTTTCATGATTTGTTTATAAAATGCATTAAAACATTTAAGAAGAAAGGTTATGATCCCATTATATTGCAACGCACTACATGTTTGGTTATCGTCCCTTTAACAGTCGGTAGCTACGCTTCCCTCTTTGCTTGCGCGATGACAGGCCGAGGGTAGTACACTATGATGGTATACTCTTAAACTAAGATACGGGATGAGCTTACCAGACTCATGTATTACTTTTTCCCTGTCGTGCCCTTAACGGCTTACCTGCAGGTGCCAGCAAAGTCACTGGGTACATATTTGACGGATTGTCACAGTTATTATTCTGTTTTATTTATTGTCATGTGTTTATCGTCTTCTATGTTGTGGGTATGTCCGATGGGGATATTAAACTAAATTCCGACAATTAAAAACAGTCTCGGGCAGAGCGAATAAGTTGAGAAATGTAAACCCCAGAAGATGTGGACCGGGGAACATCTCCATCTAGAGAAGGATAATTAACAATTTTGAAATCGAAATATTCCCCTTTATCGTATATTTTAGACGAAACTCTATCATCAGTGATTGAAAGATTCAAATCTAAAAAGGAAGCATGAATGTCTGGTCGATTCACTTTGTTTAAAGTAAGTTCTTTTGGGTAAATAGAAGAAATCATATTTTCAAAATAAGGATTATCCAAATTCAAAATATCGTCTAAATACTTAGACGTTTTATTACAAGCACTAACAATGTCAGATTGTGTATCAGGTCTTAAGCTAAGCATGCAATTCCTCTCATAGCAATATGAAAACAAAGTGAGAATAAGATTGTATTCCGAAGCCTTCCTTTTATCAACTGTTGGGGAAAGAAACTGTCCCCATTAGAAGTCAGACATTCAACATATGTGTTTCCTTTTAAATACGAAAATAGGTCGTCAGAATATAACCACTATACTTACTTATTACTATAATTGTATCAGAAACATCATACGCACTGATGACATACTGCAGCTCGTTAAACATTCCTCTGTTTCAGCAAATATGCTATCCGTCCCCTGTGTTGTGTGGTGAAATCGAGAGCATCGAGCACCTTTTTCTAATCTGTGCTCAATACCCAGTCCCACGAATTGTTTTGTTACAATCGATAACCCTATAACACCGAG
This sequence comes from Azorinus chamasolen, assembly GCA_963576725.1. NCBI lineage: Eukaryota > Metazoa > Mollusca > Bivalvia > Cardiida > Solecurtidae > Azorinus > Azorinus chamasolen. The sequence continues at coordinate 95,224,222 of OY755236.1, read as the reverse complement.
GTAACAAGCAGTGTCCTATTCTTTGGCGACCCATCGCTTGATGCACTAACATCTTTATTTTCCAAACAGTGCATAAATCATTTATTGTTCACACTTTACGCTTTAGTTGAGTTAAAGTTTCAACTAAACGTTCGCTGAGAAAGCACTGTTTTTGTGCACATTCTTTCTTCCTAACTGACACAATCAACTATCCTCAATCTTCAAATTTCCTGTTTTTTTATTATGCTAGTGTTCGGCTGATTTGACATTTACAACGGCCCTGGTATATTTGCTCTATACGATAAGAGTATTTATGAACCGATGGTGATGATATCTCAAAATTTTAAACTGGTCTTATTCGAATCAAGTTATTATACTACTTACGTATATCCCACGTACGTATCAAATGAATTTATAAGTTAACACTTGATATATCTTAAACATATCCTTTTCCGTTATACGTTTTGTTAAATACGTGAACTGTGTTAACTTACACAACACGACCACATGTGCACTGAACGTATGACCGGGACAGGATGTTAATAAGCATCTTGTTTTCGATCCAAACTTCAGTTGTTACATAATATCTTATCGAAACCTGTTTATTAATAAGTATATTGAACAGTGATGGACAATTCCACCTTGAAGTTAAGCGTTGAAAACAGGTTTTATGTCTAGCTTTGTCTGTGCACATTAACCTGCATCATCCATTCCTGTGGAATTCACTTTGGAAACATTCTCAATTTCATTACGTTTATATGATTCAGATGGTAATTAATATTGAAACATTGCGATAATAGTTATTACTATTATTATCACATGGAAGGACATTGATTATACCCCTTTTGAGAGGTCGCTACTACGGCTGTACATGTTTCATATTCCAGGAGGTTGCAGGTACATGTGCACAAAGACCGTGTGCTGAAAACCAACGTTGTGTGCAAACCACACCTTACAGGTGTATCGACATTGGTAAGACAAACTACGTTGTTTTCCTTTTGGACAGAAAATTAAAACTTACATCGGTTCACATTGGTTATTTTACGTGTAGAAGCAATTAACCAACCCGATACTGGATGAGTATTCATGCAAGTAATACTTGCATCATGAAAACTAATTTTCTTATATTTTTATTTTATTTTTATAATAGTATATGCACAGAAAACGCTTTAGCAATGGCATTAACTGTAGAATCAGACGTTTATAATTCCAGGAACAAACAAAGCAGACAGTGATGTTGTGCTCCCTACATGTGTCGTCTGATCTCGGTCTGCCTTATTTGCAAACATGTTAGAAGGCGTATCTATGGAGAAAAAGGTTAAAATTTACGCGAAACTGTTTTAGAATACAGAAAACCTCTAACGGAACAGATTACAAGACACACAATCATCGATATTTAAATCATGGGGTAGTTTAATACACACTTTCGTTCTGCATTAAAATGTTACTAGCATCAAATACTTTTATATTTATACATTACATGAAGTCCGCAGTCAACAGTCATTCCATAACGATTACTATTTTTTCCATGTATAAGATTGCGGAACACCCCCTGTTAGAGGCGAGATTCAACCAATGCCGACTGATGCGTCCCTCGGATCAAAGGCAAGGTACCAGTGTCGCAACCGCGATGGACATGCAGAATCACCTGGCGGTGTCAATTTCTCGTGTCAGTTGCTTGATTACCAACTGTGTAATTCCGACTCCACTTGGACGGACCACTTACTTGGTTGTTAAAACGATCATTAGATAAAACTGCACAAACTTCTTCTAGCATTTGCAAACAATGTAGACGCATACCCAACCTCTGTATTACAACATGACAAACGTTATTTACAATTTGTTAGAATGACAGCTACTACTGTGTTGTGTACAAACTTCCTGCAACCAGTGCAAATAGTGATCAGAAGTTCACACTTACGTTATCAGTATAATCGCAAGTAAGTTCTGTGCAGCTTTTTTCCGCTCAATACTCTCTACAAAGGAAACAAGCGTACCGGTATTATGGATGACTCAAATTTCGGAGGACTGATTTCGGCCAGCATTTATAAACATTTAATCATGTCTCAATGTGATCGATTGATGCCCGTTGTCCGTCGGCGTGCGTCGTCCGTCGTCGTTCGTCAACAATTTGAATCTTTAAAACAGCTTCTCTACAGGGTTCTCAGTTTTCATTTTGGTACATAGCATCATCTGTAGGTCCTCTACAAAGGTTATATAAACTATGCCATGGGATGGCATTTTGCATTTCTACGTTTGCTTTCGAAGGATCACCCATTTTCAGAAATATGTACTTCAAAACAGCAGGTGTTATGTGCTTGTGTGGCGGTCGTAAAGAGTCGCCCCGTACTTCATTCTCAGTTTTGTTATATTTTCTGGTCCTCCGGGATCATTAGTTTTGATGGTATTAGTTTTGAAAATTAAATAATGCTTAAGCCGGTGCTAGGGGGCGTGAGTAGTGCTGTACTTTTAATTATTACTCACGAACAGACTCAATAAAACCGATTCTGCAATTTTCTATTTTTGCATTCTACTTTTACCTTCGAAGCGTCATCCTTTTTCAGAATATTGAAATTGGCGCCGCCCCAGTCTTTCAATAGAAACATTTAGTGGAAACTTTGAAAATATTCTCCTCTGAAATTGATTGGTTCTCAGCTATCATATTTGGCATATATTATCATGTTCAGTTCCTCTACAAAGTTATATAAATTAGGCCCCAGGGGTCAAAATTGGCCCGCCCCAGGGTGACCAGTTTCTATAGAAACATAGTGAAAACTTTGAAAATATTTTCTTCTGATAATGGAATGTTCTCAGCTTTCATATTTGGCATATAGCATCATCTTCTATAAATTAGACCCAATGGGTCAGAATTCGCCAAGCCCCAGGTGTGACTAGTTTCTAAAGAAATCAGGACGATCATGGCCCGCTTGTTTTAGAAATTGTCACTGTTTCAGCTGTTTTGGTAGGTGTTAACTTCTAAGTATTACCATCAAATTATTATGAAATCAGACCATTGGTATTGGAGAAGAGGAGATTTGAAGATTTTGCAATGTTTCTATATCTATAAGGAAAACAGGTCTGCCCCTAGCAACCATGTTTTTTTTAGATATGTTCATGGTTTTAATTAGTTTGGTAGATATTCACCTAATGATTACCCCATCAAGGTATATTTTGAAAGCTGACCGTTTTAATTTGGAGAAGAGATGTATATATTTGTCTTTAAGTTGCCATGACAATCGGCGTTTATCATAGAACTTACCCATTTTAGGTCTTTTTGTAGGGAGTTACCTAATGATTACTCCCACTAATTTATTTTGAAATCAGACCATTAGTTTAGGAGAAGAGGAGGTTTGAAGATGTTGCTATTATCTATGTAAACATGGGATAAAATATAGGATAAAAGAGAAGATTTTAATTTTAAAATTGTTAAATATCCTTTTCTAGATGTAGATGTGCCCCGTTCTACATCTTGTGGGGTTTATATTTCTCAACTTATTCGGTTTGCCCGAGCTTGTTCTTTGCTTGAAGATTTTAACAGTCGTAATTTAGTTATAACTGATAATCTTCTTAAGCAAGGTTACAGATATCACAAATTTCGGACAACGTTTTCTAAATTTTATTATCGAAATTTACCACTCATAAGTAAATATAATTGCAATCGACGGACGTTACTGCAACAAAGCATTTCTCAACCAGACTGTTATGGGGATGTTATCTACACACTTAAGAAAATTCGGGGTCATATCCATTTTCATGATTTTTTTATTAAACGCATTAAAACATTTAAGAAGAAAGGTTATGCTCCCATTATATTGAACGCACTGCGTGTTTGGTTATCGACCCTTTTACAGTCGGTAGCTACGCTTCCCTCTTTGCTTGTGCGATGATGATGGTATACTCTTAAACTCAGATACGGGATGAGCTTACCAGACTCATGTATTACTTTTTCCCTGCCGTGCCCTTAACGGCTTACCTGCAGGTGATCTGACTTCAGCAAAGTCATTGAGTACGTATTTGACGGATTGTCACAGTTATTATGCTATGTTTTACATGTTGTCCTGTGTTCACCATCGTCTATGTTGTGGGTAAGTCCGGTGGGGATACCTTTATTTACACTATTTGTAAAGCTAGGGTGACTTTGAGAGAAGTGTGAGGTTAGGACGTCTGTAAACCAGTTTAAACCCCCAGTGGTGTTTTTGCTACTGACGGTGCCAAGGCGGTACTATCTTTGTCACCCTTCCTTTTGTTTGCATTACGTTATTGTGCTTGTGATTTTGTTCATGCATGGAGTGTTTGTTTCTGGTTCTTGTGTGTCTGCTGGTGTTTTCTGTGTTCATCTCGTGTGTGAGTGTGCGTTTGGTTGTGTGGTTGTGTGTGTGTGTGTCATGTTGTCTATCGGTGTGTTGGTGATGGTTGCGTCTTGTATATGGCTTTGCCTGCTTGACTTTACTACGTTTCCATGTGCATATGAGGAAAACAGGTCCCATCCATAGTGGCCATATTGTTTTAGATATTGTCATGGTTTTAGCTATTTTAGAAAACAATCACCTAATTATTATTCCAATAAAATTATTTTGAAATCTGACCATTGGTTTTGGAGAAGAAGAGATTTAAAGGGTTTTTGGTTGCCATGATAACCAGAGTTCTACATGGATCCATAACGATTTTGGCTATTTTGACAGAGGGTCACCCAATGACCATCCTTGAAAAGTTTCATTACATTTAAGAATTGAAATGTTGACTACACACGATGCCGGACAACGGATACAAGGTGATCCCGATAGCCCACACTATGTGCCTTGTGGGTTATTTGATTTCATGTTAAGGAAACTATAAAGCACAAAATGTGCATTGTTTGAAAAAAATCTTGGATAAGTTTCTTAGAAATCTACGGAAATATCACTGATGTCATAATTAAGACAGGAAACACCCTTATGTTTATTTCAGCATCCTTTAAACAACAAAATATAAAAAAAACAATCTTGGAAGGGAACTAACTGTCGAAATCGTCTTTAAGGGTCCTGGGCAGAACAAAAAGTACTTTGCAGTATTTCATGACTGATTAAGTCATGGCTGCAAACTTGGTTGAAGTTAAACAGTGTATTGTTTCTAGCACTTCTGTTGTTGTTTCAATTTGAGCGTTAGTTATTACACCATTTCATGTTGTTCTTTCTTTTAAGACGAACAGGCAAGAAATAGTTCTGTGAAGGTTGTGTGTATGGTGGACGCCCGCACTTGATTGGTATTTCAGTGGATGCTTTGATATGGCTTTCATTCCATTTTTATATACAGTTTAGATTTAAAGTCCTCAATGTTGCATTGTTTCTATTTACACGAAGCATTGACAGAGGTAAATAAATGAGTAATAGAATCAGTCTCTTCTTGATTTGATATGTACATGAACAAGTAGTAAAGTCAAGCAGGAAAAGCCAAACACAAAACACCACCATCACCAAAACACCGACAGTAAGAAATTAATATAGCAATTTATACACATACACACATACATACATACAACCATCGAAAGACGACAGCGACCAATCACACACACACACACACACACACACACACACACACACACACACACACACACACACACACACACACACACACACACACACACACACACACACACACACACACACACACACACACACACACACACACACACACACACACACACACACACACACACACACACACACACACACACACACACACACACACACACACACACACACACACACATACACACGAGACGAACACAGAAAACACCACTGGGCGTTTAAACCGGTTTACGGACGTCCTAACCTCACTCTTATCTCAAAGTCACCCTAGCTAAACAAACATTGTAAATAAAGGTATCCCCGCCAGACTTCGCCACAAAGGGCACGACAGAGAAAAGGCAATACATGAGTCTTGTAAGTTCCTCCCATTTCCGAGTTTAAGAGTATACCATCATAGAGTACTACCGTCGGCCTGGCATCGTGCAAGCAAAGAGGGAAGCGTAGCGACCGACTGTAACATTATTTGTAGTATTTCCGTTGGTTACTCGTTTTTAACCATTCTCTTGCTGAATTTTAAAATACATGTCTCTTTCTTTACCCATGCCCTGTTGTATAATTACATATATATTTACTCTGTACAAGTAGTTCGCTTTAAAATCATTGCTGTGAAGTGCATTGGTTGCACAATCAACTTGTAAATAGTGAAGACTTTGATGAGACAGCTCCTGCAGGAGCTGTCTCATCTGGGTCTTCACTATTTACAATAGCTATATTGACGTGAATAGCAAGAGAATGGTTAACACACATCATTGGAACTTTGCCACTGGCTATATGTTTTGTTTAACCCTTTCAGCGGTTAATTGTGAGAGTGAAATAACCCATGCGTGTTTAGATAGTGTCAACATCAACATGAAAGGCTTACACTTGCTAGATTATTTTGAACGGAAATACACTGATGAGCCGTTCCACTCTGAAAATTTCGTTGAACTATTTAACATTTAGGACAACCATTAATCTATGAATGAACGTTTAGAATATGTCACCAGTATAATAATACAGAAAGCTTTTAGATACAATCCATCCTATATGAATAACAAGAGTGCCAGTGGGCACAATATACGCCCGTCGAGGCTTTGTTCAACATATATTGCGGTTAACAACATATTTGCTAAACGCAAATTGTAATTCAATTATGCGACTTTGACCTTTGATATACCTACCGGGACACACCCATACTACAGTAGCATGTCCAGATAAACATTGTGATGTAATTTGAGCAGCAGACAGATGTACAGACGGACAGACAGTGCCAATCCATAATAAGTCCATTTTTGTCAAACAGAAGAAGCTTATAATGATAGAAAAATGTTCCATGTTTCAAGGCTTTATCTCAAAGGGTTTTTAAAATAAGTACAAAAATGAGTCATGCAGGAAACACCACATACAGAACAAACAGCCGCCCGATCAGCAACACAAGAAACAGCAAATGTACATAACTATAAAAACATCACAAAGAGACGCACAAAGACAAAACAAACATACCAGCGGGGATACCTTTATTTACAATATTTGTAAAGCTAGGGTGACTTTGAGAGAAGTGTGAGGTTAGGACGTCCGTAAACCGGTTTAAACCCCCAGTGGTGTTTTTGCTGCTGACCGTGCCAAGGCGGTACTCTCTTTGTCACCCTTCCTTTTGTTTGCCTTGCGTCTTTGTGCTTGTGGTTTGTTCATGTTGTGGAACGTTTGTCCCTGGTTCTTGTGTGTCTTTTGGTGTTTTCTGTGTTCATTTCGTGTGTGTGTGTGTGTGCGTTTGGGTGTGTGGTTGTGTGTGTGTGTGTGTGTGTCATGCTGTCTATCGGTGTTTTGGTGGTGGTTGCGTCTTGCATGTGGCTTTGCCTGCTTGACTTTACTACTTTTCCATACAATAGTGGGGAGATGGAAGTACCGCCTTGGAACGGTCAGTGACAAAAGTCACTGGGGGTTAATTCGGTTTTTGGGCGCCCAACCTCACACTTATTCCATCGCCACCCTAAAAGACAAACAGCGTAAATAAACGTATCCCCTCTCCGACTAATCTACAACAACCGCGATGGCAAATACAGTGGTAAAGTACATGTATAACGAAAACATTTAAGTGAACAAACTGTATCCACCTATCGCTAGTGTATTCAATGATTGAGCTGCAAACAGAGTAAATGTATACAAGTAATAAAGGGTACGACAAAAACGAATTAGTACATATATCCGACGTTCTCCTTCCGTTACTGGATTTAAGAGGTTGCCTTCACAGAGTATCAAAAGTACAAAAATGAGTCATGCAGGAAACACCACATACAGAACAAACACTCGCCCGAACAGCAACACAAGGAAACAGCAAATGTACATAAGTAGAAAAAACAACAAGAGACGCACAAAGACAAAACAAACATACAATAGGAGGAAGATGGAAGTACCGCCTTGGAACGGTCAGTAACAAAAGTCACCGGGGGGGGGGGGTTAAACCGGTTTATGGGCGCCCAACCTCACACTTATTCCATCCCCATCCTAAAAGACAAACAGTGTAAATAAACGTATCCCCTCTCCGACTAATCTACAACAACCGCGACAGCAAATACAGTGGTAAAGTGCATGTATAACAAAAAAACATTTAATTGAACATACTGTATCCACCTATCGCTAGTGTACTCAGTGATTGAGCTGCAAACAGAGTAACTGTAGAAAAGTAATAAAGGGTACGACAAAAATGAAATAGTACAGATATCCGACGTTCTCCTTCCATTTCTGGATTTAAGAGGTCGCCTTCATAGAGTACTAAACCTTTCTTGTCGGCGTACATGCAAAGAGGCCAGCGTGATTGCCAACTGTAAAAGGGTTCACAACCAAACATGCAGTATGTTGTAGTACTACAGGATCATATCCCTTTTTAATGAATTGTTTTATATATTTGATGAACAAAGTGAGAAAATGGGTATGTCCAATAATTTTACGAAGTTTTTAAATCACATCACCATAAAATTCAGGATGTGAAATACCGTGTCGCAGAAGCACATTGAGATTACATTTGTACTTGCCAATAAGCGAGAGATTTCGATAGTAAAATTTAGAGAATGTTTTTCTTAGTTTATGGTATCTATATCCTTGTTTAAGCAGTTTTTCAGTTAAAATGAGATTTCGACTGTTAAAATCGTCAATAGATGAACAAGCTCTAGCAAAACGAATAAGTTGAGATATATAAACCCCGTAAGATGGAGCACGGGGAACATCCCCGTCAAGATGAGGAAAATTTACAATATTAAAATCAAAATCATCTCTTTTGTCATATATTTTAGAAGAAATCATTCCATTATTAATTTTAAGGTCTAGGTCAAGAAACGCTGCATAATTGTCGGACGGGTTAGCTTTATTCAATTTGAGTTCTTTAGGATAAATTGTAGGAATCAGAGCATCGAAGAAAGGGTTATCTAAGTTAAAAATATCATCCAAATATCGACAAGTTTCATTGAAGGCTTTTATAACATCTTCTTGTGATTGAGGATTCAAACTCAACATGAAATCTCTCTCATAGCAGTACAAAAACAAATCTGCGACAAGTGGTGCACAATTCGTACCCATAGGAATACCAATTACCTGACGGTATATATCAAACCTTTCTTGTCGGCGTACATGCAAACCAGCCAGCGTGATTGCCAACTGTAAAAGGGTTCACAACCAAACATGCAGTATGTTGTAGTACTATAGGATCATATCCCTTTTTAATCAATATTTTAACATAGTTGATGAACAAAATGAGTAAATGGGTATGTCTAATAATTTTACGAAGTTTGTAAATCACATCACCATAAAATTCAGGATGTGAAATAAGATTAGATATATAAACCCCGTAAGATGGTGCATGGGGAACATCTTCGTCAAGATGAGGGAAATTTATAATATTAAAATCAAAATCATCTATTTTGTCATATATCTTAGAAGAAATCGTACCATTATCAATTTTAAGGTCTAGATCAAGAAAAGCTGCATAATTGTCGGACGGGATAGCTTTATTCAATTTGAGGTCTTTAGGATAAATTGTAGGAATCAGAGCATCAAAGAAAGGGTTATCTAAGTTAAAAATATCATCCAAATATCGAGAAGTTTCATCAAAGGCTTTTATGACATATTGTGCTTTTGTTGATGTGTGGAATGTTTATCTCTAGTCCGTGTGTGTTTGTTTGGGTTTTTTCTGTGTTCATCTCGTGTATGTACGTGTGTTTGGATATGCAATTATGTGTGTGTGTCATGCTATCTATCGATGTTTTGGTGGTGGTTGCGTCTTCGGCGTCTTGTATTTGGCTTTGCCTGCTTGACTTTACTACTTTTTTATTTAACAAAAATCTTAACCAAACATTCTTTTATCTAAATACTTGACATAGTTATTTACTCATGTCTACAGATGAAGCTTGTAATGATGAACAAGTGTTCCAAGTTTCAAAGGTTTATCTTAAAGGGTTATGTAAATAAATGAGCTGAAACAAAAAAACTTAACCAAACATTCTAAGTTAAAAAGGGTTATAATTCTGTCAATAGGCCTATAGGTGAAGTTTGTGATGGTGAACAAGTGTTCCAAGTTTCAAAGCTTTATCTCAAAGAGTTATGTAAATAAGTGGACTTACAACATAAAGTGAGGTCAACATATTTGCTTAACGCAAATGCTAAACGCACATTCTAGTCAAATTGTGCGACCTTGACCTTGGATATACGTAAAAGACTAAACATGCTACTGTATAGCACGTCCAGATAAACATTGTGGTTAACTTTCAGAAGGATCCACCATCTAACTTGAGTTAGAGATGTTACAGACGGACAGACATACATACAGACAGACATACAGACGGACAGACATACGGACAGACAGCATCATTTCATAATACGTCCCGTTTTTTTTCAAACGGACGTATAATGAATAACTGCTGTTATACTAGTGTTTCAACCATTAAGAACTGGTGATGATCATGTGCGAGTCACTCATATTGACCTACTATTCAGGATGTGGATAATATGTCTGTATCATAAGCACGTCCTGCAGGAAACATTGTTTAAGCAAGAATATCCTGTATTAATCGTATTTGAAACAGAGTAATGCAGCGGTTAAGCATACATTATGTGTGTGTTATTGGAGAGGCCTTCAGGCCTCTCCATAGTGTTGGAATTGGATGTCGGCGTATTCTGGGGTGGTTTATCTCCAGGAGTTTTGAATTGGGGTAGTAAAAAGAATATCTCCGTCTACCGGACGGGACGAGTCGTGGCTATTCGCATGCGCGAGTATTGGTTATATAAAAATACGCAGTCAAACTATCACTAACCAATAAGGAGATTGAATATTAAAGTATTTATAGAAAACGTGGCTGAATAACAAGATCAGATGAATCAAGAATGTCGATATTTTAATTCAATAGACCTGATTATTTTATCCCGGACTCTCCAATGATTTTTGTATTCCGTATACAAATCGAGTAACGGTCGGCCCAGTTTCTATTTGTTTGACCTACTCATTAATCGATGAAGCTGAACAGATATTTAGGTCTATGCCATTTCCCGTCCCTTTAGAGTTTCTTAATCTAATTATCATGCGAGCAGAAAGGAAACCTGCACTTTTTATCCATTAATATTTGCTTCCCGACTTGAATCTTATTAAACCGCGTTTCTCCAGCGGTGGGTTAAGTAAAAAACACTAATAAATCAGAGCTATTTTATCGATGGCTCAGTGGTCGAGTGGACTAACGCGTCGGGAATTAGTGTTCAAGTTTACACATTGTATGACCTGGCGTGGGTTCGAAGTCCACCTATTACCAAACAATATTTTTCTCTTTTTTTTTCTTTTCTCGTATTTGTATAATTCTATTGGTGATTTTTCCGTTATTCCATCAACATATTTACTGAAAATTGAAATACTAGGCAGTGGTGCTTGATAGTCATCGTCTTCGTTCTATTTATATAGCGCACGTACTATTTGATATGCACAATAGTTAATTATAGAAACCAATTTACGATCCGGTGCCAAAACCTTGTCAAACGGCCGCTGTATATAGCAATTGTTCGATAAAAAAACTGCTGCATGCCTCTCATTGGCTTCCTAATAGAGATTTTTAGCTTGAGCCGTACCGACAGACGAAGACGGTGGTGGTCCACTTTTAAGGGGGTCATCTCAGCATTATTCTTTCCGAAAGTAACAGAAATAGAAGACGAAGCCAACTATTTTCGATGAAATATACTTCACAGACATAATTTGAAGAAAAGCTACACATGCATATTGTACACCCGTACTTATGCCCGGTAACACGAATTTAATTTTTACCTATAAAGGTGAAATTTCATAATTCTTTTGTATTATACTAATTGACTTGGGAATCAAATGTGTTACTATGATAACGATATGACACATTTTACGTTTGCCAAACACTTGGTCGTGGGTTCGGTCCCCGGCCGCGACAGACCAAAAGTCGATAAAAGTTGGTACTAGTAACTGCCTTGTCTACGCTCGACATTAAAAGGGTAGTTCTAGGATTGGTCGGCCCGGTGTCAGGATAATGTGACTGGGCTGGGTGCCCGCGGCAGGGGCATTCCAGTGAGGCAGCACTATAACTTGTCTCAAGCGAGTGCTGTCTGCAAGTAACTGAAATACTGTTGGTCGGAGGTAAAACCCAACGCACTCACTCACTCACTTGGCGATGTGACATTTGACAATTGAATACATATTTCTAGAGTTTTTGACATTTACGAATGTTTTATCTCTGGATTTTACTGGGCGAGTCGATTGCAGTGTCATTATAACTAAGAGTTACCCATATTTGTATTGTCAAAATAATTATGATGTTGGCTTAATGCACTGCACTTTATATACATGTATACGCCCTTTGTCTCAGAATCACAGGCCGTGCCCGGTTATCACTTTCCTTGACATCATTTGTCCAATCAAATATGCAAATTGTACGTGCTATGATCAAAGTGTACCCGTGCATTACACGTACGAACACTTCAAATGACAAAACCTCGAATCTCTCAAATATTTCAACGATAATAGAAAAGACCCCTTTGTACGCACTCCACAAATAACCTAACTAAACAATAACCTGAGGTGGTTCCTAGATACACTTATTCTCGGCTAAAAGAAACCCGAATTTGACCAAGTCGTTTCTAACACTTCGCGCCATATCAGTGACTTGGCTATAATCTCTAAGCCCCCCCCCCCCCCACCCCCGTTATTCCGTCACAGTCACTTAAGAAAATGACTCTAAAACCGTTTGAACGCCAATGTTTCACAAGAACTCTTTAACGTTTTCGTGAAAATGTATCCAGCAAAGGACATCCCAAAAGATAAAACGTTATATACACAGTACTTCTTCTGGCTATTGATAATTGAAAAAGTAGTAAAGTCAAGCAGGAAAAGACACACACAAAACACACCCAACACCAAAACACCAACAGAAAGCCATGAAAACAGCACATGTGCAATACGCATACATAATACAATGCATTTACAACATGTACATGTGCTTGTTACCGGGCACGGCCTGTAATTCTGAGACAAAGGGCGAATACATGTACATGAAATGCAGTGCCTTAATAAGCGGATATCATAATTATTTTGACAATGCAAAATTATATGGGTAACTCTGGGCACTGCGATCGACTCGCCCGGAAAATCCAGAGATAAAACATTCGTAAATGTCAAAAACTCTGGAAACCTGTGCCTAATTGTCAATTGTCACATCAATCGTCAAATGTTGGGCCACACGTAAAATGTATCATATGACTATCATAGTTAAAGTACACACATATAGCGCGAATAAAAACCACCATAACATACATTCAAATTATCTATGACATACGTAAAACATTTGATTCCTAAGGCAATCGGTACAATAAAAAAACTAGCAATGTGTCCATATGACACTGATGCCCCCAACTGCGTGAATATTGAAAAGAAAAGTAATAAAGATTTTGAGATGATCCCCATATTTGTACCTGTAGTCCGTCCTCGTCTATCGTTATCCGCGCAAGCTTAAAATCTCTTTTAGAAGGAAGCCAACTTGTATATGTGCTTGTTACTGCATACAGGGGAGCCTGTATTAAGAGGTCTAATTACGGGTCTGTAAGGCAGGTGGTAGCTTAAAGCAGGTCAATCGTAATGTAGAAAGCTCCTACAGCAGATTACTGCATTACTGTTCCACTTCATAGAGCAACCACCTGTTTCAATAAATGAACGGCCGTTTAAGGCAAGTTAAACTGTAGTGTCATGCAAGTTGGTATCAATGTGAAATCATTTTGCATCCTCGACTAATATTAATATTGATATGGTATTGTAATCGTAGTTTTTCCATGTGTCTGTTTGTTTGAATGTATGGAATTTACCTTTAGTTGTCTGCTTATAAAATAGATAAAATAACGCTGTCACTTTTTTCTATTTTTCAATTGTCAGTCCATATTGTTAGTCTCGTTTATGACAGACAGACAGACAGACAGACAGACAGACAGACATAATAGTTTATTAAAATGTCATACATCAATACAGCCATGTATAAAAACATGCACATTTATACATTTCACCATTCAGTACTGTTACCCGGTCATGTTCGACGTATTATACACTGTAAAGATACTTAACATATGAGCAAATGCTCTATCACAGTAGTTTCAAAACTACATAATTCTAAAAGTTTCCTTTTCTCTGGGCAATTCTTCTTTTCGGTAGATATTATCACAGACGTTGGGTCTAAAATAGTATAGGAGATAATGATTTAAACCTGTTAGAAGAGTTTGCATGACAGAGTGCAAATCCTGATCAGAGGGTTCTCTTGCTGTACCCTGTTTGCAAATGTCATTTCAAGCAAGGAGCTGCGTTTCGTCTTACTAAACCTCGTACGATTGAAATTACAGTCCACTCTCGTTATGGCGAACTCGCTTGACACGAATTTCTCGTTGACACGACGTTTTTGTAAAGTCCCAACTTTTCTTCCTATATATTCTATATAAATTTAAGTTTTTAAGACGAGTGATCGCGACACACGTAATTACAGTGTTTTGTGGGTAAACAATCACTGATGTCAGATAATTATTCAAACTGTGGAACAATGCCGCATTGAGTGAACGTTATTTAGTAAAATGACACATTACCGTTCATTCGTCCTAAGTGTCAATCATGACTACTGTAGTAAGAAAGACAACTCTCAAGCGTCCTCGCTTCCGGACGATTTTGTAGAGATTGGATAAAAAGTAAGGCCTGTTCCTTATTTTATTACCAATACATGCAGTTCAACACTGAATTTAATTTGTCACTTGAGTAATAGCGAAACAGCTCACTGCGAAACATGTAAAATGGTGACTACATTTTGAAACGTCTGGTTTCCCGAATAAGGCTGTTCTCTTAGATGTACCGGAAGTACACGAATCGGCAACCAGCTAGTTCACGTGTGATTGCGTATTTCCGGTGCCCGTTTAGAAAAAGGGATTTCCCATAGAAATGTAAACAAACGATGCGCTTTAAAAATCGCCAAATAAACGGTGATTGATTCAATGATAAAGGCAAAAGGGATCTGAAAATTGGATAGGGCCTTGTAAATTACGGCATAGTGTCATTAATGGAGGGTAGGAAAGATAGAATTTTGTTCTCGCAGTAATGGATCAACACGCACATGTACAATTTTATTTACACAGAGTGCGATTCTTTTACACAATGTGAAGACTAAACTGTACAAGCACATTAGTATGCTTGTAATATGGCAGCTTGTTTAAGGTGAACGTAATGGAAGAAACTGGAATTTTTTGAAAAATGGCATGTGATTTTTGAGTCGAACTCTCGATGAGTCGAAGGTTTTAACGGGTCCCTACGAACTCGACATAACGAGAGTCGACTGTATCTAAAATTCAAACCTACGACGGTCGTAACTGGAAGTTGATCGCCCATCGTATGTAAAACCAGCGATACGTTTCTGTCTTACATAGTCAGCTATAATTGCTGCCCATGACAATTTTATGTCATTAACTCTTTGCACGCTAAGAAAAATTTCGTCTGCAAAACTTGAGGTCTGCTTCAATTCTAAAAACATTATTTTCGCATTTCTTTTCGAACATATAGTCAAAGTAACAATCAGATTTGATCCTGATGAGACGCCGCATTATGCGTGCATAGAGTTAAAACATTTTGAACTAAACACATACGAACAGTGGAATTGGATATACAAATGTACTGGGATTCCAGCGTATCACTCATCCTCTTTATTCGCCAGACCTAGCTCCTTGCGATTTTGCTTATTTTCCATATTTAAAGGAACACTTACGGAGTCAGAGGTTCAACGATCGTGACGAACTGATGTCCACTACTCTCTGATTTAACAGCAAACTCAGCACAGAGTGTTTCTGTGCTTATGACCAAACGACACAGGTGTGTATTGAACGTCACGGGGTGTATTCTGAGAAGGAATAAATTCGGCGTAAAAACGACGTCGTGATGTATCTCAGTCGACGACATGTGTGCTTGTTAAAAAATTACTATAAATTGCACTTTTGGAGATATTGATTTGAAACTTTGTAGAGGTATTAACATTTTGTTTCGATCTAATTTTGTATTCGAGTCGCGATAATAGTTTTCAAATTATAAAATGTGTCACCCTATTTTGGGACAATCCTCGTATAATATAAACATACTGGGAAATCAGGCAAACACTAACATAAGATATTACTGTACCACATGGACTGTTAAAAACGATGTTTACGGTATAAAGTAAATAAGTATACAAACGTTGAATGAATAAATGTAGTACAATGACACACGTCGTGTGAGTCTTACAACGTTCTATCTCACATTAGGGCTGTTTTGAGAAAATCGATTTTAAGGTTTTGGACCTACTGAACAACAAGATGGATTTTAAAAATTCTTTTGACTCTACCCGATGCATTATGAAGGCAATAGGTTTTAATTCAAGTTTTATGTGGATTGTAAGCATGTTTTTGAGATATTTTTTTTTACTTTCGGTTTGAGATAGATCATTTTACAATCTCTACCTTCTCTTTCACTTATTATAATAATGTTCTATGTCCATTCCCTGGACATAGAACATTATCAGAATTGCAATAGACAACTGCAACTAAATATTACAATGTTCTATGTCCACTCTATGGACATAGAACATGTTTCAGTCTTGAAAAAAAGTATTTTCTTTACCAAAGCTGGAGACAGACCATTACAACAAACCTCTTTTAGTAACCTTTATTACGTAAACTTGTTAAAATTGAAACTTTACCACGGTGTATCAAAATGTACGATTAACCAGGTCTGAATGGGTATAATTTGAGTAACAATTCTATCAATCTTATCGTACAGCATTATACACCGTTGTTATGCAACAGTAACATTTATAAAACTATTTGAATTAACACTTTTCTATGCCACATGTAATTCAGATAATTCACTTTAAAAATGTCATTGGCAGACATACAAATAGTATGCCACACAAGCGTCTTATGAAGACATAAAACGTCCACTTTCAGAAAAAACACTTTCAAAAACCAAAATCCACCTTTGACAATGCTATTAATACGAGTGTAAAGGTATGTCTTATAGACAACAGTAGAGTAATATAAATGAAGTTTATTGATGGTGTTGTCCAAAGAGAGATGCACAAACAGCAACGTATTAAAACTTTCTTTCAGGATGCAATCACACTGATTGATTGATTGTTATTTTAATTCCACATATGTCCAAGATAGTTAATTGCACTGCAGAGCAGATGGATAACACTGTTTCCGATTTGATATCAGTAAAGGATACATAGAACTGGTCTAACTTTTTACAGCATGGAATAACTGTAATGTAAAGTAAACATCCTTAAGATTTGAACAGTTCGAAACGTTCAAAATTTCCAAATTAGGTATCAGCGTCAGGAAACACAGTGCTGACACAGGAATGTCTGAAATATCTAACTAGTACAGTCTTTCTGATGCAAGTTTCTGTGTCAACAGAAGGTCAATTTTCGGAACCGAACGGTGGATCTCAGCCCCGTGAATCGTTTCAGCCATACACTATGTTCAAGAATGATTGCGAGTGAAGATTCATTAAGCTCTAACTGGCTGTCAAAATCAAAGTCGTCAAACAGGACACTATTAAAATTTATAATTGTTTTTTTTTTTTTACATGTTCTGTTAACAGCCTGCAGAAGTCCAAGGGGGTGGAGTTTTCTTAGTATTGCTACTAATACATTGTCCAGCATTAAAAGGAGTAAGGTCATCTCATCTGAATCAAATAAGCGACACTGTTAGTTCCCTGTAAATATCCTTTTTAACACTTCAACCCTAACGACAAGTCGGAGAGACTAGGGCTAGTTGATACATGGGGCTAGAGGATACAGCACACCTGCTAATGAACGAATGAACGTAGTAGACACTAGCTGATCGTAGCTGACCCTACTTGGCTGTAGTTTACCGTAGTTACACGTAGTTCTCACTAATTAACCCTGATCATGTTGTAGATAGTTAAATGTGACCCTACTTCGAACCAACTTCATCCTAATTAACGGTTAACTACGTACAAATGAACTACGGTCATCTACGTGCGTGACCGTAAATGTGACCACGGCTTTAGCTTCAGCTTACTTTAACCCTTTCAATGCCACACTGACGTATTTAACCGCCTGTCTCAGTATATGACTGCCATATTCGAGTAATGGTTACGTTTGCTTCCCTTTTTAAACAAAATTTAAACATCTTTTTGCATTTTTGACTTGTGAAACATTTTTTGGCATCTCTTAATTTTAAAATTCCTGATATGGTTGCAAATCGGATTGGACGCCATGCTACGCTTTGTTTGATCTGGGTCCAAACTGTTTGCAAATGCGAATGTAGTCTGGCTTGGCAATGAAGGGTTTAAACAGACACTTTGAATGTAACAACAAAGTTTTCGATTCACCTGGTCTCAAATTTATAAAACTTTTAAGTTGAATTTTGATATCGTTCTCTAGCTTTTGAGCGGTTAGATTTGAGACGAATATTCAAATCTGAAATACTCAAATTTTACTAACCAAAAACTTGAGAAAGATCTCAGACACAATTCTAAAAGTTTTTATCTCAAGTGTGTTTAGTACTCTCAGAATTGTACCATTGGTTTTTCTGTCTTTTCCAAATTAGATGAAAAAATGCACATAATGTAAAACATGTACCAACTAGCCCCGGTCTCCGATAACTCGTCATTTAGAAACGGTGTATCTGTTAAGAATATGATTGCCCTATGCAAACAGTGCATCAACTGGTCAAAGGCCTCCCTAAGAAGCCCTCTGACCAGGGTCTGCATCGTTTGTCATGTTATAATTATATTGTTTTAACACCCCTAACTACTTGAAAATGGACTGGTCCGACTTAGCTTGAAAATTGGAACTGTCATTAAAAGTTACAGGGACGTTAATAAATCAAAACTACCCTCCTGCGCCGTTTGTCATGGCTTTGTTATAAAATCTGATTTCTCGCAAACGATACAGCCACATATGTTCTAATGTGACATGCTATGTCAATAGTAACTTTAAAACAAAGAGATTGTATAGAAATTTAGAAACCTTAAATAGATCTAGTTTTGATACTGATAAAGCATGGAGCCCTATCATCATACACTCTGTCAGAACCAACAGACTAGAGGAAATCAGATTTCTAGTTCAATTTTCACTAGATACAGCTTATAATGAAACTTGTCTACGACAAAATATTCAGCCATGCAACAGTAGGTAATCCTTTCTTGTATTTAAACTAAATAGTTTTCACTAAACAAGTATAAAATTGACATAAATCGTATTTACCTGGACAGCGTCTGGACAAACTTGCAGGGCGCAGCCATTTTGGAAATTTCTGTCACATGATCAAATGGAAATCAGTGACTGGTTTATTGGACATAGATCATTGTAAGACTCAACAGAACCTTAAAATTGGAGATAGAACTTTGTAATACTGGCGATAACTTCAAATAGAAAGCTCAAATTAACATATGGTTTGCGCTAGGAGATAGCTCTTGAAATAAGCTTTCCAACGGTATATAGAACTATATTTGTTTACAAAATGGACATAGAACGTTGTAATACTGTCATGTATATTTACATTTAAAAGAAAGAGGTTTTAGGATACAAAAACACTTTCCGTCTTTTATACATATTAGTTCAAGTACCCGCAGGCAAACGTTGTAGATCATTACAATTTATTATAAATTAAAGGTATTTGAGGGAAGGAATTAAAATATGCAATAAATGGATTGCAAAATCTAAAGATGCAAAAATGGGAAAAAAAGTACACTGATTTCTAAGTAAAAAAAGTGCAATGTAATGACATGCAAGAGTAAATATTTTAGTTGGGTATGTAAAACATGTGCTAAAAATTAAAAAAAGTAAACAAAGGGGGATAAGAAACGTGGGTGAGTAAACAAAGAGGAACTAACTCAGTATTGCATGTAGAGTAAAGAACCTTAGTTACATCGATGCGACTGATTATTAAGAAGACGCATGTGAAATTTGAATGCTCTATCATGATTTCTATAGAAATGACAATCGGAAAACGTTAAAAAGGGGAATAACTTGAACAGTACTGCGTGAAGAGTAACAGACCTTATATACCTCAATACTCCCTAATGAGAGGAAGACACATATGCAATTTGAAAGATCTATAAAGATAACTTAAGCAATGACGGCCCAAAAGATATAGTGACAGACAGACTGACAGTGACACACTGCCTCTCGACAGGTGACACAAAAAATTAGATCGATCAGATTCCAAAAGCAAATACAGCACACACAGATTAGACAAATCCGGTAATCTTGTTCTTCTCTGTCTGACAATGCAGTAAAATATGTCAGTATGGGGGAAAGTGTTTAACAAAAAGTAATTTTTAATAAAAAATCAACATCGTTAGTTTCAATTAAACATTCTGAAGGGTTGTGATCCCCCGAAAGCAAACATTGCAACACAAAAAGAGAAAATTGCAGACTCGGTTTTATTGAGTCTGTTCATGAGCAGTAATTGAAAGTGCAACACTGCTCACGCCCCCTAGCACCGGCTTAAGCAGTATTCAAAACATGATAAAAAAAACTATATTGATGAACAAAAACTGACACTTGTCAGGTATAGATATTGTGGAATCTGTAGTATGATCTTGTACTAATCATATGCCGAAACGAAATACATTTAAAGCTATTTAGAGTTGTAACATTATTTAACACACATGACTAGTTACATGTATTACATATATTACTAGTGTCTGTGCACATCTTGGACATTAAACATTATACTACAAAAAATGAAATTGGAACTTTATTGCGATAAGAAACAAACGAGAACACATAAATATACATGTATATAAAAGACATTACAAAAATACAAAAATGAAGATTGAAGTACCGCTTTTAAACGGTCAGTGACAAAAGTCACTGGGGATATTAACCGGTTAAGGGGCGCCCAACCTCACACTTATTCCATCCCTACCCTAAAGGACAAACAGTGAAAAAAGCATCCCCTCTCCGACTAATCTACAACAACCGAGATGGCAAATACAGTGGTAAAGTGCATGTAAAACAGTAAAGTACCTAGTTATAGTCTACTTTCGAATTTAGGAGGTCGACTTCATAGTGTACTAAATCTTTCCTGTCGGAGGACAGCGTGGTTGCCAACTTTAAAATGGTTGACAATGACAACCAGACATACAGTACGGTAATGGCCTTTAACGTATTTTATGACCAAAATGAGAAAATTGGTATGTCTAATAATTTCACTAAGTTTGTAAAGCACATCACCATAACATTCAGGATGTGAAATACCGTGTCGCAGAAGCGCCTTAAGATTACACTTGTACTTGCCAATAGGTGAGAGATTTCGATAATAAAATTTAGAGAATGTTTTTCTTAGTTTATGATATATATATCCTTGCTTAAGCAGCTTTTCAGTTAAAAAGAGAGTTCGACTGTTGAAATCGTCAACAGAAGAACAAGCTCTAGCGAAACGAATAAGTTGAGATATGTAAATCCCGTAAGGTGGTGCACGGGGAAAGTCGTCATCAAGATGAGGAAAATTTATAATATTAAAATCAAAATCGTCTCTTTTGTCATAAATATTAGAACAAATCATTCCGTTGTCAATTTTAAGGTCTAGATAAAAAAAGCCGCATAAGTGTCGGAAAGGTTAGCTTTCTTCAATTTCAGTTATTTTTGGTAAATGGTAGCACTCAAACCATCAAAGAAATGGTTAGCTTTTAAAACATCATCCAGCTATCGAGAAGTGTCATTGAAGGCTTTTACGACATCTTGTGATTGTGGGTTTAAACTCAACATGAAATCTCTCTCATAACAGTATAAAAACAAATCGGCGACCAGTGGTACATAATTCGTACCCATAGGAATACCAATCACATGACGGTATATAGCACTCCCGTAACGTACGAATATGTTATCCAGAAGAAAGGTTAGAGGTTTACAAACTTCTGAGCAAGACCAATTGGCGCATTCCATGCCAGAAATGATGCTTTTCTCTGGCAAATATGTTTTTATTAAGTTAGTTAGTTTACCTTCAATTAGATCATGAGGAAGTGTTGTACACATTAGAGAAATCGTATGTGCTTACAGTGGATGCAAGAAACCTTTTATTCTTAAGTTTGTTTAAGACTTCTGAAGAATTTATAATAGACCAGAAGATATTTATTCCGGAATTTATCTTATCACAATAGAATTTTACATGTTATTTTATCTTATTTAGACAAGAAGTCAAACGTATAGACAAATTTGTAGTTGCAAAAGAGCTATAATTTGCAATGAAACGCGCTTTATATGGTGTTTTATGTAGTTTCGGTAATCAATACATTTTAGGAAGTTAATGTTATGTAATTTTAATATCTGCTCCTAGTTGTTCACACCTTTGACTTGATCTGAAACGACGGTCTTTTCCTCAGTATTAACTGAAATGTATGGCTTGGTATTAATAAAATCCTGCTTCAAGACATGGATATAATATAATCAAATAATAATGACATTATTCGATGCCTTATCAGCAGGAACAAAGACGTATTCTGATTGGAAATCGTGTAAACCCTTTTTAAGATTTCTAAAAGAAATTCTGGGTTTAGGTGGAAGAATGTGTACATTTGAGCTATAAAATTAAATACGTAATGAACAAATAACAATAATTGAGCTATAAAGCGACATATAAGTAAATATGGTGTTGTTTTTTATAAGCATACAGAGCAGACCCTGATCAGAACGATCGAATATGGATCTACTTTGTTTGCCAAGGTCTCTCATTAAAAGATTAATTTTGTTTTTAATGAAATTTGGATGAAAGTGCCTTTTATCAACCCTCGTCAATTGCTGATATATTCGCAATGGTTACCGAAATGACCAATGATGCTTGATAAAAGATTATAGTTGAACGCGTCTGGTTGAATGAGACAACTTTACTGCCATTCCGCAGATAATTGTACACATATTTTCTTTATTCATTCTTACGAGAAAAGTTAGCATATCTCTCAGAAAAGCATTCTTTATCTACACAATATTGACTTCTGCCAAGGCGGTACTCTCTTTGTCACCCTTCCTTTTGTTTGCCTTGCGTCTTTGTGCTTGTGGTTTGTTCATGTTGTGGAACGTTTGTCCCTGTTTCTTGTGTGTCTTTTGGTGTTTTCTGTGTTCATTTCGTGTGTATGTGTGTGCGTGTGCGTTTGAGTGTGTGGTTGTGTGTGTGTGTGTGTCATGCTGTCTATCGGTGTTTTGGTGGTGGTTGCGTCTTGCATGTGGCTTTGCCTGCTTGACTTTACTACTTTTCCATTGAAAAAATTAAATACTGGTTCACATGTTACTAATATAGGTACGCAGAAACCCAAAGCCGCATAAGAGACGAGCCGTCTCCTGACAGCCCGACAATAACTACAGTAAAACTCATCTAAACCATAATTCTAGCAGAGAAGAATTTAGATAATTTTAGACAGGTGGGTGCTTAATGCAGGTTTAAATACATAAAGAAAGCTCTCATAAGACCTTTTTGAACGACTTTCACTCTACATTAAGCTGCTACCTGACTCCAAGACCGGTTTTACTGCAGTTAAACCCAAACTTGCCATTGTGTATATGGTCTAGATGGTATGTACTTAAATAATGCAAATGCATCAGATGTATCGTTATTATTAAAAAAATAGCCATGGACATGTATTCATGTGCTGTCAATCTTAATTAATCTGATTAATTATTCATGACGTCATCATTTTCTTATATGCCTTTTCATACAGGAAAGGGTTAAGCAGGTGAGGGGTGGTACCATTTACTCAAAACGATACGCCTTTCTACGTCTTTGCAAACAAGAAAACCCTATAGGAGTCGTGTGGTTAGAGTATGTTATGTTTGCTTATTGTGTAACATATATCTTAATTCTAAAGTTTTTACCAGTCAAACCGTTTCCTGTTCTTATGCTGTAAAAACTGTAATACTAATAAATATGCATACCTACGTTAGATCTTACAAACATATTAATGGAGTAATGGGTCTTAAACGATCATTTATTTATTGAACGTAGGAGCTTTAACAGCAGGTGGTTGCTTAATGCTGGGCAAAAGTAATACAGAGAGCTCTCCTAGTAGCTTTTTTGTACTAATATTAACTTGCATTAAGCTATCACTTGCCATACAGCCCCATGTTTAGACCTCAGTTTGATGACATTAATATTTCACAGCGGTGTAAGGGATAATTGTCATCAACTTGGTTTAATGATTCACTGGATTAATATTAATGTTACAAATGATGTCATTACGAATATTATAGGGTTATGTATAATGCCAAACGAGCACCTAACATAGTGGCAATGGCAGGAACTGTAGAATCTTACCTGTACTATGCCAGGAGCCGTCTGATCTGGGTCTACTCTGTTCGCACAGACCTAGAAAGTAGTATTTATGGAGGAAAGGGTTTAACTCGTTCGTTCAACTCTGTTAATTTTGCAGTGTATACTCCAAAGCTAGCTATCGAAGTATAACGGTTGATCATCAACCTGTTCTCGAACAGTTCATCACCTTTTTAAACAATGGGATCCAGATGTGGCGCTAATTTATTCGGCTTCTCGTCTTCTCATATCATGTTTTATTGTGACTATGGTTTTTAATCCTAAATGGAAACGAAGACACAGATGGCAGATGGCAATATGTGGCACCGAAAGTTAATTACTTTCTGATTTTACTGACAGGAGTGTACACATTAGTACAAGTTTATATAAAACAAATTAACTGATACAGTTAAACCCCTCTATATCGGAATTCTACTAGAGAAGACGGTTTAGGCAGGTGCTGCTTAATACAAGGTGAACGTCTTGCAGATAGTTCATAGAGCAGCTTTCTGAATGTCTTTCACGCTGCATTAAGCTGCAACTTGTATGTTTTACTGTATATGGTATTTCAAAAGCAAGTAAATATCGTCTTAATGCCTTGCATAATAAACTACACTGCCTTGATTGTCTGCCTAACATAATTATCACTTTACTCCGACCTAAAATAAATGTCATTAGGACCAAGTGCGCTATGACGACTTGGTCAAGTTAATTTCGCAGTGTATACTCCAAAGCTAGCTGTCGAAGTATAACGGTTGATCATTAACCTGTTCTAGAACAGTTCATCACCTTTTTAAACAATGGGATCCAGATGTGGCGCTAATTTATTCGGCTTCTCGTCTTCTCATCTCATGTTTTAACTGTGACTATGGTTTTTAATCCTAAATGAAAACGAAGACACAGATGGCAATATGTGGCGGCGAAAGTTCACTTCCTGATTTTAATAAAATGAGTGTACACATTAGTACAAGTTTATATAAAAACCAAATTAACTGATACAGTAAAACACCTCTAAACCGGAATTCTACTAGAGAAGACGGTTTAGGCAGGTGCTGCTTAATACAAGGTGAACGTCTTGCAGATAGTTCATAGAGCAGCTTTCTGAATGTCTTTCACGCTGCATTAAGCTGCAACTTGTATGTCTTACTATATATGTTATTTCAAAAGCAAGTAAATATCGTCTTAATGCCTTGCATAATAAACTACACTGCCTTGATTGTCTGCCTAACATAATTATCACTTTACTCCGTCCTAAAATAAATGTCATCAGGACCAAGTGCGCTATGACGACTTGGTCAAGCTTTAAAATTTCTGGGCGTCTCATCTGGATCCAGGCTATTTGCAAATTCAAGTCCAGACAAGGATAACGAGCATAGAAACATAAATCGTCCACATCGAAATGTCAAACCAATCCATTGCTTCCAGATGAGACACTCAGTGGCTACCGCTTCTTTGACACTTGGTTAGTAGTTTGTTAAAAATCTCATTGATTCGGAAGTAAAGTAAACCCATCTAATGTGACCACTTAATGAATAAACATGGCTGTTTGTATAAGCAGATGGTTGCTTAATGCAGGACGAAAGTTATGCAGAAAGCTCCTACTTTCGTCCAATATTAAGCTACCACCTGCCCGTTTTGCCGGTCGCAATAGAGTGGTTTTGCTGAGGTAATAATTGGTCCAAGCTTATCAATCTTCTGAGTATGCATTCATTCTCAGGTGTCGATGCTTGAGAATAATTTCAAGATTTAGACAAAATTTTCATAACCTCTAGACCAGATCCAGATTGTCGCAGGCATCATGTTTTTATGGATAAGGTTTAATCCTTACACCGCTGCATTTTGACAACAGGTCAAGTTGAAGGTGACTATGTAGGGATTGGAAGTATTTGCAAATAATATTCGTGACAGGTGTCCACACTGTAATGGTTTAGATGGCCTTTTTAACGTTTTACTTGGGTTAATCAGGAATCACGTTCGACATTATATACATTTTTCTGCATTGAATGTCGAGGACGTGGTCGTGTGGTTAACGCGCTCGACTACAATGCCAAGGGCTTTGGTTCTAACCCCCACCCCGGCATGACAAAGTTCTTCGAATGAGACTATAAACCGAGGACCGATGTATCAGTGCTTTATCCGAGTCTCTCGGTATCCTCTCCATCTATCTCTCTAGGGCGTCCAGTTAGCCCGTAGTGAGCAGAAACGGAAGTTAATCAACACAAACAAATACAATATACCCATGATCAGCCAGCGAAAAAAATACGATAGTTGTTCAGATCAAATGAGATTAAGTAGTACATATCTATACTACTAAAAGAACGAGCTCGAATTTTTGTCCGAGTTGCCGTTAATACGGCATACCGTACATGTTGGGTAATGTTGTGTGAGGGTAGTTTACACATTGAAGTTGTGCTATTTGACATCGAAAAAGCATTAATGTCAGTAGTTTGGATACAGACAGAATTTCCCCTGCCTACATAAACAGACGGGAAAATACATTCCAATGCGAATATTTCGATAGGGACACAAGCGTATTATTTATTTGTTTGTCTTTGTTTCTTCTTTGTTTTTGTTGACAAAACACTAGACAGGTTGTGACTGTTTATACAGATAGACCAACTTATTCTGGAACAAAACATGGCCGACACTAATGTAAACAAAACGAAGCGATTCTTTTTTTTAAAAAAAACAACATTAAAACATTCTAATGTTTCCTAACAAAAGTGTACTAACCAGAATGACAGAAGGAGAGCAGAATGTGCTGAAACGCCCCTCGGCCTAATCGCCCCAGCACCTAACTGGTCACCTAAATGTTGTCTATTTTCACAGACAGTGAGACTGAGACTGGCACAGTACCATTTTTGAAAATGCATACAACACTGTCCGTTGCTTCATTTGACGGATTTTACTCTTTGGACGGACTTCGACGTGTTTGCAAATTATATACTTTATAGAATCACTGATAAAGGTGCATGACTGCCGAATGCTATTTAAAGCATTTATTAGAATCTGGAAAATGTGGTTTAAGGGTTCTGAAAGAAAAATTCTTTGTGATTAAATGCTTTTTGTTGAAATAAGATTGTTACCTGCTTACAAAATTGTTTTTAAATTCATTCATTTTCACATTATCATAATATCAATTACATTTATACAGAACCTAATTTTGCTGAAATGACGACGTTCTCTGTGCAGCTGTAACAAAAACCAGTAAGGACATTTCTTGAAATTAAATAAACATCTTTACCGCGAGGCCCACCTGCTCAAGATTTTAAATGAATCTTTGTTTGTGTATTGATTACAATAATTTATTCCATCACAGACCAAACACATCGAATTTAGCTGTTACTCTTTACCAAGTAGTATTTTGAGAAATTATAACAGCTAAATTAATAAACCGCTGCTTAAATGGGACTTAAATTAGTGCTTTTAATATTTTTGCAGTAAACACTTATTTGGTTTTATATGACGTTAGTAGTATTTCAGTTTACTTACAAACAAGAAGACGTCCTTTCTTGACAGATCAGACTAAGACATGGATCAAGCCCAGTGCTATCAGAAGCAAAGTAATTGTCATTTAGGGACTGCAACTACTTGACCACTGAGGCCCTTTTGAGTTGAATGTTATATTTCTGTTATATACAATATATTTAAATTCAAATACCGGTACATCTTGGTATAAATGGAAAAGTAGTAAAGTCAAGCAGGCAAAGCCACATGCAAGACGCAACCACCACCAAAACAGCATTTGAGGGTGTCTTTTTCTGTGCTATTATAACATTATCGACTATGGTGTAAAGAAGTCTATAAGATATAGTATTTACTCTTACATGAACTATGCTTTTCCGCAGATATTTTGACCTGTAAATCAAATATTTTAACAAAAAACTTAAGGTTACATTATAATTAATAACGATATTGGAAAAGCATTGTAGTGATTGTACCTTGCAATTCACCAGAATTTACAAAACAGTCTGACCGCGCCAGCGCGGGCTCTTTTCTAGTATATAATAAAAAAACCTATGAATTAGAAAGGAATAACAAATTAGGTAATTTAGGCAGGTGATTGAAGCTTTTGTGCATGTCTTCCGATCTACATGAAACTGTCACCTCTCGGCATGACCAGTACTGATGCTAATATTAGCATGAGGTTTAGCCCTTTCACCTGCGCAGTCGCATAAATGCACCAAGACAAATAGTGCAGTCCCAGATCAGACGCCGCCTTTTCAAGGCGGTGTCTGATCAGGGAATCCATTATTTGTCTCAATCTCCATTTCTATATATGTGATTTATTCCTTTGAAATTTGCGTTTAATTATCTCATTTCCTTATTTTACTGAATGATTTAAAAAACCTGGATTGCAGACGACGATTAGAAATTTGGCGCAGAAAGGATTAAAGAGATTTTGATGTAAAGCTCAGAGCTACAGATAAACGTGCGTACTCAAGTACTAATATCGTCACTTCTCCACCAAACGCCATGTGGTGACCTCTTTTTAAAAATCGTCTCTTGTACCAAACATTATATCTCTCCATACATTATGTGAGAATATATTCGAAGATTCACGGGTAAAATGTAGGGTACAGCGAATAGTGTCTAAAGTTTTCGTTAAACGCCATGATATTTTAAAACAAGGACCCGTAAGTTATAGGCTACTGACTTGACATAATTTTGAACATTGCTTTAAAGCTGATCAACTCGCTCATTTAAATCAAAATTATACTATTAAGTGTATTGCTTGGGTATATTTATGAATACGGATCCATCTCTTTAACAGCGATCCGTAAACACATAAAACTGATGACCTTGTATTGCTCATCTAATTAATAGATCGTGTGCGACCTACACAGGACATGGATGATTTTCTACAAAAGTTTATGCAATGAAACATTTTATAACATGTTTAGGGTCATCAGATGGTCATTTATGTGCAATTTGGTCCAAATCCATTCAACAGTTTAGTTGATGTTATTTAACCGTCATATATATGACCTTTCACGCTATTGCAAACATAATATGATTGCTAATGGAATTAGATATGTCTATTTCGTTTCTAAAATAGCCACAGTGGTTCACCTTCTATGTTTCATTAAACCTACGACGATCGCTCAAACAGATTATAGAACAGCGTACTCAGACGAACGCTATACATGATTTATTTACGTATTTAATTTATCAGTTTTATTAATTTAACCCCCGCTGGCGAAACGCGTTTTTGATAAGATTCAGGCCAGGAAGACTGGTAGATAAATAGTGAATGTTTCTTTTCACTCTCATGGTAATTTGATTGATAAACTCTTACAGGGGCGGTGATTGTCATAAGCCTAAATATAGCCTTTTAGTTCCATCGATTTATGAGTAACATTAGCTCTATCTAAAAATAGAAACTGAGACGACCGAACTGCAATTTGACCAGAGAGCCTCCGGGAGAATATAATCATGTCTGTGTAAATTATCAAAGCGACTTTCCTTATTCAAATGATTTTATTTTTCAAATTCAACCACGTTTTCCCCTCTTGTAATGTACTATTTTCCCCTGCGGTAGCTAATTAAATTTACGTCTAAATGAAAATGAAAAGGGAGGTCCGCTGATCCAAAAACGCATTGTCAATGCAAATATTTCAAGAGTGTTGTGTGTTATGAGTCTATGTTCACAGATAAAACTAAATTGAATGGACAAATCGAATAATAGGTTAGTGGCGTAGATGGGACGCCTTTATCCGACTCGGAGAGAAAAAGCCGAGGCTTGGCAAGCCTCACCTCAACGTTTTCTTCCCTCGTCAGATAAAGGCGTCCTATCAATGGCACTAACCTATTGTTCTCTATAAAACGGATGGAATAAAATTATCTAACTATCTATATATATTTTAATGCATTTATCCATTTAGCAATATGTAAAAAGACACACATATCTCGTAGCTCTTTAGATGTTACAAACTTCATAGACACACATTTTTTTCAAGTGTAATCTGTTTGTTAAATTTCTATTTTACGTTATTCAGATTTATTTCATAATAAGTAGTTACACGTATATCTCTGTCTTTCATTACATTGTAATTAAGACACAATAACACCCGGGTAATTCGAACAACCCAATAGATATCATTACCGCATATGCAAGATAGGAGGCAGGTTAATATGCAGGGTGCAAGTCCGGGAGCTTTCTGCACTACTTCCACTCGGCATTAAGCCAACTGCCTCAAACAATCTCAATTCATATAAATACAAATTCTAATTATCGAGGTTTAACTCTATTTTGGTTAATTTTAAGACAAGCATGTCTTACTCGTAACCTGTTTAGACAGTTTAAAGCAAGTACGTGTTTTATATCATACACATCAGTGAATTTAATGGTAATGAAAATAGCTTATCATTGTACAAACTAAAAATAGAATAGAGGCCAGACAGGAAAGTGCACAACAACACAAGAAGCAGAAACAAACACATACACACATGACATTCATAGATGTGTCCCCTGCTTGTTCCGCAGACATAACATGTGAAGTGCTGTATAATCAAGTACAAATATGAGTCATTCAGGAAGCACAACATACAGAACAAACAGCCGCCCGAACAGCAACACAAGAAAACATAGCAGCTGTACATACCTAGCAAACACATAAAGAGACGCACAGAGACAAAACAAACACACAATAGGGAGAAGATGGAATTACCGCCTTGGAACGGTTAGTAACAAATGTCACTGGGGGTTAAACTGGTTTAGGGAGGCCAGTGTGATTGCCGATTGTAAAAGGATGCAGTATGTTGTTGTACCATAGGACCATAACCCCTTTTAATGATTTGTTTAACATATTTGACGAACTCAGTGAGAAAATAGGTATGTCCAATAATCTTACGAAGTTTGTAAATCACATCACCATAAAATTCAGGATGTGAAATACCGTGTCGCAGGAGCGCCTTGAGATTACATTTGTAATTGCCAGTAAATGAGAGAGCTCGATTAGAAAATTGAGAGAAAGTCCTTTTAGTTTATGGTATCCATATATCCTTGCTTAAGCAGCCTTTTAGTTAAAATGAGATTTCGACTGTTTTCGATAAGAAAATTTAGGGATAGTTTTTCTTAATGTGTGGTATCTATATATCTTTGCTTAAGCAGCGTTTTAGTTCAAATGAGATTTCGAATGTTAAAACCGGTTTAGGGACGCACAACCTCACACTTATTCCATCCCTATCCTAAACAACAAACAGTGTAAATAAACGTATCCCCTCTCCGACTAATATACAACAACCGCGATGGCTAAAACAGTGGTAAAGTGCATGTAAAACGGAAACATAGAAGTGAAACAAAATGTATCCGCCTATCGCTGGTGTACTCCATGATTGAGCTGCAAATAGAGTAACTGTAGAAAAGTAATAAAGGATTCGACAAAAACGAAATAGTAAAGATATCCAACGTCCTCCTTCCGTTTCCGGATTTAAGAGGTCGCTTTCATAAAGTGCTAAACCTTTCTTGTGGGCATACATGCAAAGAAGCCAGCGTGATTGCCAACTGTAAAAGGCAGACAGTATGCTATTGTACCACAGGACCATAACCCTTATCAATGAATTGTTTTAACATATTTGACGAAGTGAGAAGACGGTTATAAATGTCCAATAATCTTATTCGTCAACATATGAACACGCTCTCGCAAAACGAATAATTTGAGATATATAAACCCCGTAAGATGGCGCACGGGAAAATCTCCATCAAGATGATGAAAATTGGCAACATAAAAATCAAATTATCTCTTTTGCCATAATTGTTTAGAAGAAATCATCCCATTGTCGATTTTAAGGTCTAGATCAAGAAAAGCTGTATAAGTGTCGGAAGGGTTAGAAAACAAAAGAATCGATGTCATGCAACATTTGTCTTAAGGTAAGAAATCCCATGACGTCACGAAACGACTTACTGAAAAGTAAATATTAAATTGGCTGGGTCTAGGGCACGTCGGCATTTTAAATAGGATAGACTGGAGTTTAGGGCACTGCGACATTCAAAATGCCACGTAGCGCCGTATGATGTTCAACATAAAGGAATCTACGAACACCGATTCACAGCAAATGAATAGCACTCGTACAGGCATATCGTACCCATATACCATACACATACACATAGACCTGTTCCTTGCACGCTCAAAAATTATAACATGTTAGCTGATCATCAATACGTTAAACCAAAATTCAAACACATCAAAAACACATGTTAGTACATATTAACCCAGTCCCTCATGTTGACGCCTCTTTAAAAGTCACTATTGACGCCATTATGTTAAATATGAACAAATGCTCTATCTATCATAATGGCTTCACAGCTGTTTCAAAATTACACAAATCTAAATGTTTCATTTTCTCTAGTAAATGCTCCTTTTCGGTAGATTTGTTCAAAGAGGTTTGGTCTAAAATAGCATACGAAGGAATGGGTTAAATCAATGGGTTCAATCAATGTCTTCTGTCTGAAATAGCTAATTAAGATACAATTAAAAGCTCTTTCATTTTCCTAAAAATATCTTTGCTGCAATCTGATAGAGATTCCTCATAAAAAGTTTCATTGCTTAACATTTCTATTATTTTACTTTTATAGTATTCTGTGTTCATGATCATGTGGTAATGGCATTGTGATCATGAACACAGAATACTATAAAAGTAAAATGATAGAAATGTTAAGCAATGAAACTTTTTATGAGGAATCTCTATCAGATTGCAGCAAAGATATTTTTAGGAAAATGAAAGAGCTTTTAAAGTGCAAACATAACATGACAAAGCAGGAAATCGATTACATATTTAACTTTGAGTCAAAATCCAGTTCATCTTATGGCCTTCCAAAAATACATAAAAGTGCAGAGATAACAGCAAAATGTAAAGTATCAAATTCGGAATATGTTGAAATACAAGACTTCAACAAAAAAAAAAATAATTGATATTCTCTTGAAACCATTTACACAAGAAGTTAGCAGTTTTATAAGAGATGACATTGACTTTTTGAACCATCTACCCGTATCAGTTGATAAAAACACATACTTGGTTTCGTTTGATGTAAAAAGTTTATATACAAACATATCTCATCAGTTGGGTTTACAAGCAATGGAGTTTTGGTTAAATAAGCACCCTGAACTTATACACAACAGATTTTCTAAAGATTTCATTCTAATCGGGATAAAAACAATTCTAGAAAATAATATTTTTTCATTGAATGACATTTTTTACAAACAGATTAAAGGAACAGCCATGGGTACAAAATTTGCTCCCACCTATGCAACTTTAGTTTTAGCATACCTAGAAGAAAGACTATATGAAACATTGGAAAAGTCCCATGGCAAACATTTTTCTGATTACATAAAAACCTTTTGGAAAAGATTTCTTGATGATTGTTTCATTTTATGGCAATATTCTATCAGTGATTTAAAAACTTTTCACAAGATATTAAATGAATTACACCCAGACATTGAGTTTACAGTAGAATATAGCAGCACTTCATTACCTTTCTTAGATGTATTAGTAAAAATAACAGACCCCAAATTAATGACTGACATATTTTACAAACCAACGGATTCTATGCAATACCTTAATTTCAAATCATGTCACCCGAAACACACAAAGGTAAACATACCTTATAATTTGGCAAAACGAATTTGCACCATAGTTTCATGTGACAGAGTTAGGAATAAAAGACTTCAAGAATTACAAGACACTTTAAGTACAAGAGGTTATCCTAAACTGCTTTTACAAGATAGCATACAAAAAGCAAAGCAAATCCCTAAGTCAGACCTTCTAAAACCCAGCGCTAAAAATACATCTACTACTCTTCCTTACATTTCAACATTTAATCCAAAAAACCAAGAACTGTTTCATAAAATAAAAGCTAATTTATCAATATTACATACAGACTCAAACATGTCTAAAATTTTAAATAAATGTAACATAATAAAAAGTAAAAGACAAACCCCAAATTTAAAGAAACTTCTTACCAGAGCAAAGTTTACGGAGAATAAACACATACTTAGCAGAGTAACAAAATGTAATAAGTCAAACTGCTCGGTATGTCAACATATTAGAGAAAGTGATTCTTACAATTTTAAAGGATCAACATTTTATGTAAATCAACCAATGTCTTGTGGTGTAAGAAATGTTTTATATGTTCTTACATGCACTGGATGCAGAGAGTTTTATATAGGACAAACTGGTGACAAATTGAGAACAAGAAGAACTATCCATTCACAGCAAATTAGAGACCCATCAACAAGACAAATTCCTTTAAGCGAACATTTAGAAAAATGCGGAATCAAAACCCTTCAATATAAAATATTCCCTTTTTTAAATTAAAGACAGATAGTGTTTCAGCTAGGCTAGAAAAAGAAAAAATATTTTATACAAAAAATTAAACCAACCCTCAATGCAATTAATTTCTAATTCAAACATTTGTCTGACAGAGTTACCAGCCTTACAGGAAGTAGGGACGTCGACGTCATGACAACAAAGTCATGACGTCATAATATTGCGTCTGATGATCTGATGAAACGCGTCGCGCATTTTTAAGTTATTAATTAAAGATTTTAAAGCCATATAACATTTAGTCTTTTTTAATATATATATAGCCTTCCCGGTTGTATTCTATTGCCAGTTATATAATATATATATATATATATATATATATATATATATATATATATATATATATATATATATATATATATAT
Organism: Azorinus chamasolen; assembly: GCA_963576725.1. Lineage (NCBI taxonomy): Eukaryota > Metazoa > Mollusca > Bivalvia > Cardiida > Solecurtidae > Azorinus > Azorinus chamasolen. Next base: position 95,189,188 of record OY755236.1, on the reverse strand, counting down.
ATATATATATATGATTCTACAGTTTCTGCCATGGCCAAACTTTCATGTGTCTATGTGCAATGATAACAGTTAGCTATTAAATATATATTATGTATTTAGCTTTCCCATGAATAATCATAGAATTAAGGTTTAAATACCAATACATACTCCACTTTGCTTTGGGAGATCGTTAACAAAATGGTTTACTGTATACAGTAAAACCTCTCTATAACGACCACTAAATTACATAAATTATTTTATGTAATGGGCCCGTCACACCACATGCACATGACGTTCTGGTCAGCGTTCTCTGGCGTTTGGTAGTCGCCCATGGTCGCTGGGATAGCGCCAGAAGAGCGTTGTGTGAACGCTTGTGAACGTTGGTGAACGTCGGTGATCGCCGGGAATCAGCGGAGAACGCTGGTCCGGAAAAATAGTTTTGAACATGCACAAAAGTTCTCACCGAGACCAGCGTTCTTCAACGTTTGATTTTAAACGCTGAAGAACGTTTAAGAACGTTAATGGAACGTTTTACTAACGTTCGATGAGCGATGCACGCGTTCAGATATCGTTAGTCAGCCATTGCTCTAGCGTTACTTGGTAGGTATTAATCGTTTGCTTTGCAGTGAACGACTCACTGGCGACCTGTCAACGACCACTGAACGGTCCCCTAGGGCCCGCAGCGTGTGCCTAAAGTCAAACGAACGTCAAAACGCTATTCTGGCTTATTAACACGTTAGTCAACACCCTCAACACGCTCGTCTAACGTTAACAAATCATTTGTTGTGCGCCAGTGGCACGTTAGCACACGCTAATGGTTTTCAGGGGTATCTTACTTGATCGCTGTTACACGCTTCTCGCAAGTAAGACACACGCTAGTCATGCGTTAGGTACACGTTTATCACACGCCAGATATGTCATCCTCGCTCTAGAACGCTCAAAACTGAACGATTGAAATGTTCAGAGAACGTTGACAGAACGTCATGGTGTGACGGCCCCTTTAAAGGCAGGTGGCTGCTTAAAACAACGTGAAGGTAAAACAGAACGATCCTATAGGAGCGTTCTGATTTAATTTCACCTTGCTTTAAGCAGCCACCTGCCCTAAATACCAACTAATTAACATAATTTAGTGGTAATAAGGCGTACAAGGGTTAAATCAAGACAAGTAGCAGTTTAAAAGTGGTCTAAAGCCAATCGGAAAAGTCGCAGATGAGATTTTTGCCCGACTTTCGCCTTGCATGAAGTTGCCATCTGCCCCAGAAAGAGTGCACTTTTGTTTACTAAAATTTCAGTTCAGAGGGTTGTTTACTATAACTGTATCAGTATCTACCGTGTATAAGCTCGTGTATTATTTAAATTGTAGCATGCCAGTAGCTATTCCTATGTTAAATATTCTTTTGTTTGCGTTAAACCAACTGCTTTTCAATTGCCCCGTGTCCATTATCGCTTATCTCTTATCCCGCTATCCGCGAATGATTCTTATTTGCAAACAGCTTAGATCCAGATGAGACGTCGAGTAACTCGATGTCTCATCAGCATCCAGTATTTTTGACATTCGGGTATACTTTTCTAACAGCTTGTTTCAACCTCAAGTAGTTACAATTACACCAGGTCCAAGTTTGAGTAGCCGCATCGAGGTTCGTGTTAAAGTTGGCGCTTTCAACGACGTGTCAAGCTGTAGGGTAAAACTTGTCCTAAGCAGTAATTCACTTATTGCACACATGCGTGTTGAAAAGCAGGTGGTGCTTAATACAGGGTAAAGTAAAACAGATAGCGCCTATAGGAGCTTTCTACATTACTGTTGACCTGCATTAAGCTATCACCTGTTTTACATTACTACTCTTTTGAAGACAGGTTCTACTACTGTATTAGTAAGATTGGGCCGTTATGCATATAGTTCAGCGGGACATGTTTCACACTGCATATATAATACAGAAGTGAGCTTGACAACATCAATGAAATAAAGTTGTTGACATCGTGTAGAGGTAATTGTGGATTTCTGCGACGTATATTCATCTAAGTTTTGCAAAACTGGAATACTAGAACACTGATTTTGTTTTGCGGTTCGCAATCAATGGATAAGTTACAAACTACAGGAACACATCGCTAATCAAATTCAAATATACAACAATATCTGTTTTATTTCGTTTCCTGTTGAATAATCATGTTAGAAGTACAGTAAAACCTCTCTATAACGACCACAAAATTGTGTTAATTAGTTGGTATTTAGGGCAGGTGGCTCTTAAAGCAAAATGAAAGTAAAACAGAACGCTCCTATAGGAGTGTTCTGTTTTACTTTCACTTTACTTTAAGCAGTCACCTGCCTTTAACACAAAATACTTGATGTAATTTAGTGGCCGTTATAGAGAGGTTTTACTATAATAACAACATGACTATTCATTAGCAGACTTCTTTATATCGGCATATATACACAGGGGGTATTGGCATTGGTAGAAATTTTACAGTCATATGTTTTATAATTTCATAGGCATATAGAACAGATCCGAATAGGATGAATGCAGTGTTATTTAACCCGTTACTCCATAAATATGCTTTTCTGCGCCTGGGATCACACAGGGATCAGGGTATTCTCTGTCTGTTTATGATATGATGTAGATATGATGTAGATATGATTCTAAAGTTTCTGCCATTACGAAAATGTCCTATGTCCATGTACCAATATAATAAATAATATAAGTAATATTCATGATGCCATTTTTACTTTCATGAATATTCAAGAGTAAAGGGTTAACCCTTCGCTTGCTGAATTTAAAAATACATTTCTCCTTCTTTACCCATGCCCTGTTGTATAATTACATATATCTTCACTGTGTACAAGTATATCGCTGTGCAATCAATGCTGTGGAGTGCACTGGTTGCACAATCAACTTGTAAATAGTGCAGACCCTGATGAGACAGCTCCTGCAGGAGCTGTCTCATCTGGGTCTTCACTATTTACAGGTAGGTATATTGACGTGAATAGCAAGCGAAGGGTTAACTGAAAACTGTTGTCTGAGCAAAGCATTCGGACCCCTGATCCGCCGTGTAATCCAGTGCCCAAGTGCCTCAAATTAATTGATTTGTGACAGTGTGGGGTTTTCATCAGTATACAAACTAATATTTACAAACATAGTACTGACTGACGTAAGCTGTAAATTCTAAATCAAGTGTGTTATCAGGGAAAGTATTACAGTAGTGTTTGGATTAGCGCTCAATCTGAAACACCACTTGCTGTTGTAAGACATGGCATTATTGTACTTGTTGCTTATTGTTAATGTAATGACAGAGGTACTATCGCAGACTTGCCATGAACTTCAACTACACAAAACGGCGTATTCACAAAGGTATTTATATGACAAACAGATCTCTTGTCTTTACGACCTATCCCTTGAGCAATGTGCATTGGAATGTCTGCTGGTTAAAAAGTGTAAATCGTTTAACCACATTGAGAGATTAATCAAGAAAAAACACGGGATAATGTGCGAATTAAATTCAGCGAATCACTCTCAAGTCGTCGATCATTCGGAATTTGTGGATATGAATCACGTCTTGTTTTCTAACTACATGTACGTAGATATTGAGGATTGGCCAAAGGTAAGTCAATGATAAACATAAATCGGTTCAAAAACAATGTTATTTACATCTATAATCTTTTAATGCAAGACATAATAACACTGTTATTTACAAACAGTGTAGACCCAGGCCATGGAGGTCTCTGACCAGAAAATTCACTGTTTATCATTCAAACTCCCTTATCAAATGTAAACCACACGAATTGATTTGTTGCAATCGATATCCCCGTTACGTCGAAGTAACAATAATCGTCCTAATATTTGGCGACCCATCGCTTGATACACATTTATTTTCCAAACAGTGCATAAATCATACATCGTTTACATGGCAATCTATTATTGAAACTTACATAATAAACAAGTAACAAAATGTATGATTTAAAAACGCCATGTCAATCAACACCATACGCCAAGGATGACACAAACAAGAGTGATAGATTTATTCTTACTCTTATTTCGATTATGGTCCTTAAGATGTAGCGTTGTATGACACAAGAGGTTATCACAACCATAATCAAAGAATGTTCCCGAAGTGTAAGACTAGATAAATGATTAAATCATATTAAGATATATAAAAATGAGAATTTACTATCAAACATACAGTATCATCACAAACTTGTTATACATCACATGCTGGATTAAAATACAAGTACATGTATACATAATTTAAACTATCTAGTTATGAACTGTTGCCTTTGAATAGTTGGACCAAATAACGTTCACGCACTATTCATATATTAAAGAGGAAGTCCCTACAATGATCGCATATTTTCAATAATATCATAAAACTTGGTATTTGTTATGCTCTATCATTATTATGAAGGTTCCCAATTTGAACTTATATCGAAAAATGCCCCTGTGATACAAATAAACCGATTTCATCAATACTGATAATTTTTGTTCTACAACACAATATTATCGGCTTTTCCGTTAAATTATTCCGCGTTATGCCGATGATCACCCGATCCCTCCATTGTTTATGTAATAGCTTTCTCGGAAGTGTTCGGAGAATCGCGAATAGGGCGAACAGTTACGAAACTAAAACCCAACTCGAATAAAACTGAAACTTCGTGTAGTAAAACCGGGATCGGCGATATCAAACACATGGATGTTTTGTCATTATAAACGGTAATTGGATGAGGCTTTTTGCGATATACTACTGTTCAGCATATAAATAAATGAGTTTTGTATTTTTTAAGTGTTTATGAAACGCGTCAAATGTAGGGACATCCCCTTTAAAATGGGGCGTTAACCTTTTCGGCATATCAAATTTTATATTGCCATGCTAAAATATTATATTCAATAGATTATCAAGCTAGAAATTAAATTGAAGATAAAAGACGTTCTTTAACGTTGAAAGCAGATATAGATGTAGCATCTCTTACATTTTTTGGCAGACTGTTCCATAGGCAGCACCCATAGCATGCAAAATACTTCATTCCAAAACTCTTGACCTTTGGAACAGCATAAATTTTACTATCTGACATAGTGTGAACTGATTTATTAGAGGTAGTGCCCACCTTAACCCTTAACCTGGTTGGATACTTATGGACAGCACTGATAGGGGTAAAATGCTAACCCAGATATGAAAATGCTTGATTTGAACTGATTTCAAAAACATGACTCGGAATTATTTGATTAACCCTGCTTGCAACAGGTACCCAGTTGAGACTTAAAAATGTTCTTTCCAAACATGTGACCTAGAGTCTAAATTCAGCACAAATCGTATAAGTTTATTTTGTGTAACCTGCAATTTGTGTTTCAGTTCTATAGTTAAGCTATTAAACCAGGCAGATGAAGCATAGTCAAAATTACTTTGAATAAGTGAAGTAACCAAAAGTTTTTAGTATGCACAGTGAAATATTTGCCTTTACGGTACAGCACCTTTAACCGATCATTGTATATTTTAATTACAGACTTGGCCATAGACTCGAAAGACAAATTTTGATCAAGTGTTACACCCAGATATTTAACAGAAGACTTGGTTTCAATAGTTTGATCATTACATGTTACTTCAAAATTAGACTGATTTTAACCTCTACTGCGACCCAAATAATATGGACCAAGTCTTACCAAGGTGTAAATATAATTTATTTCCTACAAACCACTGATTAACTATATATATATATAAGCCATGACTCAAAGCATTTTCTACGTCATGCTTGTTTGTGCCAGAAACCAAATTTGAAGAGTCATCTGCATAGAGTAGTAGCGTTTTCCTTACTACAGCAGACATTTCATTTACATAGATAAGGAAGAATCTAAGGGAAAGGTCCTAAACTTTATCCTTTTGGCACGCCACATAATATATTTGCTGACGATAACAAAGTACCTCAAGTTCAACTTACTTACGTCTATCTGACAGATATGATGAAAACCATTATCTGCATTATGGCAGCAGTTGAAAGTCAAATTGCTCTTAATTTCATTAGGAGAACTGAATGATTGACAGTATCGAATGCCTTTTACAGATCCAATAGGACCTTTTCTACTAGGTGACCTATGTCCATCTGAAAACGGATAATGTCCGTTAGATGAATGAGACAGGTTTCTGTTGAGAAACCATGTCTAAAGCCAGACAGAAACTCATACAAAAGATTCTGTTTGGCTAAGTATGATTCTTACTGATCATAAATAACCTTAAATAACACGTCCACCTTTGCCTTGAAAAGTATTACTAGGAGAGCATCTTGTTTTCGGTCCAGTCTTCAGTTGTTACATATTATCTTATTGAAGCCTGTTTATTTCTGAAATAGATATATTTAAACTAAACATTGATGGACAATTCTATTCTAAAAGTGAGCGCTGAAAGGTACAGCCATGCAAGTTTTATATCTCGGTTTGTCCGTGCAACTTAACCTCCATCATCCATTCCTGTGAAATTAACTTTGTTAACATATTCTCAATGCCATTATATGATTCAGTTTGTAATTAATATTGAAATATTGCGATAATATATATTACTATTACTATTATTATCACATAAAATGATAATGATTATATTCATTTTAGAGGTCGCTGTAACGATTGTACTTGTTTCATATTCCAGGAGGTTGCAGGTACATGTGCACATAGACCGTGCGCTGAAAACCAACGTTGCCTACAAACCACACCTTACAGGTGTATCGACATTGGTAAGACAATCTACGTTGTTTTCCTTTCAGACAGAAAAATGAAACTTACATCGGTTGGTATTTGTTTTTGTTTATTTGTAGAAGCAAAAACTTAACTAACCCTTTATGAATATTCATGAAAATTATAACGACCTGGCATATGCACACGAGAAGCGTTAGCAATGGAAGAAACTGTAGAATCATACCTTTATAATACCATTAACAAACAGTGCAGGTCCTAGTGAAACGGTTCCTACTCCTACCGGTGCCGTCTGTTCTCGGTCTACCTTATTTGCATAGACGCTAGAATGCGTATCTATGGCGAAAAGGGTTAATATTTTACGTACAACTGTTAAACAATACAGAACACCTCTAAGAGGACAGCATAAAAGAGACAAAGTAATCGATCTTTAAATCATGGATTAGTTTATATCCGTTTTCGTTCTGCATTAAACCCTCACTGGTATTAAATAACGTCTACATTTATCAATTGCATGGCAGCAAATCCGTTTACCCTGACAAGTCATTCAATTACAATTACTATATGTTTTAATTGTTTAAGATTGCGGGGCACCCCCTGTTAGTGGCGAGATTCAACCAATGCCGACTGATGCGTCTCTCGGAGCCAAGGCAAGATACAAGTGTCGCAACCACGGTGGACATGCAGTAGGACCTACCGCTACCGAGTTCCTCTGTCAATTACATAATTACCAATTGTGTAATTCCGACTCTACTTGGACGGACAATTTACTTGGATGTTAAAACGATCATTAACCCTTTTGCTGCAAATGCCGGATCTGTGTCTCTCTGCAACCAGTGCAAATAGTGAACAGAAGGTATCAATTACATTACAACTGATCTGGTTCAACGCTATATGGACTGCTCAAATTGAATAAAGCTAACCCGTCCGACAATTATGCAGCGTTTCTTGATCTAGACCTTAAAATTAATAATGGAATGATTTCTTCTAAAATATATGACAAAAGAGATGATTTTGATTTTAATATTGTAAATTTTCCTCATCTTGATGGAGATGTTCCCCGTGCTCCATCTTACGTGGTTTATATATCTCAACTTATTCGTTTTGCTAGAGCTTGTTCATCTATTGACGATTTTAACAGTCGAAATCTCATTTTAACTGAAAAACTGCTTAAGCAAGGATATAGATACCATAAACTAAGAAAAACTTTCTCTAAATTTTACTATCGAAATCTCTCGCTTATTGGCAAGTACAAATGTAATCTCAAGGAGCTTCTGCGACACGGTATTTCACATCCTGAATTTTATGGTGATGTGATTTACAAACTTCGTAAAATTATTGGACATACCCATTTTCTCAATTTGTTCATCAAATGTATAAAACAATTCATTAAAAAGGGGTATGATCCTGTAGTACTACAACATACTGCATGTTTGGTTGCGAACCCTTTTACAGTTGGCAATCACGCTGGCCTCTTTGCATGTACGCCGACAAGAAAGGTTTAGTACTCTATGAAGGCGACCTCTTAAATCCAGAAATGGAAGGTGAACGTCGGATATCTGTACTATTTCATTTTTGTCGTACCCTTTATTACTTTTCTACAGTTACTCTGTTTGCAGCTCAATCATTGAGTACACTAGCGATAGGTGGATACAGTATGTTCACTTAAATGTTTTTTCATTATACATGCAATTCACCACTGTATTTGCTGTCGCGGTTGTTGTAGATTAGTCGGAGAGGGGATACGTTTATTTACACTGTTTGTCTTTTAGGATGGGGATGGAATAAGTGTGAGGTTTGGCGCCCATAAACCGGTTTAACCCCCAGTGACTTTTGCCACTGACCGTTCCAAGGCGGTGCTTCCATCTTCCTCCTATTGTATGTTTGTTTTGTCTTTGTGCGTCTCTTGTTGTTTTTTCTACTTATGTACATTTGCTGTTTCCTTGTGTTGCTGTTCGGGCGAGTGTTTGTTCTGTATGTGGTGTTTCCTGCATGACTCATTTTTGTACTTTAGTTCAATGATTTCTATTTCAATGTCATATGAGACAAATGATGATTAAATTCATACATACCTTAGATAGGATATTAATCGATAAATTCGTATCGTAGCGTATGACCTGGCACAGTAGACATGTTTTAAGCGACCATCCATTTACTGAACATATGGGTCTTCAAGGAAGGTGGTTAAATAATGCAGGCAGGGAAAAGTAATTTTAAATTAGAAAATTCCGGTAGTGGTTTTCTGTAATATGTACTATCATATTGCAGGTACTACTGTAATTGTAATTAGCTTACTACAGCATCATTTTTAGCACTGGCCACTTGACATCATTGACTGCAGCTAGATTATGTCTTAACCTATTCAGTGTTGGTTGCGAATTTGTTATTGTATTTCAAAGAGTGTGGATCGGGATGAGACACCGATCTACTCAAAAAAAGAGAGAAACAAAAGCACATATACGGATGTATTTTTCAAACCCAAAACTGACGGTAAACCATCCAGATTTTAAAACTATATTCAGTTTTCTAGTTATCAGTAAAAATCGTACGGCGACCGTACGGTCATCGCAAGATCACCGCAAGGCTGCCGCTCGGTGTCCGTGCGATACCCATGAATTCGTATGTACATCGCACGGTCATCCTGTGGCAACCTCACGGCGTTTCCACGTTGGCCGGACGGCGGTTTTGAAATTTCTGATGGGTGCATATTTATATGACATTCCTGCATTAATAGTTTGTATATCTATCGAATATGGGACAGCCCCATTGGTCTTCGTATGGAACCCGCACAGACTCCGAACAGATCCGTACGGGTTCCAAACGGGCGCCGTACGATTGCCGCTCAGGCATCGTACGGATAAGCCCCGATCAGTATACACAAATAATCGTACGATGATCGTAGACAATGTAGACAAAAAACATTGCAGCCCATAGACTTCTACGATGCCAAACATAATCGTAGGAAAATCGCTGAGAACGAAACCGTACGGCCTCCGTGGTAAACTAGGAATTAGGAAAATTCGGGGTCATATCCACTTTCACGATGTGTTTATTAAATGAATTTAAACTTTTAGGAGGAAAGGTTATGACCCTATTATATGGCAACACACTACATGTTAGTCGCTACGCTTCCCTCTTTGCTTGCACGATGACAGGCCGAGGGTTGTACTCTATGATGGTGTACTCTTAAACCTAGACATGACTCGTGTATTGCCCTTTCTCTGGTGTGCCCTTTACGGCATCCATGCAGTTGCTCTGTCTTCAGCAAAGTCATTGAATACATATTTGACGGACTTTCACAGTTGTTATGCTATGTTTTACATTTTGTACTGTAATTACTGTCTCGGTGGAAGTCCGCCGGGGATACCATTTTTTACAATGTTTGTTTAGCTAGGGTTACTTAGAGATAAGTGTGAGTTTATGACGTCTGTAAACCGGTGTTAAACCCCCAATGGTGGTTTTGCCACTGGCCGTTCCAAGGCGGCACCCTCTTTATCACCCTTGATTTTGTTTGTTTGGTGTCTTTTAACTTATGTGTTTGTTCAGGTATGTGGTTTTCGTCTCGTGCGGGTGCGTGTTTGTGTGTGTTCGCCATTGAGTTTGCGTCGTTGGTCAGGTTTATTTGTACTTGTGCATTTGTTCGTGTTTTATATTTTCATATCCTTTGCGTGTGTGTGTGGGGGGGGGGTGCGTGCGTGTGTGTTTTTTTTTATTTATTATTTGCCTTTATTAATATATAAACATCCTTACTGTATAAAATAATAAAATAATTCTTGGTATCCCAGAAGGTCATTTTAATATTTTAAGAACAATGGAAAAGTCTAGAAGCAAGTTGTTGACATCAGTAGTTTGCTTTTTTATTCTGGAATATTCTATTTTGTTAATTCTAGAAAGTTATTTTCTCGCATCCTGTTTATTTCCTTAAGCTTTTAATATTTAGTCTTAAGAGCGTGTTATTCCTGTTGTGCCTGGCTATTAACATTAATGATTTATGAACATGGTATTTCTTGGCTTTGGCAGAATTTTTAGACTTATCTTTATAGTTCCTAAGTAATCAGAGCCTATATGAACTTCTGGTCTTGGTCTACTCGGTTTGCAAATTCATGAAAAGCGTTTAAATAAAAGAACGTGCTAAATGAGTCAATGACGGATCCAGGATTTGTTGTTAGGGGATGGGTCATAAAACTGAAAGGTAAGCTGTGGTCCAGGGGCCCGCTAGAGCCCGCTGTGGGTCCTGGGCAAAACCTTCGTAGAGGGTCCAAGTAGGCGAACCGCCCCTGAAGCCCCTGGATTTTAGTGATTTTGAAAGCTTAAACAAGCACTCCTTAAGCATGTCCAGCATTATGTGCTTGCATCGAAGTACCATGCTAAAATGCATAGTATTTTATAACTAGTACCTATGGATTTGGCCAGGAGAAAGGTTATAACGAAGCCCGCGCCGAATGCATGGGACGAAGACAGGAGGGAGTGGAGAGCACGAGAGGGAACAAAGCCCATTCTCGTCGGCGTTGAGTAGGTCTCCTCCGAGAAAATGTTGGAAATGTCGTGTGCTTTAGTAGTTTCTGGTGATGTTTGGATGGACTTTTCACTCATCAAATATTTACCATTTTAGGACATTTGTTTGGTTATTGGAGTAATACATAGATCAAGTCTATCTACTCTTATATATAACGTCTTCTTTCAGCCAAAATTTTTCAATTAGAATGTTTTTAGAACATGCCTTCCCAATTAATATCATAACACATCGGGAACAAACTTCTATCATTATATTCCATCTCAGTTATTTCAATAAACAGTAAAGTATGAATTCAATCATATATTTTCTATTACATTTGCAATGAAAGCTGTTTTATTTGTGATGAAAACACCTTGAAGAGTGCCGTAAATGAAATGGAAAAAAACGAGAGGAAAACAAAATTGCTCCGACCGGGATTTGAACTCGTAACCACAAGATTACTGATGAAAAAGTAGTAAGCCGAAATCACAATCACTGTCCTACGGAATCCTATAAGTGTAGCAGCAGATAAAGAAGTGCGACATGACGTCATTGACCGGCTTATTCATGCATTCCTTAAATGTAACAAAGGAAATTGACAATTTTATAAAATAGAGATTAATAAAAGTGTAAATAAAGAATAAAATTGATAATTTACCTCTTCTAACAGCTTTAGTATAAAAGCTTGTCAAAGTTCTCTGTATTTTCGCTGGTTTTGGTGTTGGTGCATCCATCTTTGTTGACATAAAAACAGTGAAAAGACAACCAATGGGTAAAATCAAGGGATACGTTTGAATTGTAAAATTCGACTTAGATAACGAGGTTAGTGTCTAAACTATGTGCTGATTGTGCATATTAGCGAAAGGTGGATGACAAACAAATCATATATGTGAACTGTGCGCTTGACGGGCAGAAAAAAAACTTATAAAGATAAAAAAAGATTGAAGGCACAAACATACCTTACATTGGAAAGTTTAGGGAAGGGGCGTACACCCCTCCCCCCCCCCCCCAACACACACACCCTGGGTCCGCCTATGGAGTTACAGACTACATGATGCCACTCTATAGCGTCAAAGTAATCCTTTTCAACCCTGAATTATCTTAGTGAAATATCCCATTCGGTGTCTGCAGACATTGCATGTGTCCTCCGGGTTGAACGGTTTAGAGAAAAGCATGTGTCTTTAAAGGCAGAAAATTGCTGTCTGCTTAACACTTTCCTTGTTGCATATTCATGAAAGACATACAAAATTCTAATGATATTCTAACTAAACATGAAGATGAACAGTACAACATTTTCTTCATTGAGCTCTTATGCTTTCTCAACACATTTTATACTACTCTACCTCACCACCTTATAGAGAATAACATGATTACATTAATAGAAAAAATGCCAGATAAAATAAATGTTCATTAGTTGTAATGTTCAACGTTCGTTCTTTTCGAATTCAGAAGTTGAACATTGCACAATTTGGACTTTTCTTATAGATAATATATTTGCGCGATATGGGGATACCATATATCGTCAAGTTATTAGTATACCTATGGGTACAAAGTGTGCCCCTCTTGTTGAAGATTTGTTTTTGTATAGCTATGAGAGGGTTTTTAAGATTAACATAAAACCGGATACACATGCTGGTATTATTAATGCTTTTAATAAAACATCCAGGTATTTAGACGATATTTCGAATTTGGATAATCCTTATGTTGAATGCTTTCTACTGTTTATCCAAAAGAACTTACTTTAAACAAAGCGAATCGATCAGAATCTAGTGCTTCCTTTTAACAATTGACTCTTCCCATCATAAATGATAAATATAATCATATTTTGAAAATAGGTGATCATTCGAAAGCAAAAAATGAAACTCGGTTTCATGCACAATTTACGATAAAAGGGAGGATTTCAATTTCAAAATTATCCTTTTCTAGATGGAGATGTGTTTCGTTATACATCTTATACATTTCTCAACTTATCCGCTTTGCCCGAGCATATTCTTTGCGAGACGATTTTAGTAGTCGTAATTTAATTATAATTGATCAACTTGTTAAGCAAGGTTACAGATATCATAAGAGTCGAAAAGCTTTTTCCAAATTTTATTATCGACATTTACCTCACATTAGTAGATATAACTGCAATATACGGACGTTACAGCAATCAGGTATTTCTCATTCAGAATTCTATTGTGATGGTATCAACAAACTTAGGTAAATTCGGGGTCGTGTTCATTTTCATGATTTGTTTATTAAACGTATTAATTTTTTTAGAAAGGTTATGACACCACTATATTGCAACGCGCTGCATGTTTGGTTACAGTCGGCAGCTACGCTTCCCTCTTTGCTTGCACGATGACAGGCTGAAGGTAGTATCCTATAACGGTATAATCTTAAACCCAGAAACGGGATGAGGTTACCAGACTCATGTATTACTTGTTCTCCGTCGTACCCTTAATGGTTTCCCTGAAGTTGCTCTGACTTCAGCTAAGTCCTTGAGTACATATTTTGCGTACTTTTACAGTTGTCATCATGCTATGTTATTCATTTGTCCTGTGTTTACCGTCGTCTATCTTGTAGGGAAGTCTGTCGGGGATACCTTTATTCATACTATTTGTTAATCTAAGGTGACTTTGAGACAAGTGTGAGTTTAGATGTTCCACGTTCTACATCTTATGGGGTTTATATTTCTCAACTTATTAGGTTTGCCCGAGCCTGTTCTTTGCTTGAAGATTTTAACAGACGTAATTTAGTTATAACTGATAAACTTCTTAATCAATGTTACAGATATCACAAACTTCGGAAAACTTTTTCTAAATTTTATTATCGAAATTTACCACTCATTAGTAAATATAATTGCAATCTACGGACGTTACTGCAACAAGGCATTTCTCAACCAGACTTTAATGGGGGTGTTATCTACAAACTTAGGAAAATTCGAGGTCATATCCATTTTGATGATTTGTTTATTAAACGCATTAAAACATTTAAAAAGAAAGGTTATGATCCTATTATATTGCAACGCACTGCATGTTTTGTTATCGGCCCTTTTACAGTCGGTAGCTACGCTTCCCTCTTTGCTTGCGCGATGACAGGCCGGGGGTTGTACTCTATGATGGTATACTCTTAAACTTGGATACAGGATGAGCTTACCAGACTCATGTATTACTTTCTCCCTGTCGTGCCCTTAACGGCTTACCTGAAGGTGCTCTGACTTCAGCAAAGTCATTGAGTACATATTTGACGGATTGTCACGGTTATTATGCTATGTTTTACATGTTGTCCTGTGTTCACCGTCGTCTATGGTGTGGGTAAGTCCAGCGGGGATACCTTTATTTACACTATTTGTAAAGCTAGGGTGACTTTGAGAGAAGTGTGAGGTTAGGACGTCCGTAAACCGGTTTAAACCCCAGTGGTGTTTTTGCTACTGACCGTGCCAAGGCGGTACTCTCTTTGTCACCCTTCCTTTTGTTTGCCTTGCATCTTTGTGCCTGTGATTTTGTTCATGTGTGGAACGTTTGTCTCTGGTTCTTGTGTCTCTTGGTGTTTTCTGTGTTCATCTCGTGTATGAGTGTGCGTTTGGGTGTGTGGTTGTGTGTGTGTGTATGTGTGTCATGCTGTCTATCGGTGTTTTGGTGGTGGTTGCGTCTTGTATGTGACTTTGACTACTTGACTTTACTACTTTTCCATTTAGGACGTCCGTGAACCGGTTTACACCCCAGTGGTGCTTTTAAAACTGACCGTTCCAAGACAGTAATCTCTTGGTCACCCTTGTGTTTGGTGTCTGTGTCTTCGTGCTTGTACGTTTGGTAGTGTTTGTAAAGTTCGTCTCTTGTGTTTGTGTGCGTGCGTGCGTGTGTGTGTGCGTGGTTGTGTGTGTACGTTGCTTACTTTCTGTCTGTATATTGGTGTTGTTTGCGTTTTGTGTGTGTCTTTTACTGCTTGACTTTACTACTTTTTATACGCCCGTTTGAAAAAAACCGGACGTATTATGGAATGGCGCTGTCTGTCCGTCTGTCGGTCTGTCCGTCTGTAACATCTCTAACTCAATTTCCCCTTGGTGGATCCTTCTCAAATTTAACCACACTGTTTATCTAGACATACTACCGTAGCCTGCCAAGTATCGGTTTGTTTATCCAAGGTCAAGGTCACACAATTGGACTTAGAATTTGCGTTTAGCAAAAATGTTAACCGGACTGTCTGTCTGTAACATCTCTAACTCAAGTTCCCCTTGGTGGATCCTTCCCACTAAATTGGACTTTGCAATTAGCGTTTGCGTTAAGCAAAACTGTTAACCTCAATTTATGTGGAACAAGTCCACTTATTTATATAACACTTTGTGATAAAGCTTTGAAACTTGAAACACTTGTTCACCGTCACAACATTCACCTGTAGGCAAATAAATAACTCTGTCAATCATTTTGACAGAATTATGCTCCCTTTTAACTTAGAATTTTTGATTAAGGCTTTGTTAAAGTCCAATTATTTACATGACCCTTTGAGATAAAGCTTTTTAAACTTGGAACACTTGTTCACCATCACAATCTTCACCTGTAGACAAAAGTACATAACTCTGTCAAGCATTTTGACAGAATCGTTCCCCTTTTTAACTTAGAATGTTTAGTTAAGGCTTTGATAAAGTCCATTTATTTACCTAAGCCTTTAAGATAAAGCTTTTAACCTTGGAACACTTGTTTACCATCACAAGCTTTACCTGTAGGCAAGAGTACACAACTCTGTCCAATATTTGGACAGAATTATGCACCCTTTTAACTTAGAAATTTTGGTTAAGGTTTTGGTTAAAGTCCACTTATTTACATAACCCTTAGGATTAAGATTTTAAACTTGGAATACTTGTTCACCATCACAAGCGTCACCTGTAGACAAGAGTACATGACTCTGTCTAACATTTTGACATAATTATGACGCTTTTTAGCTTGGAATTTTGGTTAAGGTTTTGGTTAAAGAACACTTATTTACATAATCCTTTCAGATAAAGCTTTTAAACTTGAAACATTTGTTTACCATCAGAGGCTTCATCTTCATCTCAAGCATTTAGACACAATTATGGCACTTTTTAATTCAGAATTTTTGGTTAAGGTTTTTTGTTAAAGTATGCCTATTTACAACCTTGAAACTTGTTCGCAAAATTGGACTTAGAATAAGAATTTAGCAAATACGTTAACCCCAGTTTATGTTGAACAAAATCTCGACGGGCGTATATTGTGCCCACTGGCACTCAGATGGATCCTCTAGGATCTGTGTCTACACTGTTTTCAAATGACTTCCGTGTCTTCCGGGTTGAATTGGTTAGTGAATAAGCATGTTTGTCTTTTAATCAATTTGCCTGCTTAACACTCTCCCTGT
Source organism: Azorinus chamasolen (assembly GCA_963576725.1). NCBI lineage: Eukaryota > Metazoa > Mollusca > Bivalvia > Cardiida > Solecurtidae > Azorinus > Azorinus chamasolen. The sequence goes on along the minus strand of OY755236.1, from coordinate 95,172,694 downwards.
TACATATTCATATACGAAATAAACAAAATTTCAATTGTATATGTACACATGAGTTCTTTTTATAGATGATGTATCTTTGGAGTCAGATCTATTTTAAATGGAAAAGTAGTAAAGTCAAGCAGGCAAAGCCACATGCAAGACGCAACCACCACCAAAACACCGATAGACAGCATGACACACACACACAACCACACACCCAAACGCACACACACACACACACACACGAAATGAACACAGAAAACACCAAAAGACACACAAGAAACAGAGACAAACGTTCCACAACATGAACAAACCACAAGCACAAAGACGCAAGGCAAACAAAAGGAAGGGTGACAAAGAGAGTACCGCCTTGGCACGGTCAGCAGCAAAAACACCACTAGTCATAAGCAAAAACAGAACAGATCCTGATCAGACGGCTCCTTTAGGACCGTCTTTTAAGGGACTACATATACTCTATTTTCAAAGGCGTTTAAGAAGGACAGGTTTAACACAGAACGAAAGTAATGAAGAAGGCTTTAAGTGCTGAGTAGTGTTGCACTAAATTACTACAAATGAACAGTCTCAATAAAACCGGGTCTGCTATTTTCTCTTGTTGCAATGTTACTATTGCTTTCGAAAGATCTCCCACTTTCAGATTGTATTTAAGATATATGTCTGCACAACGTGTATCATGCAGTAAAATGTACCACTTGACCTAATCCATGATTCCATAAATACGCATGTCCAAGCCATAGACCCAGATCAGACGGCGATTGTAGGAACCGTTTGATCAGCGTATGTTCTGTTTGCTAATGATAGTATATTGATATGATTCTAGAGTGTCTGCCATGACCTAAAATGCATGTGTCTATCTGCAATAATAACAATTTAATAGTATGATGTGTTTATTTTTCCATGAATACTCATAGAGTAAAGGTTTAAATACCATGGCATAGTACTTATTCGAGAGATCATGAACAAAAGGGTGCACTGTATATGATAGAAAATGACGTGGATAAACGTTTATATGAGGCAGCAGCTTAATACTGGTCTATAGGTACACAGAAAGATCGGTTTACTATAACTGTAGTAATGTCCACGATGTATTAGTTTTCTTAAGTCATGCATTATTAAAGATGTGAAATGCCAATCACTATTTCAATATTAAATATTTAATTGTTTGTGTTAAACCAATCTCAGTCCACTTGTCCACTTGTCCCTTATCCCACTATCCGCGAATGGCTCACATTCGCAACAGCTTAGTCCCAGATGAGACATTGAGTAACTCGGTGTTTCATCAGTATCCAGTATATTTGACATTTGGGCAATACTTTCCTAATAGTTGTTTTCAATCACAAGTTGTTAAAATTACACAAGTCAAAATTTGAGCGGGTCATATCGAGGTTCGTGTTAAGTATTAAGTATCTATCTGACTAGAAAATCAATTCTTCTTTACTAAATATTCGGTTCAGAGATCATTAACAAAAGGATGCACTGTATATAATAGTAAATGATGTGGATAGACGTTTATATGAGGCAGCAGCTTAATACTGGTCTATAGGTACACAGAAGGATCGCTTTATTACAACTGTAGTAATGTCCACCATGTATTAGATTTTCTTAAGTCATGCATTATTTAAGAATATTAAATATTCTATTGTTTGCGTTAAACCAATCGCTTTCCACTTGCCCCGTGCCCATTATCCCTTATCTGGTTATCCGCGATTGACTCACATTCGACAACAGTTTAGACCCAGATGAGACGGCGAGTAAATCGGTGTCTCATCAGCATCCAGTATGTTTGGCACTCGTGCAATATTTTCCTAACAGCTGGTTTCAACCTCAAATAGTTAAAATTAAACCAGGTCCAAATTTGAGCGGGTCATACTGAGGTTAAGGTGGGCGCTTGCAAAGTGTCAGGCGGTACCGTAAAACGTATTAACTTATTGGACACAGGAGTGTTGAAAATAATATGGTGCCTAATATAGGTTAAAGGCAGTGAAGAACACTCCTATAAAGATATTACTGCATTACTGTTGACCTGCATTAATCTACTACTTCTCTTGCATATCCATAAGTATACCTATTTGGAAGACCGTCGAGGACAGGTTCTATTATATTCATTAGAAAGGAATGTTATGCATATAGTCCAGCGGGATATGTTTCACACTGTAGATATAATACAGAAGTATGTGTACAAATTGTGAACTTCTGCGACTTACATTCATCTACGTTTTGCAAAACTGGGATACTAGAACACTGACTGTTTTACCACTTGCTTATGCACGAGACACACGCATAGATATGTGAATTTCCTAGGATTTAAAGTTTCATCGTTTGTGTTATATTACAATATCTCAACACCATAATCCGCAATACGTTCGTGGCCATCTATTGTATTCAAAAGCAACATATTAAAAAAGATCTTGTAGGTATTTCGCACACATCGTATACCAAGACTTGGCTTCTATATTACAAAACATTTTACTTGAGTTTGAGCTGAAACCCAGGTATCTGATTGGTAAGATTTGCAGCGAAACCCAAAACCGAGATTGAGCAGCCATTACTTTACAAGTGATGGTTGCGTCTTTTATGTGCCTTTGCCTGCTTGACTTTACTACGTTTTCATTTACAAGGTATTAAAAGGATTAAACATGTTTTTCTAATTTGCAATTGATGGATAATTACAAACTACATGAATATATCGCGAATTCGTAAATTCGAATATTCCAGCAATAATATCGGTGTTATTCGTAGGTGGCGATGGTCTAATGGTAACGCGCTTGACTATCAGTCCGGAGGTCCGGAGTTCAAATTCCGGTCGCTCCCGGAAATTTTAGAGACGCTTCTCCGTGTCTCCCGACCGCATATCCTCTCCACCCAGGGGTTAAAACGGGTACCTGTGAGGGTCACTCGCACTTCCTGCGGCTGCATGATTGCGCCATATGTTAGCAGTGCGTAATATTGTAGGCCAATGACTCAATGACCAGATGAGTAAATGTATCATCGGCTGAGCGGTCATTCGGACTGAAAGTAGACTATACATAGGTACTTTACTTTATTCCCTTCCCGGCTGAATAATTATGTTAGAAATAATAACACCATGACTATTTATTAGCCGATATCTTTGTAATGGCATATGGCAGGTGTTTTATATTATTAAACATTTTTGAGTCACATCTGTTTTAATTTCTTAGGCCGAAATAGTAGATCTGGATAAGATGAATGCAGTGTGATTTAACTTTACTCCATCAAGGCAGAAATACGACTAGTTTGCTTATGGTATAATATAGATATAATATAGATGTTAGCTTGAAGTTTCTGTCATTGACAAAAGGTCCTATGTCCATGTACCATCATAACAAATAACTAATTAATATTCACGATGTCAGTTTTTCTTACATGAATATTCAAGGAGTAAAGGGTTAAAATCCATGCAGCAAATCCTCCTTTGCATGATTCTGATTCTGGTTAAGCAATAATCGGCCTGAATATATCGTTCGTTTTTCATAAAACTTGGCATTATGATGTTTTGCTGTACTACAACTGCAAACTGTTGTCTTCGCAAAGAATTCGGACCACGGAAGAGACGCCGAGTAAACAAGTGTCCAGGTGCCTTAAGATAATTAATTTTGTTACAGTGTGGGTTTTCCTCTATATAATTTACAATTACAAACAAATATTTACAAACATAGCACTTACTGACGTAAGCTGTAAATTCTAAGTAGATTGTGTTATCATAGAAAGAATTGCAGTATTGTTCGGATTAGCGTTCAATCTGAAGCACCACTTGTTGTAAGACATGGCATTATTGTACTTGTTGATTGTTGTTAATGGAATAACAGAGGTACTTTCGCAGACTTGCCATCAACTTCAACTGCACAAAACGGCTTATTCACATAGGTATCTATATCAGAATGAGATATCGTGTCTTAACGACCTATCGCTTGTGCAATGTGCATTGGAATGTCTGCTGATTAAAATGTGTAAATCGTTTAACCACAATGAGAGATTAATCACGACAACAACACGCGGAATGATGTGCCAATTAAATTCAGCGAATCACACTGAAGTCCATCATTCGCAGTTCTTGGATATGAAACCCCACCCGCATTCTGAAGTAAAATACGTAGATATTGAGGATTGGCCAAAGGTAAGTCAATGACAGACGTGAATCGTTTCACAAACAATGTTTCGTTACACATATATACTTTTAATACATGAATTTTAAACACTGTCATTTACAAACAGTTTAGTCCCAGACCAGATATGTCTAAGAAGATCAGAAACTTCACTGCTGGTCATTCAAAATCCCCCATCAAGTGTACGCCTGACATACCTGTGGACTGGGCCATTCTACAGTGTCAGCATTTAAATGTTTAATTTATCCTGAAATGGTCCATCAGTGATTAATGATGGGGTCCATTCTATTTAAAATTAGTAAATTTACCAGAGGGATATGAACTCGTCTCATCCTAAACGCGACCTAACTGGTATTTTCCAATATCTTGGATCTAGAGTCACTCGGCGTCTCATCAGGGCTATATTTGTTTGACACATTAATATCCTAAATAAACAAATAGCTTTTAACAGACAGTTTTCAGCATCGTTTTAACAGTATTTTAGTCATATCGAGACGTACAGCAAATTACAGGCAGAGGAAGACCCCAAAGGTTCTTCATTGCAATTTGACAAATAATGCAGGGTCTGAACAATAAGCTGTGTTTGTCATTCACGATTCTCTCCGAACGTTTACATTTTTATATTGTTTGCACGCTACCAATTAACAAAACATGCATAAATAATAATTAACCGCAACCTTCAGGAATTTTGAAATATGTCATTCACTGTGTGATATCTTAAGACGGAAAAATGCCTTCGAATTTGACAAAATGCAGATGTGCTATCGTTACAAAAGGCGACCCATCTTGAGTTATTTACTATAGCCCAATCTCTTTTCTTATCAACTTGAACAGCGTGTTTGAACGATTAGTTTTCAAACATTTCAACACTCATAGAGACATTTAATATTTTCTTCTTTCATTCACGTTTTATTCCCGGAGATTTGACGACAAACCAGTTAACATTCCTTTATAATGCTTTATGTAAAGCATTAGATGAAGGGGAAAGTACCCGAGGCTATTGTTATCGATATAAGAAAAGCTTTAGATCGGGTATGGCATGTAGGGCTCCTAGTAGAACTCAGAGCGACTTGTATATCACATCAACTCTGCCATTGGATTTCAGATTATTTACATTAACGAAGATAGCGTGTGATTCTCCATTTGCCTAGTGCATAGAATACATGTAAATACCTTGTTCGGTCCTTTGTAATTCTTAAACCATATTTTTATTGACATCGTGACTAATCCGTCTCTTTGCTGACGATAAAAATCTCTATTTAGAAGTTGATCTAGCTGATGCTTACGCATATATACTTAACCCTATCCCTGGGTATAGATATCATAAACTACGAAAATCATTCTCTAAATTTTATTGGAAAGCACAAATATGATCTTAAGGCGCTCCGGCGACAGGTGTTTTACATCCTACATTGTATAGTGATGTGATTTACAAACATCGTAAAATTATTGGACATAACAATTTCTAACTTTATTCATTAAATACATTAAACAATTCATGAAAAATGATATGATCCTATGGCACTACAACATACTGCATGCCTGGTTGTCAACCCTTTTACAGTTGGTAATCGCGCTGGCCTCTTTGCATGTATGTCGACAAGAAAGGTTTAGTACTCAATGAATCCGGAAATGGAAGGAGAACGTCTCGTTTTTTGTCGCGCCGTTTATTACTTTTCTACAGTTTCTCTGTTTGCAGCTCAATCATTGAGTAATAGCGATAGGTGGAAACAGTTACTTCACTTAAATATGTTTCCGTTTTACATGCACTTTACCACTGTATTTGCCATCGCGGTAGTTGTAGATTTTTGAGACAAAACAAACATAAAATAGTGGGAAAATGGAAGTACCGCCTTGGAACGGTCAGTGACAAAGGTCACTGGGGTTTAAACCGGTTTATGGGCGCCCAACCTCACACTTATTACATCCCACCCTAAACGACAAACAGTGTAAACAGTGTAAATAAACATATACCTTCTATGGCTAAACTGCAACAACCGCGATGGCAAATACAGTGGTAAAGTGCATGTATAACGAAAACATTTATGTGAACAAACTGTATCCACCTATCGCTAGTGTACTCAATGAATGAGCTGCAAACAGAGTAACTGTAGAAAAGTAATAAACGGTACACCAAAAACGAAATAGTACATATATCCGATGTTCTCCTTCCCTTTCTGGATTTAAGAGGTCGCCTTCATAGAGTACTAAACCTTTCTTGTCGGCGTACTTGCAAAGAGGCTAGCGTGATTGCCAACTGTAACAGTTCACTTAGAAAGAACTGTTTGTACACACTTTCTTTCTATCTTTGTATCATTCATTCCTGTGAAATTTACTCGGTGAACTATTCTCAATGTCATTATATGATTTAGCTGGAAATTGATGTTGAAACATTGCGATAATATCTATTATTATCACATAAAAAGACTATGACTATATTCTTTTTATAGAGGTCGCTGTAACGATTGTACTTGTTTCATATTCCAGGAGGTTGCAGGTACATGTGCACATAGACCGTGCGCCGAAAACCAACGTTGTGTGCAAACCACACCTTACAGGTGTATCGACATTGGTAAGACAATTTACGTTGTTTTCCGTTTAGACAGAAAAATAAACTTTTATCGGTTCGCATTTATAGGTTTACTTGTAGAAGCAATTAACTAACCATTGATGAATATTCATGTAAAAACATAATTGCATTATGGATATTAATTTGCTTATTTTCTTATCTTTATAACGACATATGCACATGAGAAGCGTAAACAATGGCAGAAACTGTATAATCCGACCTTTATAATTCCATGAACAAACAGAGCAGACCATCGTGTGACGACTCCTAAAGGTGCCGTCTGTTCTCGGTCTGTCTTATTTGCAAAGACGTTAGAAGGCGTATCAGTAAAGAAAAGGGTTAAAATATTACATGCACCTGTTTTAGAATACAGAAAACATCTAAGGGGACCGCTTAAAAGAGACAGGGATCAATCTTTAAGTTATTGTATAGTTTGATACCGGCTTTCTTTGTGCATTAAACCGTCACAGGTATTAAAGACTTCTACATTTATCAATTGCATGACAGCAATTCCATTAACCCTGACAACGGTCATTCCATACTATATTTTTTCTGTATAAGATTGCGGAGCACCCCCTGTAAATGGCGACAGTCAACCAATGCCAGCTGATACGTCCCTCGGATCCAAGGCAAGGTACCGGTGTCGCAACCACGGTGGACATGCATTAGCATCTGCCGGTGCCGATTTCATGTGCCAGGGGCTTAATTACCAATTGTGTAATTCGGATTCCACGTGGACGAACAATTTACTTCGTTGTTAAAACGGTCATTGAATGAAACAGTACAAAACTCAGCTGGCATTTGAAACAATGTACTCCATACCCACATCTGTATTACAACGCAACACACATTACAATTCATAAGAGTGACAGTCGTTACTGTGCATTGACCAACCTCTCTGCAAGCAGTGCAGACGCTGATCAGAAGTTCACACTGACGTTATGACTGATATGGCTCTACGCTATATGGACTGGGTTCAGTGATCTCTCAATCTCAGTGTGATGATCAAATTAACAAAAACCTTTGGATAGTAATCGACAAATTGACTCAGTTGACACAGTAGAAGCCATCTTAGCGAACATCAATGTATTGAACATATGGTCTGGATGATTCAGGGTAAATACAATATGATACAGAAAGCTCCAATACAAGATTCTACAATATGTATGACCATCTTGCAGGTAATACTACACTTGCTACACCATTGACTGCAGCAACATTATGTCAAGATGATCCAAGCAACTCAAATAATTAAAACAAGATACTGATACCAACAAAACAAGTCATTGTCAAGAAACAAAAAAAAATATGTTTTTTCGAAACGTTTCCTACAGCAACCTAAAACTGAGGGTAATATGAACTACGAGATATATCCCCTCTTTAAAACAAGCTTTACAGTTTGCTAGTTATCAGTAAACTCACACTCAGTAACTGATTTATTAAAACACCACCGAAGCCTGCACAACAACAAACATTACTACTGCCACTACCACCACCATTGCCGCCGTTGGCTTATGACGCCATGCCGCCATGTTATTCGTTTCAGACGAGGAGGCCGTGAATAGTTCAGTGAAGGCTGTGTGTGTGCGTTTGTAGTGTATGGTGGGTGGTATTATTTGTGGGCTCCCGCATTGCATTGGTGCTTCTGTGGATGCTTTTGAGTTCTTCCGTTGGTTTATTTTTAATATATATTATTGCAACTTTTCCACTGGCAATAGCTGAATTGTCAGCGTGAAATAGCCCACGACTCTTTAAATATAGAAGCAAGTCAACATAAAAGGCTTTTACTTGCTTCATTAATTTGAACGAAAACACTGATGTGCCGTTCCATGGACATTTTAAAGGTGGCATCAGTATCATAATAGAGAACAGCTGTTTGATACAATCCATTCTATGTGAATAATTAACTTACTGCTGCTGTTTTATTAGTGTTTCAACTACTGTCAACCATGTCCGAGTCACTCAGATTGACCTACTGTTCAGGATGTGGATAATAAGGCAATATCATAAGCATGTCTTGCAGGAAATTTAGTTTCGCCACGAATAACGTGTATGAATAGAATTTGCGCAATGCAGCGGTTAATCATGCATTATGTGAATGGTATATATTTTTGGTGTTACTACATACCACCGTCTATCAACAACACCGGAAATATCTACCAGACGAAGCGAAGAAAGTGATTAAATTTATCAATAAAAATAGTTCGGATTTTAAACAGCCATCGGAAAAGCACTCGTTTAATTACTCCACTCAGAGTTTAGGCTGTTAAATAGGTTGGCAAGATCAGAATAATTAACCTGTAAAATGCTCCGTAGTACTGAGGAAAAGTCAACCCCGCTTGACATTTGAATCTTATTTTAGGAAACTTGTGTATGTATATTCACGAATTAACTGCCAGTTCAACGTTCAATGTGGTTGTTCGGTTTCATGTACAAATACTGTATCTCTCCATACATTGTGCAAGAATATGTAAGAATATTCATATGTAGATGTGTGTACGGCGAATAGTTTTTATGGTGTACGGCGAATACCGTTTCTGGTGAGTTCTGGTGAATAGCTTCTACTGTTTTCGAAAAAATGCCTTTAAAGGGGTTAGTATTTCAACAGACAGTGTAGAACAAGGACCTGTAAATTACATTATGTTTATATGCTACTTAAACAGCAAACAAATGATTCTGATATGTGTTTGCCAATTCTTAAATGTGTGTTTCTATATTGAAAAGATTTGTTTCTGGCAAGGAATGTAGTAGAGCCTGTCTTAAATGACCATAAAAAGGTCCAATTATGGGCCTGTAAGGCGCGTCGTAGCTTAATGCAGGCACATATTAACACAGAAAGCTCCTAGGAGTTTTCTGAATTTCTTTTGACTTTTATTAAGTAACAAGCTGTTTTTAAAACGCATGTGTTCAATAAATGAAAGGCCCCTTATAACAGGTTCTACTGTATGGAAATACAGTAACTCTCCTTCGTATTACCCCCTTTCTGCTAAAGAAATTATTAAGAATTATTTAACCATTTACCTGTTCAATAGTTTTTGTTATGTAAATTTTTTCAAGTCTGGTTTTTGTTTTGACCTAAAATAGAACTTGGTCTATAAATCTGTACATGTAATGTCATAGACTAACAGCAGATCCTGATCAGACGGATCCTAATTGCCAACTAATTTGGATCAAGTCAGTTTGCCAATGTTTGAAAATGTGTTTATATGAGGAAAAGTGTTAATGATTTAATCAAGATTTCTGTAACCAAGGTTTCTCTAGGGAAAATATACTCATCGGGCGTGGGGATCGAACTCGAGTCCTCGAGATTCCTAGTCAAATAATCTACTGCGGCACGATAGAAGCTGGATTGCACAGCAATGCTGTACAAGTATTGCTATAGGTCAGCTACATCCTGTGACATACGAGGGTTGATTGATAAAATCGTGAGCCTTGTATTGAAGAACTTAAGCAGGGATTATGTTTCTGCTAAGTACCCGAAGACTGGTGTCATTTGGTCAGTTTATATCGAAGAGGTATCACTTTCAAGTAAATAAGGCACTTGATTGATGTGTGTTTGTATGTGTATGAGGATGGGTGCGTGTGTGAGGGGTGGGTAGGGGATATTTAAAATATTAAAAGTTTGGCTTTTTTAATAATTGTTTATACAGGAACTTCTCTCGTGGCATTCAATATAGCAGAATTTATATTCTTGTTTAGACCAAACACAAGTCTTTTCAAATACAAAGTGGTTTATAAACTACATGTAATTCGTTATTCATACATATATCTGGTGGTGTCCGAATTTCATGAATGCTCAGATGCATGTAACAGTAATTAAAAATAAAATGTTCAGACCTAGAAATTCACCTACCACATCTTATAACTTAACTTTAGAAATTGGCTTGCAGCCTTCGCAGCTGATGTTGAAATATAAGTTACACAATTTTCAGGTTACCTAATACGGATTATACACTGCCAGTAAATTCCATGTGGGACGAGAGCGACGTATTATGCACCATTGATACAGTTATTGTTATTGTACTACAAAGCAGCACATAACTTTCCTGAACTACTTTCGTATTCATTATTATTATTCTATACAAATTCCTAAATTATCGATAATAAAACAATTCCATATAACTCAAAATCCTTATTTAATCAGCAAAACTTAGCAGTACCATAATGAGTCAGGGGCATTTAACCCTTCGTTTGCTATTCACGTCAATATACCTACCTGTAAAAAATGCACTATTTACAAGTTGATTGTGCAACCATTGCACTCCACAGCAGTGATTGCACAGCGACATACGTGTACACGGTGAAGATAAATGTAATTATACAACAGGGTATGGGTAAAGAAAGAGAAATGTTTTTTAAAATCCAGCAAGAGTAGGGCTAATTCTGTAATCATTGTTATGTGCAGATGCATCAACCCGAAAGTAGAACATTAGTATATCTGGATACTCTGCCAATGGTTAGTTCTAAACGTTCCCTCAGTTGCTATTGCACAACCTACATTTTAATTAATCATAGATCAATGACATGGTCATGACAGACATGAGGTGTGAGTTTATGTTCTTCTCACTGGCCTAAGGGTTACAACTTGCTTTTATCAAATTCAAAGCCAATTTCGATCGTATTCTGCCATCAACGCTGGCATAAGAGTGTGTCCGTTGTATGATGACAAGGGTTATATGACAAGGAATGTGTAAACGCGTGTATCGGAGGATAAAAAAGTGATTGCGAACAAGTTTTTGACTTCTTCTCTGCTATTTCGCCTGTACTAATCCGAGGGTAATGCACCCAAAATAATTTACATATGTGAATTTGAATTGATCAGAAATCACGTGATCATCGGTTGGTCTTTCTACTAGTAATTTAAAACATTGCAATGCTAGATACAGTAAAAATTCTTCTAAGGCGACCACTTAATGAACAAACATGGCTTTTTGCATAAGCAGGTGGTTGCATAATGCCGGACGAAAGTAATGCAGAACGTTCTTTAAGCTACCACCTGCCTTTGCCACTATGAATTATGCAACTATTTGGTGGTCCCATTAGAGAGGGTTTACTGTATGTCATATTTACCATATAACTAGATCGAATTAATAAACTGTCGGTGGGTGTGTCCGTTATCAGTTAGCTTTTGCTTCCTCTGGTAGCTATGAATAGAAGGTGCATATCATCAAAAGGAGGTCTAATTAAAGATATGTAAGGCAGGCGGTACCGTAATGCAAGTGAACGTTAGGAACTGTCTGCATTACTTGTCCACTTTATTGAGCGACCTGCTGTTTTAAGACTTCTATGTTCAATAAATGAATGACTGCTTTAGACTGGTTCTGCTGTAGCGCCATGCACGTTTGTAGCAATGTGTCATTTTTGCATCCCTGTCTAATGTACATGTTCATATGGTTTTGCATTCGTAGTTTTTTCTAGATATCTGTTTGTCTGAATGTGTGGAATTTACCGTAAGTTTCCCTTCTATAAAAGAAGTAATGCCTAGATCACACATTCATAGATGTGACGCTAAATTAGCTACGGATACGATTCGGCATCATTCGTGGAAATCTGCATTGGTCCGTAGCCTTCTGTATTTTAGCCGTAATCATACGTTGTAGTACGTGTACATCCGTAGCTTTCTGTATTTTAGCCATAGTCATGCGTAGTAGTACTTGTATATCCGTGACAATTTTCAAAATTCGACCACGGATTAAACAACCATAGTACATCCGTGCTATTCCGTATTAGACCGTTCTTATTCTTACTAATTCTTACTTATATCTAGCAAACCGTTGTTCATCCGCTGTACACACGCCCTGACACGTATCGTTCCGTATTAACCCATGTCATTTCCGTATTAATGCCTAGGTCACACATTCACGGATCACCTCGCCGGTTCCACTACAGATTAAATATTACGGATGACCCAGGTACGGATGCACACAACGGTGTGACTACGGGTTTTGACGTACCTATGGTTAGATAATGTAGGAATAGGCCAGTAGGGATACGAATTGTTCCTGCACGACACGGTTTGATACGGAAATGACACGGATTAATACGGAAATTACACGGTTTAATACTTAACGACACCTGCCAGGGCCTGTGCATGTTGTAATAAGCACGGATAAATACGGTAGAGTACGGACTAAAACGGATCCGTACGTTTTAATACCGTTTAGTTCGGATGTACTATGGTTGTTTGATCCGTGGCCATATTTTAAACATGTTCAAAAATGGACAGGGATATACAAGTACTACTACGTATGACTACGGCTAAAATACAGAAAACAACGGATCAGTACAGATTACCACGTAGCTAATCCTATGTAACGAAGTAAAGTAACCCCATAGAATACTGACCCCCGGTCACTATTCTTCAGAAAAAGTGACACCCTCTTTGAAAATAGTGACGCCCCTCCGTGATATCTATAGAATATTGACCCCGTCCAAACTATTACGAACAAATGATCAACAATTGCAAATACTTGAATACCTAATTATGGCTGCAGCTTTGTTTTTGTTGTTGTCGCTGCAGCATCGGGTGGTGGATATGTGTGTGTGTGTTGGGGGTTGAAAAATATTGACACTAGCAGAAGAGTGACAGTGAGTGTAAAAGTACTAGTGGTTTTAATTGAAATACTATAATGAGAAGATGATGTAAAAGAATAGGAAGAAGAAAAAATAGTAGTAGTGGTAGTTATATTCGTAGAAGTAGTGGAAGTGGTATTATAACTTATTTTAAAGGGACATTTACATTGCATTTTTGGGATATAACAACCTTTTATGTGCGATATTATAACTGGTTCTATACTGCTAACAGCGACTGCCCTTACTTATCAAAGTCATGTGTGTTAACTCTTTTTTATAAATGCAAACACTATTACTGGTGTATTTTGTTTTGTACCCTTTAGTCACAATTCACAATTAAACAAACACAAACGCAAATTAATTTCAACTGCATATAAAAGGATAGAAGTGGACGATTTATTTTAGTCTGATTGGCAAAATGTTTTAAAGCTCAACAGAACTGATGCTGATATTTTCGATGTCATTCATTTGACTTACTAGACAGCCACAAACAGGCGACGGACATACAAGGAAATCTATATTTTCTAGCTTATGTTATGAATAGAATATAACATTCGTGTTCATGATTTATTGGATTTATTAAACTCGTCCTTTTAGACAAAAATAAACACGCGACAAATCCTTGCTGTTGTCGTTTTCTACAATGCTCGTTTAAAATAAAAGTAAAAACAATTATGAACAACTCATCTGATGTGTATTATATGCAGAGGCAAATGGCCTGTCGCAAAGGTACACACTATATTGCTATGGTATATGTCACATATGTACAATAATTGGCACAATTCTCTATAGATGAAATTGTTTTTTGAGAGGATAGATGTTGTGTTGGGTTGTGTGAATGCGTTGGTGCCTGCGAAAGGGTGCTTGTTTATGAGTGATTTTGTACGTGCGTGTGCGTGCAAGCGTGTGTGCGTTTTTTTCTGTACGAACAATGATTATGAGTCGAAATACTTGGCGTCCATGGTTCCAAATATCATGAAATAGGGTCAGCATTTCTTTTAAATATTAACTTGGGGACAATATTTTCTGAGAAAGTGACCCCATTTCTATAAAATACCGGGGCTAAATTAACATTGCGCGCTTTGGTCATGGTATATTAAACGGGGCTCAAATATGACTGGGGTCACTACACCTGTAACAATTATAAAAGCGGTTAAATATATTTTCGATTTACGTCAAACCCTTTCTTTAAAGTATACCTGAGGTAGATTAAAGCTTCTGGCCTTGTTCAAAATATCACAAACGCGGACAAATGCATTATGAACGGGTCACAATTGTTTAAAAATACTGATCGGGGTCGATATTCCTCAGAAAAAGTGGCACCCTTCCTTTCTACAAAACACAGGTAGATTATGAACATGGGTCAAACCCTACTACTAGGTGTAAAGTAAAGTACCTAGTTATAGTCTACTTTCAGTCCGAATGACCGCTCAGCCGACTGTAGGTGTCACTATGTTTTGTAAAATACTGACCAGGGTTGATATTCTTAAGAAAAAATGACCTTCCTTTCAACAAAATATTTTGGTTCAAATAACATTGCGCGTGTTGGTCATGATATAATAAACACGGCTCAAATGGCTACGATCGGGGGGGCCACACCACCTGTAAGGTTAAATAGTTTTCAATTCTCGTGAAATCCTTTCTTTAAAAGTACTGGAGGTAGATTAAGTTTATGCGAGTCATCGGAATTTCAGAAACGTTGGGTCTAATTACAATGAGCGGTGTGTGGGGGAGGGGGGGGGGCTTCACTATTGATAAAATACTACGAGCATTGGTCATGCTATAATAAACAGGGCTTTAAATGTTATGAAATTTGGTCAAAGTACTATGACCGGAGATCAGCATTTAAAAAAAAACTAACCTGGAGTCGATATTCTTCAGAAAAAAAGTGCCTCCATTTCTATAAAATACCAGGACTAAATTAACATTGATCATGATATATTAAACATGGCACAAAATGATAGACCGGGTGTCACTACATCTGTAACAATAACGACGGAGGTTAAATATTTTTCAATTCACGTGAAACCTGATTTTAAAAAAATATACTTGAGGTAGAATTTCTAGCGTTTTTCCAAATATCACGAACGTGGGTCAAAGCAATATGACTGGAGACACTATTTGTTTAAAATATACTGACCGGGTCGATAATCCCCATAAAAAATGACCCCCTTCCTTTCTACAAAATAGTTGGGATCAAATGACAATTCTCGCATCGGTCATGATACACTAAGCAGGGCTCAAATTGCTATGACCGGGGATCACTATAACTGCAAGAAGTATGACCAATGGTAAATATTCTTTCAATTCGCATGAAACCCTTTCTTTAAAATATATTGGAGGTAGATTAAGTTTGTGACGTTGTTCAAATATTGTCAACGTAGGTAAAAGCACTATGAACGGGTTCACTATCTTTTTAAAAAAAAATACAGACCAGGGGTCGATATTGGTTAGAAAAAGTGACACCTTTCTAAAACATAATTGGGGCTAAATTAATATTGGTCATGATATAAACAGGGCTCAAATTGCTATAAGAGGAGTCACTACATCTGTAAGAATTATGACCAAGTTTAAGTATCTTTCGATTAAGGTTAACCGTTTCTTTGAAATATACGGGAGTTGTTCAACATGTCATGAAAGGGTGCCAAAGCACTATAATCGTGGTCGCTATTTTTTTTTAAAATACTGACCGATGGTCGATATTCTTTAGAAAATGTGTCCCCCTATGTACAAAATACTTGGGTTCAATTAACATTGCGCGCATTAGTCTTGATATACCAAACACCGTTCAAAATGCTATGACAGGGGGTCACTACATCTGTAAGAATTATGATCTAGGTTAAACATTTTTCCATTCACGTGAAACCCTTTCTTTAAATATACTGGAGGTAGATTAAGTTAAAATACTGACCGAGGATCGTTATTCTTCAGAAATGTGACCCCCTATGTACAAACTACTTGGGTTTAATTAACATTGCGTGCATTGATCATGATATAATAAACAACCACTCAAAATGCTATGACTGGGAGTCACTACATATGTAAGAATTATGACCATGGTTAAATAGTTTCCGATTGAAGTTTAACCCTATCTTTAAATTAAACTGGAGGTAAATTGAGTTTGCGGGAGTTGTTCAACATACCATGAACGTGTGTCAAAGCATTATGACCGGGGTCGTTATTTTTAAAAAAAATACTGACCGGAGATCGATATTGTTCAGAAAATGTGACCCCCTATGTACAAAATACTCTTGTTAAATTAACACAGCGCGCATTAGTCATACCTTAACGAACACCGATGAAAATGATATGACCGTGGGTCACCACATCTGTTAGAATTATGACCAAGGTTAAATATACTACTCAAGGTAAAAGTAAAGATGTTTTTCACGTGAATCCTTTCTTTAAACAAATACTGGCGAGTGCTGTTCAACATATCATGGACTTGGGTCAAAACACTATGACCGGGGGTCTCTATTTTTAAAAAATACTGACCGGGGTCGATATTCTTCAGAAAATATGACCCCCTATGTACAGAATACTTGGGTCAAATTATCATTAGAATTATGGCCAATGTTTAATATACTACTCAACTTTTGGCAATGATTTGATTACCGTCGTACAAATGATTATTTACGTCAATTTAATGTTTAATCAATTTGATTTAAGGACATAACATTTTATACCGATTTTGCATTAGTTATGTGCAAGAGAGGAGGAAGACCCCCTATATCAAAGATTTATGGACACGCAACTTGTTTTCAAATTTTTAGATTCCTATGTTTATAAGTTTAGACTCAGTAGCGTGTATCTGACCTATTGTGACTGTTTGGCAACGTCTTCTCATGTTCCCTATGAGATTTCTGATACAACATGGACTCAAGCTCCTTGATGCGTCTAGGTTGCACCTGGCGAACTGATATCCGTACCTGCAGCTCATTCAATATGTGCTCAATTGGATTTAGTAGTAGTAGTAGTAGTAGTAGTAGTAGAAGTAGTGGTAATAGTAGGTAGGTAGGTAAGTAGGTTAGTAATAGTAATAGTAGTAGTAACAGCTGTAGCAGCGGCAGAAGTAGTATTAATAGTGGTAGTAATAATAGTAGGATTAGTAGTAGCAGCAGCAAAAATTGTAGTAGTAGTAGTAGAAGATGTAAGAGTAGTAGTAGTAATAGTACTAGCACTAGTAGGTAGGTAGGTAATAGTAGTAGTAGTAGTAGTAGTAGTAGTAGTAGTAGTAGTAGTAGTAGAAGGAGGAGTAGGAGTAGTAGTAGTAGTAGTAGTAGTAGTAATAGTAGTAGTCGGAGGAGGAGGAGTAGTAGGAGGAGTAGTAGTAGGAGGAGAATGAGTAGTCCTAGGCATAGTAGTTGTAGTAGTAGTAGTAGTAGTAGCATAGACGTAGTAGTAGGAGGAGTAGTAGGAGGAGACAGAAGAGGTGTAGTAGGAGTAGTAGAAGTGGGAGTAAGAGTAGGAGTAGTAGGAGTAGTAGGAGTAGTAGAAGGAGTAAGAGTAGTGGGAGGAGAAGTAGTAGGAGTAGTAGTAGTAGTAAGAGTATGAGTAGTAGTAGGAGGAGGAGGGGAGTGAGAAGTAGTAGTAATAGTAGTAGTAGTAGTAGTAGGGAAAGGACGAGGAGGAGGAGAAGTAGTTGTAGTAGTAGTAATAGTAGTAGAAGTAATAGTAGGAGAAGGAGAAGAAGGAGTAGTAGTAGTAGGAGGAGAATGAATAGTATCATTAGTAGTAGTAGTAGAAGTAGTAATAGATGCAGCAGCAGTAGTAGTAGTAGGAGGAGGAGAAAGAGTAGTAGTAGTAGTAGGAGGAGGAGAAATAGTAGGAGTAGGAGTAGCAGTAGTAATAGTTGTAGCAGCAATAGAAGTAGGAGGAGGAGAAAGAGCAGTAGTAGTAGTAGGAGGAGAGGGAGAAATAGTAGGAGTAGTAGGAGGATAATAAGGAGTAGTAGTAAGAGTTGTAGTAGTATTAATAGTAGTGGTAGTAGGAGAAGGAGGAGTAGTATTAGAAGTATTAGTAGTAGTAGTAGTAGCAGTAATAGTAGAAGTAGAAGTAGTAGTAGTAACAGCAGCAGTAGTAGTAGTATGAGGAGGATGAGAAGACGGAGAGGTAGTAGTAAGAGTAGTAGTAGTGGCAGAAGTAGCAGAAGTAGCAGGAGTAGTGGTGTAAGTAGTAGTAGTGGTAGGAGGAGGAGGAGGAGGAGGAGGAGGAGTTGTAATGGTAGTAGAGAATGCGGAGTAGGGGTAGTAGTGATAATAATGGTACAGTGCTCCCTCTCTACAACGACACCCTTTGGGATACGAAGATTGTACGTGTTGTTCAGAGGGAGTTGTTACAGGGAGGGAAAATCAATCATAATTAGCTTGTTTGCAGATCCCCAGATAAGGTGTATTTCGAGAACTAGAACCGTTATGCCTCCAACAAACCCTATGTCACAAAGTGACGATTCTAAAGAGTGGTCACAACATAGGATTTGATGGAGGCGTAAAGAAAATACGATGGAAAAAGTTGTTTCTGGAGCCTTGTTGTTTCGGAAACAGCGACAGGCGTTGTTGTAAGGAGGGAGTCGTTATTGAGAGGGTCGTTGTAGGGAGGGAGCACTGTAGTAGTAGGAGGAGGCGGAGAAGGAGAAGTAGAAGTAGCGGTAGGAGTAGTAGTAGGAGGAGGAGAAGCGGGGTAGTAGGAGTAATAGTAGTAGGAGGAGGAGGAGGAAGTGGAGGAGTTGAATGAGGAGAAGGTGGAGTAGTAGGAGTAATTGTAGTAGCAATATGAGTAGTAGTAGTAGTTGTAGTAGTGGTGGTGATAGTGGTGGTAAACGATCTCTTTATATATATATGCTGGTACATGTGCTCACACGTGCACCTGAGTGCGTGCGTGAGCGTTTGTGTGCTTGCATGTTTGCAAGCGTTTCTAAGTGTATGTGTAAGTACCGGTATATGTGCATGTGTGTACCGGTATGTGTGCGAGCATCAGTGCGTGTATGTAACTGTGTGTACATGCGTGTTGTGCGTGTGTGCTCGTGCGTGCGTGCACATGCGTGCGGGTGTATGTTTTGTTGAAACAAAGATAGCGAGTCATTATTCTTTGGGGGTCACAATTCTTCGTAAGTGGTCAGTTTACTTCGTGTGCTGGAGTCGTATTATTATCATCGGGAGTCAAAGTACTATGATCGACTTTTCGATTTTCCCAGAAATAGAATTTATTCATCACTAAATTTGTCACCAATATATATTAAAAGTGCATGTAAGAGTCATACAGGAAGCACCGCATACAAAACACACAACCGCCCAAACAGCAACACAACGACAAACAGTAAATGTACATGTATATAAAAGACACAAACAGACACACAAAGATAGAACATACAATATGGAGAGATGGAAGTACCGCCTTGGAACGGTCAGTGACAAAAGTCACTGGGGGGTTAAACCGGATTTTGGGCGCCCAACCTCACACTTATTCCATCCCCACCCTAAAAGACAATCGGTGTAAATAAACGTATCCCTTCTCCGATTAATCTGCAACGACCGCGATGGAAAATACAGTGGTAAAGGGCATGTAAAACGAAATAATTGTTATTGAAGTAACTGAATCCAAAACAAATTAACTTGTAACAAGTATAAATGGAAAAGTACTAAAGTCAAGCAGGCAAAGCCACATGCAAGACGCAACCACCACCAAAACACCGATATACAGCATGACACACACACACACACACACACAAACAACCACACACCCAAACGCACACAAACACACACACACACACGAAATGAACACAGAAAACACCAAAAGACACACAAGAACCAGGGACAAACGTTCCACAACATGAGCAAACCACAAGCACAAAGACGCAAGGCAAACAAAAGGAAGGGTGACAAAGAGAGTACCGCCTTGGCACGGTCAGCAGCAAAAACACCACTGGGGGTTTAAACCGGTTTACGGACGTCCTAACCTCACACTCCTCTCAAAGTCACCCTAGCTTTACAAATATTGTAAATAAAGGTATCCCCGTTTTGTAATGCACTTGTAAAATAGTATATCTAAAAGAAAATATAACAGCTTAATAACTCCATCAGATGTGATCTCATTTAATTAACTGAAGTCCTAATAAATTTGTATCACAGAAATGCTTAAGGTATTACTTGTTGCAACACGTTATCAACTGTTTAAGAAAATTAATCAGTTATGGTTTCAGTGGTTATTATTTCAATAAGTACCGTAAAACTGTAAAATATAATCCGTTTTATGCTTAGCTTAAAACCTGATACACAGACCGATATTGTTAATGCTTTTAATAAAACTTCAAGGTATTTAGACGATATTTTGAATTTAGATAATCCTTATTTTGATACTATGGTTTCTTCAATCTACCCAAAAGAACTGTCTTTAAACAAAGCTAATCAATCTGACATTAATGCTTCATTTCTAGATTTGAATCTTTCAATTACAAATGATAAAGTTTCGTCCAAAGTATACGATAAAAGAGAAGATTTTAATTTTAAAATTGTTAATTATCCTTTTCTAGATGGGGATGTGCCACGTTCTACATCTTATGGTGTTTATATTTCTCAACTTATTAGGTTTGCCCGAGCCTGTTCTTTGCTTGAAGATTTTAACAGACGTAATTTAGTTATAACTGATAAACTTCTTAAGCAAGGTTACAGATATCACAAACTTCGGAAAACCTTTTCTAAATTTTATTATCGAAATTTACCTCTCATTAGTAAATATAATTGCAATCTACGGATGTTACTGCGACAAGGCATTTCTCAACCAGAATTTTATGGGGATGTTATCTACAAACTTAGGAAAATTCGGGGTCATATCCATTTTCATGATTTGTTTATAAAACGCATTAAAAATTTTAAAAAGAAAGGTTATGATCCTATTATATTGCAACACACTGCATGTTTGGTTATCGACCCTTTTACAGTCGGTAGCTACGCTTCCCTCTTTGCTTGCGCGATGACAGGCCGAGGGTAGTACTCTATGATGGTATACTCTTAAACTTGGATACAGGAGGAGCTTACCAGACTCATGTATTATTTTTTCCCTGTCGTGCCCTTAACGGCTTACCTGCAGGTGCTCTGACTTCAGCAAAGTCATTGAGTACATATTTGACGGATTGTCACAGTTATTATGCTATGTTTTACATGTTGTCCTGTGTTCACCGTCGTCTATGTTGTGGGTAAGTCCAGCGGGGATACCTTTATTTACAATATTTGTAAAGCTAGGGTGACTTTGAGAGAAGTGTGAGGTTAGGACGTCCGTAAACCGGTTTAAACCCCCAGTGGTGTTTTTGCTGCTGACCGTGCCAAGGCGGTACTCTCTTTGTCACCCTTCCTTTTGTTTGCATTGCGTCTTTGTGCTTGTGGTTTGTTCATGTTGTGGAACGTTTGTCCCTGGTTCTTGTGTGTCTTTTGGTGTTTTCTGTGTTCATTTCGTGTGTGTGTGCGTGTGCGTTTGGGTGTGTGGTTGTGTGTGTGTGTGTGTCATGCTGTCTATCGGTGTTTTGGTGGTGGTTGCGTCTTGCATGTGGCTTTGCCTGCTTGACTTTACTACTTTTCCATTGAGAGCCCCACCTATTAAAGCGACTCGATATTTTCATTGACTGGTTTAAAACTTTGAGAATTGTTTGTTATCTCTGAACTTACGCTATAAAATAAACTATTTATCTGTCTATCCATGCACAGGTTGTACGGGTCTGAAATATTCGTTAAAAACTAAAAGTACCACAGAAGTGGAAGATTAAATAATGGGATATGACAAATGTCATTAACACACATGCAAGTATTAGTCTGGGTACAAAACGAGTATTAGTTATCCGCTAAACAATATCTTATCAACAGGGTATATGTGACGAAAATCCAATTTCTGGGAAAAGCGAAAACAGGATGCCTTCAGTATTTACACAATATCTCAAAATCTATAAAAGCATTCAAGCTGTAGTTTCACACAAATGTGAACTACTGTCGTACCTAAACAGTGGTAAATTTAACGTCTTATCGGTTGAATAGCGAATTGAAACTGGGTTACGTTTTTTCTTAGGCACCCTATAATGGAACCGGGATGTGATCCGTGAATGTGTGATCTAGGCATAACGCAGTCTCTTTTAGTTTTTGTAATTTTGACGTTTGTAACATGTAGTAACGGTCAAGCAGGAAACGCCACAAACAAGACGAAACCATCACCAAACCACCGATAGAAAGCAAGTAGTCAATAATTGAACACTTTTATGCATAAGGCTCCTTAATTCAGGGTGAACGTTATGCAAAAAGTTAAAAGATAAGCTTTTTGCATAACTTAAAAGGCTCATGATATCTGTATGTTCACCCGACTGTATATAAAAGTTATTTGACTTGACTTGACTTTACTACTACTGTTCCAGGTTAGGACATCTGTAAACCGGTTTAAACCTCCAGTGGTGATTTTGTTACTGACCGTGCCGAGGCGGTTCTCTCTTTGTCACCCTTTTGTTTGTCTTGTGTCTTTCTGCTTGTGTTTTGTTCATGTTTGTCTCTGGTGCTCGTGTATTTGTTGGTGTTTTCTGTGTTCTTCTCGTGTGTTTGGTTGTGCGTGTGTGACGTGCTGTCTATTGATGTGTTGGTGGTGATTGCGTCTTGTATGTGACTTTCTACTGTATGTGTGTGTATGAGTATAAATTGCTATGCTTTCTGTCGGTGTTTTGGTGATGGTGGCGTTTTGTGTGTGGCTTTTCCGGCTTGACTTTACTACTTTTTTATTTAACATTCAAACATGTGGCTGCTTAAATCTGGGCAAAGATGACGCAGAATACTCTAGGAGGAGCTTTTGGCATGCCTTTTCAACTGAATAAGGCTACCATATTCTTGTCATCTGTCTAACAGTGTCCTGACGGCGATACTTATTTGATTGTTAGAATTAGCGAGACATTTCTGAATTGAAGTTAAAATCAATGTAGACCCAGCCCAGAAGGTTCCGAAATGATCATGATTGGGGTACTTACTGTTTGCCTAAGGTCTCATCAACAGAATACTTCTTACGAAAATACCTCTCACAAAAGGATTCACCAAAATATATATCAAGAGTTACATGATGTTGCTGGTAAAATTGTAGGGACTGCAAATGCCTTGACTGAGACTACCGTACTAATTATTATCAGTTATTTCCCTAGAGAATATACAGCATAGCAACAACAGAGGACGAGAGAAAAGTGAGTACTCAAATACTAAAATCGTTATTTCTCCACCAAATCCTATTTCCCTATGTTTATAGAATGTGTCCTTTTACTGTGTATGCAAAAGCAAAGTATATTCATACCATATTTTATTATAAAACTAAATGAATGGTCTTTAAACTCGAATAAACAATACCTAATAACGTATAAAATGGTTGTAAAAGATTGCATATTTATTGTGTACATTTATAATGTCTAGCATTTCAGAAATGATGTGCAATGATACATGTATTCCACTTTTTACTGATATTGCCGAATTAAAGATGACCTAGACTTCGTCTTTTCAAACAATGTATGTTTGTCGATTGTGTATTTGTTTTTATTACTCGTTTGCACTGCTGGTATGGTCGTTATAACGGATAGAATACAATTATCTAACTATCTATTTAGCTATTTATCCAGTTATCAATCTGTAAAAAAGGCATATAAATCTCGTATTTTCTTAGGTGTTACAAACTTAATAGACCTGCATTTTCAAGAGTAGCGTGTTTGTTAAATTTCTTTTTTAGGTTATTCAGAATTATTTCATAATACATACTTACACGTATATCTCTGTCTATCGGTATATGGTGAATTGAGATACAGTAACAGCCGGGTAATTCGAACACACAAATAAATAGCATTATCGCATATGTAAGATAGGTGGTAACTAAATGTGCAGGGTGCAAGTCTGGAAGCTTTTTGCACTAAGTCATCTGCCACAAACAATCTCAAATATTATTAATACAAATTCTATTTATCGAGGTTTTGTTGTAAGTGGGTTAATTTTAAGACCTGCACATCTTGCAAGTAACTCGTTTAGACAGTTCCGTGCTAAACAAACCCGATCATAATCCATACATCGAGCTCAAATGCACGCCCTGAAGACAAAAAATGTGTTATATCATACACATCAGTGAATTTAATGGTAATGAAATGCGCTTATCAATGTACAAACGACACTCGAAAGTACACAGCACCAGCAGAAGAAATGCTTCTAATGAATGGTCACGACAAATGGGTATGTGTATAAATAAAGGAGTTATTCTTGAAAATAGTTTGATACGCATCTTAGCTGGAACTCTAGTATATAATGAACTGGTAAAACATTCCATTTTCCTATGTTTATAACATTTTGCCTTTTTACTATGTATGCAAAAGCAATGTATATTCATACCATATTGTATTATTAACCTAAATGAATGGTCTTTAAACACAAATACAGAATACATAATAACGTATAAAAAGTTTGTAAAAGATTGCTGGCTTATTGTGTACATTTATAATGTCTAGCTGTTCAGAATAATGTGCAATGATACATGTATTCCACTTTTCACTGATATTGCCGAATTGAAGATGACATAGATTTTGTCTTTTCAAACAATGTATTTTTGTCAATGATTTTATTATTCTTTTGCATTGTTCGTATGGTCGTTGTAACGGATGGAATAAAAATGATCTAACTATCTATCGATTATCAATCTGTAAAAAGGCATATATATATCTTGTAGTTCCTAAGGTGTAGCAAATTTAATAGACCTGCATTTTCAAGAGTAATTTGTTTGTTAAATTTCTATTTTAGGTTATTCAGAATTATTTCATAATATATACTTACACGTATATCTCTGTCCATCGTTATATGGTAATTCCCAGGTAATTTGAACACACAAATAAATATCATTATTGCATATGTAAGACGGCTGGCAACGTAATGTGTAGGGTGCAAGTCTGGAAGCTTTATGCCCTACTTCCACTTAGAATTAGGTCATTTGCCACAAACAATCTCAAATATTTATATTGAGTTCTTATTATAATAAGAACTCAATATACATATGGACTTACCTACTAAATGAATTCATTCAAGGAAATCTCAAATATTGTTAATACAAATTACTTATCGAGCTTTTGTTGTACGTGGATTAATTTTTAAACCTGCATATCTGCGTATCCCGTTTAGACAGTTCCGTGCTAAACAAACCCGATCATAATCCATACATCGAGCTCAAATACACACTCTGAAGACAATAAATGTGTTATATCATACACATCAGTTAATTTAATGGTAATGAAATGCGCTTATCAATGTACAAACAAATATAGAATAGCCAGGTAGGAAATTCGGAAACGACGCTCGAAAGTACACAGCACCAGCAGAAGCACAAATAAACACATACACACACGATATTCATAGATTTGTATCCTGATTGTTCCTGAGCGTATACAAGAAACAGAGAAGCCCTTATAAGGTAAGAAATGTAAATGCAGGCAATTCATGTTTAGCTTAAACATATTTTATTTAATAAATGTACATAAATTCACATATCACTAGATATATATTAAGGATTGGATCGGAAGCAACATCCTCTCCTTGACGCATTATACTTATACTGGTGGACATTGTTTAACATATCATAGCACAACTATGTTGGTGGGTACAACTCAAATAACTAGACAAAAACACAAGAAAACGGTACATGAATATGTCTACAACATAACAGTGTCTCAGTAGACGTCCAAAATGGAATGTTATATATTGAATGATACTTCTGTGACATGTACGTTTGAAGAACACAATGGACGTAGGACATCATTCATGACTAATATCATAGAAACAGCTGGAAAGAAAAAAGAGAATGGAAATAACAATTCAATTTTGGTTTCTAAATGGCTTGATATAATATATGAAATCAGGTCAAGGTCATAATCTGGAAAATACACTACAGTTAACTGTTGTTTTGTTTTCTTTGTGAAACACATGTAACTAAATATTCTAAATACAGTCATCATCTCACGTAAAATAATCATATTTCCCTAATCATTAGGTAAATTGTTAACACAAAACATCCGACTTTAATGCAGTTTCTGCATTTTTTGTTTGTTTCCTGTTGTGCCTGTCTCGAGACATTAACAATTTATAAACATGGCATTTTATATCCTTTGGAGAAACTATAGACTTATAATTCATACGTAAATGAACCCTCTGATCTTGGTCTACTCTGTTTGCAAATGCACGAAAAGCGTTTAAATTAAGGAAAGTGCTAAGTGAGTTACAGACTGAACGAGGCCTCTCTATAGCGACTAAGTAATCGTTGTCCACCCGGAATTATCAAAGTGAAATATCCCCTCAGTGTTTACCTAAAGAGTCAACACGATATGAAATGCTCTTTATTGCTAACTCTAAGTGTTATACTACTAATACACTATCTAAACTTTTGTCATACTACTATCAAAAAACATGTAAAACTTTACTGTGATAAAATTATTGAAACTTCTGGAATTAATGGTTTTTGGTCAATAAAAATTCTAATGATATTCTAACTAAACTTGAAGATGAACAGTACAACATTTCTTCATTGACCTCTTATGATTTCTCGACACATTTTATACTACTCTACCTCGCCATCTTATAAATAATAACATGATTACATTAATGGAAAGAAATTGCCATATACAATAAATGTTCATTAGTTGTAATGTTCAACGTTCGTTCTTTTCGAATTTAGAAGTTGAACATATATGCACATATAAATTGCACAATTTGGACTTCGCTTGATGTTTGTAGATCTCTAACTTTTCTTATAGATAATATTTTTGCGCGATATGGGGATACCATATATCGTCAGTTGTTGGTATACCTATGGGTACAAATTGTGCCCCTCTTGTTCAAGATTTGTTTTTGTATAGCTATGAGAGGTTTTTTATGATTAGCATAAAACCGGATACACAAACTGATATTATAAATGCTTTTAATAAAACATCCAGGTATTTAGACAATATTTCGAATATGGATAATCCTTATTTTTAATGGTTTCTACTATTTATCCAAAATAACTTACTTTAAACAAAGCGAATCGATCAGAATCTAGTGCTTCCTTTTTAGAATTGACTCTTTCCATCATAAATGATAAATATAATCACATTCTGAAAATAGGTGATCATTCGAAAGCAAAAGTATAAATGCAAAACATTTCACCCACAAATTTACGATAAAAGGGAGGATTTCACTTTTAAAATTGTCAATTATCCTTTTCTAGATGGAGATGTGTCTCGTTCTACATCTTATACATTTCTCAACTTATCCGCTTTGCCCGAGCATATTCTTTGCGAGACGATTTTAATAGTCGTAATTTAATTATAACTGATCAACTTCTTAAGCAAGGTATAGATATCATAAAAGTCGAAAAGCTTTTTCCAAATTTTATTATCGACATTTACCTCACATTAGTAAATATAATTGCAATATACGGACGTTACAGCAATCAGGTATTTCTCATTCAGAATTCTATTGTGATGTTATCAACAAACTTAGGAAAATTAGGGGTCATGTTCATTTTCATGATTTGTTTATTAAACGTATTAGAATATTTAGAAAGGTTATGACACCACTATATTTTAACGCACTGCATGTTTGGTTACAGTCGGCATCTACGCTTCCCTCTTTGCTTGCACGATAACAGACCGAAGGTAGTATCCTATAACGGTATAATCTTAAACCCAGAAACGGGATGAGGTTACCAGACTCATGTTCTCCGTCGTACCCATAATGGTTTCCCTGCAGTTGCTCTGACTTCAGCTAAGTCCTTGAGTACATATTTTGCGTACTTTTACAGTTGTCATCAGGTTATGTTATTCATTTGTCCTGTGTTTACCGTCGTCTATGTTGTAGTGAAGTCTGCCGGGGATACCTTTATTCATACCATTTGTTAAGCTAAGGTGACTTTGAGATAAGTGTGAGTTTAGGACGTCCGTGAACCGGTTTACACCCCAGTGGTGCTTTTACAACTGACCGTTCCAAGGCAGTAATCTCTTGGTCACCCTTGTGTTTGGTGTCGGTGTCTTCGTGCTTGTGCGTTTGTTAGTGTTTGTAAATTTCGTCTCGTGTGTTTGTGTGCGTGCGTGCGCGTGCGTGCGTGTGTGTGTGCGTGGTTGTGTGTGTATGTTGCTTACTTTCTGTCTGTTTATTGGTGTTGTTTGCGTTTTGTGTGTGTCTTTTCCTGCTTGACTTTACTACTGTTTTTCAATATGGCAGAGTGTTTGGAATCAGACAGTACAAACGATGGCCAGATGGATCCTCTAGGATCTGTGTCTACACTGTTTTCAAATGATATTGCACGTGTCTTCCGGGTTGAATTGGTTAGTGAATAAGCATGTTTGTCTTTTAATCAATTTGCCTGCTTAACACTTTCCCTGTTACATATTCATATACGAAATATACAAAATTTCAATCGTATATATTTACATTCGCCCTGCAACGTCCTTATATAACCTTATTCTAAAAAGAAAGTTGCATAACCTCATGAACACCGGAAGCACGTCATTCATTTCTTAAATATAAGAAATACAATGGAATATAAATATAAGAAATAAATGACGTGCTCCTGGTGTTCATGGGTTATGCAACGCATAGCTTTACGAGCAAAGATTCACTAACTTTGCTCGTAAAGCTATGCGTTGCATAACCTCATGAACACCGGAAGCACGTCATTCATTTCTTAAATGTACACATAAGTTCTTTTTATAGATGATGTATCTTTGGAGTCAGATCTATTTTAAAGTCATAAGCAAAAACAGAGCAGATCCTGATCAGACGGCTCCTTTAGGACCGTCTGTTAAGGGACTACATATACTCTATTTTCAAAGGCGTTTACGAAGGAGGACATGTTTAACACAAAACGAAAGTAATGAAGAAGGTTTTAAGTGCTGAGTAGTGTTGCACTAAATTACTACAAATGAACAGACTCAATAAAACCGGTTCTGCTATTTTCTCTTGTTGCAATGTTGCTATTGCTTTCGAAAGATCTCCCACTTTCAGATTGTATTTAAGATATATGTCTGCACAACGTGTATCATCCAGTAAAATGTACTACTTGACTTAATCAATGTCTCCATAAATACGCATGTCTAAGCCGTAGACCCAGATCAGACGGTGATTGTAGGAGCCGTTTGATCAGGGTATGTTCTGTTTGTTAATGATTGTATATAGGTATGATTCTACAGTGTCTGCATTGACCTAAAATGCATGTGTCTATCTGCAATAATAACAAATTAATATTATGATGTCTTTATTTTTTCCATGAATACTCATAGAGTAAAGGTTTCAAGACCATGGCATAGTACTCATTCGAGAGATCATGAACAAAAGGGTGCACTGTATATAATAGAAAATGATGTGGATAGATGTTTATATGAGGCAGCAGATTCATACTGGTCTAAAGGTACACAGAAAGATCGGTTTACTATAAGTAATGTCCACGATGTATTAGTTTTTCTTAAGGCATGCATTATTAAAGATGTGAAATGCCAATCACTATTTCAATATTAAATATTTAATTGTTTGTGTTAAACCAATCGCAGTCCACTTGTCCACTTGTCCATTATCCCTTATCCCACTATCCGCGAATGGCTCACATTCGCAACAGCTTAGTCCCAGATGAGACATCGAGTAACTCGGTGTTTCATCAGTATCCAGTATATTTGACATTTGGGCAATACTTTCCTAATAGTTTGTTTTCAATCACAAGTTGTTAAAATTACACAAGTCAAAATTTGAGCGGGTCATATCGAGGTTCGTGTTAAGTATTAAGTATCTATCTGACTAGAAAATCAATTCTTCTTTACTAAATATTCGGTTCAGAGATCATTAACAAAAGGATGCACTGTATATAATAGAAAATGATGTGGATAGACGTTTATATGAGGCAGCAGCTTAATACTGGTCTAAAGGTACACAGAAAGATCGGTTTATTACAACTAAAGTAATGTCCACCATGTATTAGATTTTCTTAAGTCATGCATTATTTAAGAATATTAAATATTCTATTGTTTGCGTTAAACCAATCGGTTTCCACTTGCCCCGTGCCCATTATCCCTTATCTGGCTATCCGCGATTGACTCACATTCGAAAACAGTTTAGACCCAGATGAGACGCCGAGTAACTCGGTGTCTCATCAGCATCCAGTATGTTTGGCACTCGTGCAATATTTTCCTAACAGCTGGTTTCAACCTCAAATAGTTAAAATTAAACCAGGTCCAAATTTGAACGGGTCATACTGAGGTTAAGGTGGGCGCTTTCAAAGTGTCAGGCGGTACCGTAAAACTTATTCACTTATTGAACACAGGAGTGTTGAAAATAATATGGTGCCTAATATAGGTTAAAGGCAGTGAAGACCACTCCTATAAAGATATTACTGCATTACTGTTGACCTGCATTAAGCTACCACTTCTCTTGCATATCCATAAGCATACCTATTTGGAAGACCGTCGAGGACAGGTTCTATTATATTCATTAGAAAGGAATGTTATGCATATAGTCCAGCGGGATATGTTTCACACTGTAGATATAATACAGAAGTATGATTGACAACATCAATGAAATAATGTTATTAACATCGTGTACAAATTGTGAACTTCTGCGATTTACATTCATCTATGTTTTGCAAAACTGGGATACTAGAACACTGACTGTTTTTCCACTTGCGTATGCACGAGACACACGCATAGATATGTGAATTTCCTAGGACTTAAAGTTTCATCGTTTGTGTTATATTCCAATATCTCAACAACATAATCCGCAATACGTTCGTGGCCATCTATTGTATTCAAAAGTAACATATTAAAAAAGATCTTGTAGGTATTTCGCAAATATTGTATACCAAGACTTGGCTTCTAGATTACAAAACATTTTACTTGAGTTTGAGCTGAAACTCAGGTATCTGATTGGTCAGATTTGCAGCGAAACCCAAATCCGAGATTGAGCAGCCATTACTTTACAAGTGATTGTTGCGTCTTTTATGTGCTTTTGCCTGCTTGACTTCACTACTTTTTCATTTACAAGGTATTAAAAGGGTTAAACATGTTTTTCTAGTTTGCAATTGATAGATAATTACAAACTACAGGAATATATCGCGAATTCGTTAATTCGAATATTCCAGCAATAATATCGGTTTTATTCGTAGGTGGCGATGGTCTAATGGTAACGCACTTGACTATCAGTCCGGAGGTCCGGGGTTCAGATCGCTCCCGGAAAGTTTAGAGACGCTTATCCGTGTCTCCCACCCGCACATCCTCTCCAACCAGGGGTTAAATCGGGTACCTGTGAGGGTCACTCGCACGCACTGCGGCTGCATGATTGCGCCACATGTTAGCAGTGCGTACTATTGTAGGCCAATGACTCAATGACTAGGTCAGTAAATGTATCATCGGCTGAGCGGTCATTCGGGCTGAAAGTAGACTATACATAGGTACTTTACTTTATTCCCTTCCCGGCTGAATAATTATGTTAGAAATAATAACATTATGACTATTTATTAGCAGATATCTTTGTAATGGCATATGGCAGGGTTTTTTGACATTATTAGACATTTTTAAGTCACATCTGTTTTAATTTCTTAGGCCGAAAGAGTAGATCTGGATAAGATGCATGCAGTGTGATTTAACTTTACTCCATCGACTTGTTTGCTGATGATATAATATAGATGTGAGTCTGAAGTTTCTGTCATTGACAAAAAGTCCTATGTCCATGTACCATTATAACAAATAACTAATTAATATTCACGATGCAATATTTTCTTACATGAATATTCAAGGCGCCAAGGGTTAAATCCATGCAGCAAATCCTCCTTTGCATGATTCTGATTCTGGTTAAACAGTAATCGGCCTGAATATATCGTTCGTTTTTCATAAAACTTGGCATTATTGATGTTTTGCTGTACTACAACTGCAAACTGTTGTCTTCGCAAAGAATTCGGACCACGGAAGAGACGCAGAGTAAACAAGTGTCCAGGTGCCTTAAGATGATTAATTTTGTAACAATGTGGGGTTTTCTCAATATAAATTTACATGTACAAACAAACATTTACAAACATAGCACTTACTGACGTAAGCTGTAAATTCTAATTAGATTGTGTTATCATAGAAAGTGTTGCAGTATTGTTCGGATTAGCGTTCAATCTGAAGCACCACTTGTTGTTGTAAGACATGGCATTATTGTACTTGTTGCTTGTTGTTAATGGCATAACAGGGGTACTTTCGCAGACTTGCCGTCAACTTCAACTGCACAAAACGGCTTATTCGCATAGGTATCTATATCTGAATGAGATATCGTGTCTTTACGACCTATCGCTTGTACAATGTGCATTGGAATGTCTGCTGATTAAAATGTGTAAATCGTTTAGTCACAATGAGAGATTAATCACGACAACAACACACGGAATGATGTGCCAATTAAATTCAGCAAATCACACTGAAGTCCATCATTCGCAGTTCTTGGATATGAAACCCCACCCGTATTCTAAAGTAAAATACGTAGATATTGAGGATTGGCCAAAGGTAAGTCAATAACAAACGTGAATCGTTTCACAAACAATGTTTCGTTACACATATATATTTTTAATACAGGACTTTTAAACACTGTCATTTACAAACAGCTTAGTCCCAGACCAGAGATGTCTAAGATCAGAAACTTCACTGCTGGTCATTCAAAATCCCCTATCAAGTGTACGCCTGACATACTTGTGGACTGGGCCATTCTACAGTGTCAGCATTTAAATGTTTAATATATCCTGAAATGGTCCATCCCATCAGTTATTAATGATGGGGTCCATTCTATTTAAAATTAGTAAATTTACCAGAGGAATATGAACTCGTCTCATCCTAAACGCGACCTAACAGGTATTTTCCAATATCTTGGATCTACAGTCACTCGGCGTCTCATCAAGGCTATATTTGTTTGACACATTTATATCTTAAATAAACAAATAGCTTTTAATAGACAGTTTTTAGCATCGTTTTTACAGTATTTTAGTGATATCATGAAGTACAGCAAATTACAGACAGAGAAAGACCGCAGAGGTTCTTTTGTGCAATTTGACAAATAATGCAGGGTCTGAACAATAAGCTGTGTTTGTCATTCACGATTCTCTCCGAACGTTTACATTTTTATAGTGTTTGCACGCTACCAATTAACAAAACATGCATAAATAATAAATAACTGCAACCATCAGGAATTTGAAATATGTCATTCACTGTGTGATATCTTCAGAAGGAAAAGTGCCTTCGAATTTGACAAAATGCAGATGTGCTATCGTTACAAAAGGCGACCTATCTTGAGTTATTTACTATAGCCCAATCTCTTTTCTTATCAACTTGAACAGCTTGTTTGAACGATTAGTTTTCAAACATTTCAACACTCATAGAGACATTTAATATTTTCTATTTTCATTCAAGTTTTATTCCCGGAGATTCGGCGACAAACCAGCTAACATTCCTTTATAATGCTTTATGGCTTTATGTAAAGCATTAGATGAAGGGGAAAGTACCCGAGGCTATTGTTACCGATATAAGAAAAGCTTTAGATGGCATATAGGGCTCCTAGTAAAACTCAGAGTGACTTGTATATCACATTAACTCTGCCAATGGATTTCAGATTATTTACATTAACGTAGATAGCGTGTGATTCACCATGTGCCTAGTGCATAGAATACATGTAAATACCTTGTTCGGTCCTTAGTAATTCTTAAACCATATTTTTATTAACATCGTGACTAATCCGTCTCTTTGCTGACGATAAAAATCTTTATTTAGAAGTTGATCTAGCTAATGCTTTCGCATATATACTTAACCCTATCCCTGGATATAGATATCATAAACTAAGAAAAACATTCTCTAAATTGTATTGGAAAGTACAGATATAATCTTAAGGCGCTCCGGCGACAGGTGTTTCACATTCTAAATTTTATAGTGATGTGATTTACGAACTTCGTAAAATTCATGGACATAACATTTTCTAACTTTATTCACTTAATACATTAAAAAATTAAATAAATCATGAAAAATGATATGATCCTATGGCACTACAACATACTGCATGCCTGGTTGTCAACCCTTTTACAGTTGGCAATCGCGCTGGCCTCTGTTCATGTATGTCGACAAGAAAGGTTTAGTACTCAATGAATCCGGAAATGGAAGGAGGACGTCGGATCTCGTTGTTGTCGTACCGTTTATTACCTTTCTACAGTTTGCAGCTCAATCATTGAGTACACTAGTGATAGGTGGATACAGTTAATTCACTTAAATATGTTTACGTTTTACATGCACTTTACCACTGTATTTGCCATCGTGGTTGTTGTAGATAATTCGATGAGGGGATACTTTTATTTACACTGTTTGTCTTTTAAGGTTAGTATGGAATAAATGCTAGGTTGGGTGCCCCAAGACTGTTTTATCCGTCAGTGACTTTTGTCACTGACCGTTCCAAGGCGGTACTTCCATCTTCCCCCTAATTTATGATTGTTTTGTCTCTGTGCGTCACTTTGTGTCTTTTATATACATGTACATTTGCTGTTTGTCGTCATGGTACTGTTTTGGCGAGTGTGTGTTTTGTATCCGGTGTTTTCTGCATGACTCTTACATTTACTTTTAACTTGAAAGTGTAAATGCAAGGTTCCATACATTCCTAACTTATATTAATGACATGGTTAATGATATTGATTCTAATATCCGTCTCTTTGCCGACGATACAAATATCTATTTAGTAGTCGAACGCGCTGATACTGTCGCATATATACTTAACTGTGCCATTGACAAAATAACAATATGGTCAGACACTTGTCTAATTTATTTTAATCAAACAGAGTTTGAATCACTGTTTTTTTTAAGAAAAAAATAAATAGTCCCATACATTCTCCACAAAAATGCTTAATAAAATATATTGGTGAAATTGAAAGTTTATCAAACGATGCTTCCTGGCACATCAACGTTGAATACATTAAATCAAAGGTAGAATAAATATTTTATGTGGACTGATATTTAAGTTGGACAGAAAATCTCTCGAAACAACATATTTAAGTTTCCTTAGCCCCCTGGTTGAATAGTCAGATGCTATTGCAACAACAACAAGAAATGGGAGATTGACAAGATAAAACATGAGGCAGCCAGAATTGTGACTCATTTTTCTTCAAATTCTGTATAGAGCAATAGGCTGGAAATCGCTTTAATCCAGGAGACGAGAACATAAGCTTATCCTCTTTAATAATTATTCACACGGATATATCTGACTGTTTATGTCAGTAATCAGAGTGGCTATCCTCAACGGCTTAATTTACACTGCGCAAGCCGGAATACAATTGTATTGCGATTCCTCCCTGCCATCAACTGTTGGGGAATGAATTTGACAACCATTAGAAGTCAGAAATTCACCATCCTTTCGAATATGAAATAGGTTGTCATAATATAACCACTGTCCTTATTTATTACTATACTGGTATCAGATCAGAAAGTCCATACACATTGCGGACATACTGCAGCTCGTTAATCATTCCTCTGTTTCAGAAGAAAATATTGTTATCTGTCCCTTGTGTTTTGTGGTGACATCGAGAGTACCGACCTTTCAAATCTGGTCTCAATACCCACCTCCACGAATTGATTTGATGCAATCGATATCCCCGCTACGTCAGGGTAACAATAATCGTCCTACTGTTGGGCGACTCATTGCTTGAAACACTAACACATTTATTTTACAAAAAGTGCATTCCCATGGTTTACACTTCACGCTTTAGTTGAGTTAAAGTTTCACCTACAAGTACAAATATGAGTCATGCAGGAAACACCATATAGAGAACAAACATCCGCCCGAACAGCAACACAAGGAAACAGCAGCAATATACACAACTATAAAAACATCAAGAGACGCACAAGGACAAAACAAACATACAATAGGGGGGAGATGGAAGTACCGCCTTGGAACGGTTAGTACTCAAAGAATGAACTGCAAACAGAGTAACTGTAGAAAAGTAATAAACGGTGCAACAAAAACGAAATAGTACAGATATCCGATGTTCTCCTTCCGTTTCTGGATTTAAGAGGTCGCCTTCATAGAGTACTTAACCTTTCTTGGCGGCGTACATGCAAAGAGGCCAGCGTGATTGCCAACTGTAAATGTTCGCTGAGAAAGCACTGTTTGTACACACTTTCTTTCTATCTAACCCCATCCAAACGACCACTATTTCCAACTCCTACTCCTCAATTGTCCTGTGTTCTTACACTTTGTTATGCTAGTGATTGGTAGTATCGGGACATTTACAACGGCCCTGGTATATTTGTTCTATACAAATATTAACTGGTATTGATGATATCTCAAAACTGTCAACTAGTCTCATTCAAATCAAGTTAGTTCAATACGTGTATCCCATGGACTTATCAAATGAAGTAGTGAGTCAACAATTGATATATCTTCAACATATCCTTCTTTCGTTATACGTTTTGTTAAATACATTATGTGAGTTGTGTTACCTAATATATATAAACACGTCCACTTTTGCTTTGATAAGTATGGTCAGGAGACGATATATATAAGCATCTTGTTTTCGATCCAATCCTCGGTTGTTACATAGTCTGAAAAAAATGTATTTAACTTAAACAATAATGGCCAATTTCAATCTGAAATTCAGCGTTGAAAGGTATACAAATGCACGTTTTATGTCCAGGTTTGTATCATTCATTCCTGTGAAATTCACTCCGTGAACTATTCTCAATGTCATTATATGATTAAGCAGGAAATTGATGTTGAAACATTGCGATAATATATATTATTATCACATAAAAAGACAATGACTATATTTTTTTAGAGGTCGCTGTAACGAGTGTACTTGTTTCATATTCCAGGAGGTTGCAGGTACATGTGCACATAGACCGTGCGCTGAAAACCAACGTTGTGTGCAAACCACACCTTACAGGTGTATCGACATTGGTAAGACAATCTACGTTGTTTTACTTTCAGACAGAAAAATAAACTTCAGAACTTCACATCCCTTCAGCAATTCTAATCTTCACAACAGCAGGTGTTAAGTGCTTGTGTGGCGGTCATAAAACGTCGCCCGTACTTCATTATCTGTGTTGTTATACCTTCTGATCCTTCGAGATCATGAATTTCAGTACATATTGTTCTGAAAATTGAACACCGCTTAAGCCGGTGCTAGGGGGCGTGAGCAGTGTTGCACTTTCAATTACTGCTCATGAACAGACTCAATAAAACCGAGTCTGCAATTTTCTCTTTTTGTGTTGCAATTTTTGTTTTCGGGGGATCACCTCCCTTCAAAATTTATATCGGTTCGCATTTATAGTTTTACTTGTAGAAGCAAGTA
This sequence comes from Azorinus chamasolen, assembly GCA_963576725.1. Lineage (NCBI taxonomy): Eukaryota > Metazoa > Mollusca > Bivalvia > Cardiida > Solecurtidae > Azorinus > Azorinus chamasolen. The sequence continues at coordinate 95,135,095 of OY755236.1, read as the reverse complement.
ACTACCCATTGATGAATATTCATGTAAAAAATAATTGCTTCGTGGATTTTAATTTGCTTATTTGTTATTTTTATAACGACATATGCACGTGAGAAGCGTAAACAATGGCAGAAACTGTATAATCCGACCTTTATAATTCCATGCTCGAACAGAGCAGACCCTCGTGAGACGACTCCTACATGTGCCGTCTGTTCTCGGTCTACCTTATTTGCAGAGACGTTAGAAGGCGTATCAGTAAAGAACAGGGTTAAAATATTACGCGCATTTGTTTTAGAATACAGAAAACATCTAAGGGGACCGCTTAAAAGAGACAGGGATCGATCTTTAAATCATTGGATAGTTTGATACCGGCTTTCGTTGTGCATTAAACCGTCACAGGTATTAAATACTTAATTGACATTTATCCATTACATGACAGCAATTCCCTTAACCCTGACAACGGCCATTCTATTCCATATTTTTTTCTGTATAAGATTGCGGACCACCCCCTGTAAATGGCGAGAGTCAACCAATGCCGACTGATACGTCCCTCGGATCCAAGGCAAGGTACCGTTGTCGCAACCACGGTGGACGTGCAGTAGCAGCTGCCGGTGCCGATTTCATGTGCCAGATGCTTAATTACCAATTGTGTAATTCCGATGCCACGTGGACGAACAATTTACTTCGTTGTTAAAACAATCATTGGATGAAACTGTACAAAGTTCAGCTGGCATATGAAAACAATGTAGCCCATACCCCACATCTGTATTACAACGCAACACACGTTACAATTCATAAGAGTGTCAGTTGTTACTGTACATTGACCAACCTCTCTGCAAGCAGTACAGACGCTGATCAGAAGTTCACACTGACGTTATGACTGATCTGGCTCTACGCTATGTGGACTTGGTTCAGTTATCTCAATCTCAGTGTGATGATTAAATTAACAAATATCTTAGGATAGTATTCGACAAGTTGACTCAGTTGGCACAGTAGAAGCCGTCTTAGGCGAACATCAATGATTCAGGGCAAATGCAATATCATACAGAAAGCTCCAATAAAAGCTTTCTGCAATATGTATGACCATCTTGCAGGTAATACTTCACTTGCTGACAGATAAGCTGAGAGCACCATCATTTCTTTTGGCGCTGGCCATTTCGCACCATTGACTGCAGCAACATTATGTCAAGATGATCCAAGCAACTCAAAAAATTAAAACAAGGTACTGATACCACCATAGCAAGTCATTGTCAAGAAAAAAAGCAAAAATATGTTTGATTGTCTTTCAAAACGTTTCCTACAACAACCTAAAACTGACGGTGTTATGAAACATGAGATATATCCTCACTTTAAAACAAGCCTCACAGTTTGCTAGTTATCAGTATACTCGCAGTCAGTAACTGATTTATTAAAAAACACCACCGAAGCCTGGACAACAACACACATAACTACTGCTACTACCGCCATCACCGCCGCCGTTGGCTTATGACACCATGCCGCCATGTTATTCGTTTCAGATGAGGAGGCTGTGAATAGTTCAGTGAAGGTTGTATGTGCGTTTGTAGTGTATGGTGGGTGGTAATATGTGTGGGCTCCCACATTGCATTGGTGCTTGTGTGGATGCTTTTGACTTGCTGTCATTATGTTTTATATACAGTTTAGATTTAACGTCATCAATGCATTATTTCCAGTTACACGAATCAAATGACAAACGTAACTGATAGAGTGATATATTCAGCCTTATCATCGTTTGATAATTAAACTTTGTTTGCAGTATTTCCGTTAGTTCATTTTTAATACATATTATTGGAACTTTTCAACTGGCAATAGCTGAATTGTCAGCGTGAAATAGCCCACGACTCTTTAGATATAGAAGCAAGTCAACATAAAAGGCTTATATTTGCGAGATTATTGTGAAAGACAAACACTGATGTGCCGTTCCATGGACATTTCAAAGGTAGTACCAGTATAAAAATAGAGAACAGCTGTTTGATACAATCCATTCTATGTGAATAATTAACTAACTGCTGCTGTTTTACTAGTGTTTCAACTGCTGTCAACCATGTCCGAGTCACTCAGATTGACCTACTGTACAGGATGTGGATAATAAGTCAGTATCATAAGCATGTCTTGCAGGGAATTAAGTTTCGCCACGAATAACGTGTATAAATAGAATTTGCGTAATGCAGCGGTTAAGCATACATTATATGAGTGGTATATATGTTAGTGTTACTACATACCACCCTCTATCAACAACACCGGAAATAGCTACCAGACGAAGGGAAGGAAGTGATTAAATTTATCAATACCAGGTGTAAAATCCTTTGGGCTTTTAACTAGCACATGTTTAACAGCCATCGAAAAAGCACTCATTTAATTACTCCACTCACAGTTTAGGCTGTTGCATAAGTTGGCAAGATCAGAATAATTAACCTGTTAAATGCTTCACTAGTACCGAGGAAAGTCAACGCCGCTTGACATTTGGATCTTCTTTTGGGAAACTTGTGTATGTATATTCACGACTTAACTGCCAATTCAAAGTATATGTATCATGTACACATATTGTATCTCTCCACACATTGTGCGAGAATATGTTAGAATATTCATATGTAGGGGTGTGTACGGGGAATAGTTGTTTTGGTGTACGGCGAATAGCGTTTCTTATGAATTTTGGTGAATAGCTTCTACTGTTTTCGGAAAAAATAAAAATAAAAAAGGGTAGTCTTTTAACAGACAGTGTAGAACAAACACCAGTAAATTACATTATGTTTATATGCTACTTAAACAGCAAACACTTGATTCTGGTATATGTTTGCAAAGGCTTAAATGTGTGTTTCTATATTGGAAAGGTTTGAGATTTATTTATGGCAAGGAATGTAGTAGAAACTGTATTAACTGACTATAAAAAGGTCCAATTATGGGTCTTTAAGGCGGGTGGTAGCTAAATGCAGGCAAATATTAACACAGAAACCTCATAGGAGCCGAAGACTTGTGTCATTTGGTCAGTTTATGTCGAAGAGGTAGCACTTTCAAGTAAATAAGTTACTTGATTGGTGTGTGTTCGCGCGCGTGTGTGTGTGTGTGTGTATGTGTGTGGGGGTGGGTGCGTGTATGTGTGTGTGTGTGTGTGTATGTGTTCGTGTGTGGGGTCGGTGGTAGGTAGGTAGGGGGTATTAAAATATTGGCTTTTTATATAATTGTTTATATAGGAACTTCTCTCATGACATTTAATATAGCAGAAAATATATTCTTGTGTAGACCAAACACCAGCCTTTTCAAATAAAAAGTGGTTAATAAACTACATGTAATTCGTTATTCATACATATATCTGGTGGTGTCCGAATTTCGTGAATGCTCAGATGCATGCAACAATAATTAAAACTAAAATATTCAAACCTAGAAATTCACTTACCACATATTATAACTTAACTTTGGAAATTGGCTTGTTGTCTTCGCAGCTGACGTTGAAATATAAGTTACACAGTTTTCAGGTTATCTAATATGGATTATACACTGCCAGTAAATTCCATGTGGGACGAGAGCGACGTATGTTTTATCCTTACAGTTTCACCATTGATACAGTTTTTTATTGCTATTGCACTAAAAATCAGCACATAACTTCCCTGATCTACTTTCGTATGACATTATAACTTATAATTCTATACAAATTCCTAAACTATCGATAATAAAACAAATCCATATAACTCAAAATCCTTATTTAATCATCAAAACTTAGCAGTACCATAATGATTCAGGGGCACTTAACCCTTCGCTTGCTATTCATGTCAATATACCTACCTGTAAATAGTGAATACCCAGATGAGACAGTTCCTACAGGAGCTGTCTCATCAGGGTCTGTACAGAGTCTGTATTTACAAGTTGATTATGTAACCAGTGCATTCCACAGCAGTGATTGCACAGCGAAATACGTGTACATGGTGAAGATAAATGTAATTATACAACAGGGCATGGGTAAAGAAGGAGAAATGTATTTGGAAATTCAGCAAGAGAAGGGTTAATTCTGCAATCATTGTTATGCGCAGATTCGTCACACCCAAAAGTAGAAAAATAGTATATCTGGATACTTTGCCAATTGTCAGTTCTAAAAGTTTCCTCAGTTGCTATTGCACAACCTACATTTTAATTAATTCTAGATCAATGACATGTTCATGATAGACATGACGTGTCAGTTTATGTTCCTCTCACTGGCCTAAGGGACCGACTCAAAATAATTTTTAGCCGTAAGACGCCGCACACCATGCAAGCTATTTGCCGAAAAGTCTTCATAACAGTTAATATATTCCTATACATTTTAATTACTTATAGATTAATTACATGTTCATGATAGACATGACGTGTCAGTTTATGTTCCTCTCGATGGCCTAAGGGACCGACTCAAAATAATGTTTAGCCGTAAGCCGCCGCACACCATGCAAGCTATTTGCCGAACAGTCTTCGTAACAGTAAATATATTACTATGCGCCGTACACATCGGAAGATATTCGGCATACAGTCTTCAAAACATATTTACCTATACACCGTGCACACAGCCTGTTTTTCTTTTATCAAATGCAATAAAAAGTACAAAAAGAAGTTATGCAGGAAACACCACATACAGAACAAACAGTCGCCCGAACAGCAACACAAGGAAACAGTAACTGTACATAACTATAAAAACAACAAGAGACGTACAAAGACAAAACAAACATGCAATAGGGGGAAGATTGAAGTACCGCCTTGGAACGGTCAGTGACAAAAGTCACTGGGGGGGGGTTAAACCGGTTTATGGGCCCCCAACCTCGACTTACTCCATCCCCACCCTAAAAGACAAACAGTGTAAATAAACGTATCCCCTCTCCGACTAATCTACAACAACCGCGACGGCAAATACAGTGGTAAAGTGCATGTATAACGAAAACATTTAAGTGAACAAACTGTATCCACCTATCGCTAGTGTACTCAATGATTGAGCTGCAAACAGAGTAACTGTAGAAAAGTAATAAAGGGTACGACAAAAATGAAATAGTACAGATATCCGACGTTCTCCTTCCATTTCTGGATTGAAGAGGTCGCCTTAATAGAGTACTAAACCTTTCTTGTCGGCGTACATGCAAAGAGGCCAGCGTGATTGCCAACTGTAAAAGGGTTCACAACCAAACATGCAGTATGTTGTAGTACTACAGGATCATATCCCTTTTTAATGAATTTTTTAACATATTTGATGAACAAAGTGAGAAAATGGGTATGTCCAATAATTTTACGAAGTTTGTAAATCACATCACCATAAAATTCAGGATGTGTATTACCGCAGAAGCGCCTTGAGATTACATTGGTACTTGCCAATAAGCGAGAGATTTCGATAGTAAAATTCAGAGAAACTTGTTCTTAGTTTATGGTATCTATATCCTTGCTTAAGCAGTTTCTCAGTTAAAATGAGATTTCGACTGTTAAAATCGTCAATAGATGAACAAGCTCTAGCAAAACGAATAAGTTAAGATATATAAACCCCGTAAGATGGAGCCCGGGGAACATCCCCGTCAAGATGAGGAAAATTAACAATATTAAAATCAAAATCATCTCTTTTGTCATATATTTTAGAAGAAATCATTCCATTATCAATTTTAAGGTCTAGATCAAGAAACGCTTCACAATTGTCGGACGGGTTAGCTTTATTCAATTTGAGTTCTTTAGGATTAATTGTAGGAATAAGATCATCAAAGAAAGGGTTATCTAAGTTAAAAATATCATCCAAATATCGACAAGTTTCACTGAAGGCTTTTATAACATCTTCTTGTGATTGAGGATTCAAACGCAACATGAAATCTTTCTCATAGCAGTTCAAAAACAAATCTGCGACATGTGGAGCACAATTCGTACCCATAGGAATACCAATTACCTGACGGTATATAGCATTCCCATAACGTACAAATATGTTATCCAAAAGAAAGGTTAGTGATTCGCAAACTTCTGAGCAAGTCCAATTGGTGTAATATTTCATTTGCTCGTCAGTAAAGAAAGCTTTTTCAGTATTACATGACAAGAATGATGTTTTTTTCCCGGGCAAATACATTCTGGATTAAGTTAGTAAGCTTACCCTTAATTAAAATATGAGGAAGAGTTGTGTACAGAGTAGAAAAATCGTACGTGCTTACAGTGGATGCAAGATACCTTTTGTTCTTAAGTTTGTTTAAGACTTCTGAAGAGTTCTTAATAGACCAGAACAGATTTATTCCAGAATTTTCATAAGTCTTATCACAGTAGAATTTTACATATTCCTTTACCTTCGTTAAACAAGAAGTCAAAAGTATAGACAATTTAGTAGTTGTACATTAACTAGAATGTGCAATGAAACGCGCTTTATATGGTTTTTTATGTAGTTTTGGTAACCAATACATTGTAGGAAGTTTATTTTGTGTAATTTTAATATTGGTTCCAAGTTGTTCACACGTTTTGACATGGTCTGAAACGATGATCTTTTCGTCAGCAGTAACTGAAATGTATGACTTGGTATTAAAAATTTCCTGCTTCAAGACCTCGATATAATAAATTCGTTAAATAATAAGCAGGAACAAAAACGTATTTAGAATGGAAATCCTGTAAACTCTTTTTAAGATGTCTAAACGAAATTCTAGGTTTAGGTGGAAGAAGGTGTTTATTAGAGATATAAAAGGAAATGCGTTTATCAATTATATCAAAAATTAGTTTTTTCCAATTAGAAAGAGCATTAGACTCAACATGTTCTCTTCGACACCATTTAATACTAAAATTATGTAAAGCCTCCCCAATCTGAATTCGACAAGAGTTAAAATCTATCAAGGATGGTATTCTATATTTGGGACCTTTAATCAAAAGAGATCGTAGACGTTTATCTTTAATTATCTCAAAATTACCAGTAATCACATGACCAGCCGGAGATAGCAAAATTTTGAGGTGGCGCAATCTCAATTATCAGAAATATTATCATTAACATTTAGGTCGGCCACAATCTTATTATAGTTGAAAATTGTATTTCTGATGGGTTTGTTATATTTGTAGCAGATGATAGGTGGTTCTGTATTTTTAAAGTATTTAGGAATAGTGTCAATTACATTTTTGTCTCTAAAAATACTTTGGAGGTCAATAAAATCAATACCTTTATTAATAAAAGGAATTTTTTAGAAGAATCTTTGGTGTTCAGATAATTTGTCAATGTGCGGTCTGAGAACATGTAGAGTAAAGCTTTGTATCAAACTAGCCGTTCCTATGAGAGGATCTGATCTACAAATAATTTTATCGGCTTGCTCGTCAATATCTTTTAATGAGCATATAGATAAGGAGGAAAGTCTAGAAAGCATGTCATGTTTACCAGAAGTTCGATGTAAAGTATGAAGATCAAGAAAGGTCATTTTCAAACGAGATTTTCGTTTAATATTACCATTTTTGCGAATGCCATGTGATAGAGATTTGCGTTTTCTTATAGAAAAAACTTGAAAAAATATCTATATCTGGTTCTTTAGAAATATTTCCAGTCTGGTGAATATTATCATTCAGTCCAAAGGAAAAGGTGTTTGCAATGTTTTGATCCAATTTAATTCAGATATAAATCTAGCTTTCGATTTAAAGCTACTAGTAGCCTCCTTACCATATGTTATATGCTCAACAATTTGTACTAAAACATCTTTATAAGAATGGCCAGATTTCCGAAAGTGTTGGTATAAACAATTGTTTAGTTTACGATTTCGACACTGATATGCATGCTCACAAAATCGAGTCTTCAAAGCACGTCATGTTTGTCCTACGTACTGTATACCCCAACTCAGCGCGTTTCAAGTTAAAACATAAATAACATTAGTAGTAGTACAATCAACGCCAATTCCGATCGTATTCTGCCATTAACGCTGGCATAAGAGTGTTTCCTATGATGACAAGGATATAACAAGGAATGTGTAAACGCGTGTGTCGGGGGATACAAATGCGATTGCAAGTACGTTTTTGACTTCATTCTCAGTGTTGTTATACCTTCTGATCCTTCGAGATCATGAATTTCAGGTATATGTGTTGCAATTTCATTTCTACTAGATCAACAATTAAATCTCTTGTTAATGGTAGAGTGTTTAGTGTGAAGATTAATTCTGATTTAGACTGAAACTCATCTAATATTATATATGTTCTTACATGAAATACGCCACGTTGTGGCATTCAATATGTAGGTCAGACAGGACGTTCTTTAAAAACTAGGTTTCGTGAACACAGTTACCATTGCCGGATCAAAAAAGTACGCAATTTTCTTTGCCAGCATTTTCGTCATACAGGACATTCTTTCAAATATGTTTCGGTTCAACCAGTAGAACAAATTTATTATGATTCTAAAACTACTGGTAGTTTAAAATCTAAAGCTCGTTTTATCACAGAGCTAGACTGGATAAAGAAATTACAAACACCTTTTCCTTTAGGCCTTAATGATAACATTTTCCAAAGCGGCAACATTTCTAAAGATCCAAGTATCGATATTTTCTCTATATTTTCTATTCGAAAACGTAAAAGTAGATCACATGGCAGACGTAGAAATGGTAATATTAAGCGTAAATTACGTCGTAATATGTCTATTCATGATTTACATACTATTCTAAAACAAACTGGTAAACATTCTATGTTATCTTGTTTATCGTCTTTACCCTTTTCCTGTCTTAAGTCAATAGACGAAGAGGCTGATAAAATCTATATGCGTACAGATCCGTTAATTAATACTGCCTCACTTATACAAAGTTACACACAGCATGTTCTTCGTCCACGTATTGATAAAGAATCTGAACATAAAAGACATTTTCTGAAACTTCAGTTCCTAAATAAAGGTATTGATTTTATTGATATTCAAAGTATATTTCGTGATAAGAATGTAATCGATGCTATTCCCAAATATTTCATCAACTCTGAATCACCTATCATCTGTTATAAATATAATAAACCTATTAGAAATATTATTTTGAACTACAATAAAATTGTCTCTGACTTAAATATTGATGTTAATACCCCTGTTTCTTGAGATTGTAGCATTTCTAGCTTTTGCTATAAACCAGTTGGTCATGTCATTACTGGTAATTTTGAAATCATTAAGGATAAACGTCTCAGGACCCTCCTAACTAAAGGACCTAAATATAGATTACCTTCCCTTATTGATTTTGACGCTTGTCGAACTCATATTGCGGAAGCTATTCAAGAATTCTGCATCAAATGGTGTCGACGAGAACATGCTGATGTTAATGCCCTTTCGGATTGGAAGAAATGTATTTTCGATATTATTGATACACGAATAACGTTTTACAAATCAAATAACCATCTTTTACCACCTCGACCTAGAGTTACATTTCGCTACTTGAAGAAAAACATTTCTAATTTTCATTCAGATTATGTTCTTGTTCCTGCTGACAAGGCATCAAACAATGTAATCATTATTTGAAGATTGTATTATGTTGATGTTTTAAAGAAGGAGCTAACTGATTCAAAAACTTATATAACAGTTCAAACACCTGAAAAAGATATAGTCTCGGAACATGTAAAAATGTGCAATGATTTTAAGTCTGGTCCTAACATAAAACAACATAAACTTTCTACTTTGTACTGGATTCCGAAACTACATAAAAACCCTTATAAGTCGCGTTTTATTGCCAACTCTAGCTGTTGTACCACTACTAAATTATCTATACTTTTGACGTCCTGTCTTACTACGATCAAAGAACATGTTAAACGCTACTGTGATAGAATATATGAAAATTCTGGTATTAATGTTTTTTGGTCCATAAAAAATTCAAATGATGTTTTAACAAAATTTGAAAATGAACAGTATAACATTTCTTTACTGAGCTCTTATGATTTCTCTACACTCTATACTACTCTACCTCACCATCTTATAAAGGATAGACTTATTAAATTAATAGAAAAAACCTTTGCCAGAGAAAACTAAATGTTCATTGCTTGTAATGTTCAACGTTCATTCTTTTCGAATTCAGAAGTTGAACATTACACAATGTGGACTTGCCTTGATGTTTGTAGATCTCTTACCTTTCTTTTAGATAATATATTTGTGCGTTATGGAGATACCATATATCGTCAAGTTGTTGGTATACCCATGGGTACAAATTGTGCCCCTCTTGTTGCAGATTTGTTTTTGTATTGCTACGAGAGGGATTTTATGCTTAGCTTAAAACCTGATACACAGACCGATATTGTTAATGCTTTTAATAAAACTTCAAGGTATTTAGACGATATTTTGAATTTAGATAATCCTTATTTTGATACTATGGTTTCTTCAATCTACCCAAAAGAACTGTCTTTAAACAAAGCTAATCAATCTGACATTAATGCTTCATTTTTAGATTTGAATCTGTCAATTACAAATGATAAAGTTTCGTCCAAAGTATACGATAAAAGAGAAGATTTTAAATTTAAAATTGTTAATTATCCTTTTCTAGATGGGGATGTGCCACGTTCTACATCTTATGGTGTTTATATTTCTCAACTAATTAGGTTTGCCCGAGCCTGTTCTTTGCTTGAAGATTTTAACAGACGTAATTTAGTTATAACTGATCAACTTTTTAAGCAAGGTTACTGATATTACAAACTTCGGAAAACATTTTCTAAATTTTATTATCGAAATTTACCTCTCATTAGTAAATATAATTGCAATCTACGGACGTTACTGCGACAAGGCATTTCTCAACCAGAATTGTATGGGGATGTTATCTACAAACTTAGGAAAATTCGGGGTCATATCCATTTTCATGATTTGTTTATAAAACGCATTAAAACATTTAAAAAAGAAAGGTTATGATCCTATTATATTGCAACACACTGCATGTTTGGTTATCGACCCTTTTACAGTCGGTAGCTACGCTTCCCTCTTTGCTTGCGCGATGACAGGCCGAGGGTAGTACTCTATGATGGTATACTCTTAAACTTGGATACAGGAGGAGCTTACCAGACTCATGTATTATTTTTTCCCTGTCGTGCCCTTAACGGCTTACCTGCAGGTGCTCTGACTTCAGCAAAGTCATTGAGTACATATTTGACGGATTGTCACATTTATTATGCTATGTTTTACATGTTGTCCTGTGTTCATCGTCATCTATGTTGTGGGTAAGTCCAGCGGGGATACCTTTATTTACAATATTTGTAAAGCTAGGGTGACTTTGAGAGAAGTGCGAGGTTAGGACGTCCGTAAACCGGTTTAAACCCCCAGTGGTGTTTTTGCTGCTGACCGTGCCAAGGCGGTACTCTATTTGTCACCCTTCCTTTTGTTTGCCTCGCGTCTTTGTGCTTGTGGTTTGTTGATGTTGTGGAACGTTTGTCCCTGGTTCTTGTGTCTCTTTTGGTGTTTTCTGTGTTCATTTCGTGTGTGTGTGCGTTTGGGTGTGTGGTTGTGTGTGTGTGTGTGTCATGCTGTCTATCGGTGTTTTGGTGGTAGTTGCGTCTTGCATGTGGCTTTGCCTGCTTGACTTTACTACTTTTCCATTTATTCTGAAAATTGAATACCGCTTAAACAGGTGCTAGGATGCGTGAGCAGTGTTGCACTTTCAGCTACTGCTCATGAACAGACTCAATAAAACCGAGTCTGCAATTTTCTCTTTTTGTGTTGCAATTGTTGCTTTCGGGGGATCACCACCCTTCAGAATTAATTTTTCTCTTCTATTTTGGTTGTACCAATCCGAGAGTAATGCACACAAAATAATTTACATATTTGAATTGATCAGAAATCACGTGATTATCGGTTGGTCTTTCTACTAGTAATTTAAAACATTGCGATGCTAGATACAGTAAAAACCCTCTTATGCGACCACTTAATGAACAAACATGGCTTTTTTCATTAGCATGTGGTTGCTTAATGCCGGACAAAAGTTCTGCAGAAAGCTCATTAAGCTACCACCTGCCTTTGCCACTATAAATTATGCCATTATGGTGGTCGCATTAGAGGGGGTTTAATGTATGGAAAAGTAGTAAAGTCCAGCAGGCAAAGCCACATACAAGGCGCAGCCACCACCAAAACACCGATAGACAGCATGACACACACACACACACACACACAACCACACACCCAAACGCACACACACACACACACGAAATGAACACAGAAAACACCAAAAGACACACAAGAGCCAGAGACAAACGTTCCACATATGAACAAAATCACAAGCACAAAGACGCAATGCAAACAAAAGGAAGGGTGACAAAGAGAGTACCGCCTTGGCACGGTCAGTAGCAAAAACACCACTGGGGGTTTAAACCGGTTTACGGACGTCCTAACCTCACACTTCTCTCAAAGTCAGCCTAGCTTTACAAATATTGTAAATAAAGGTATGTCATATTTACCATATAACTATATCGAATTAATAACATCTCGGTGTGTCCGTTATCAGTTAGCTTTTGCTTCCTCTGGTAGCTATTAATAGAAGGTGCATACATTAGAACCTGTCTCAAGCGGTCATCAAAAATAGGTCTAATTGAAGATGTGTAAGGCAGACGGTACCGTAATGCAAGTGAACCTCAGGAACTTTCTGTATTACTTGTCCACTTTATTGAGCGACCTGCTGTTTTAAGACTTCTATGTTCAATAAATGAATGACTGCTTTAGACTGGTTCTGCTGTAGCGCCATGCACGTTTGTAGCAATGTGTCATATTTGCATCCCTGTCTAATGTAAATGTTCATATGGTGTTGCATTCGTAGTTTTTCTAGATGTATGTTTGTCTGAATGTGTGGAAGTTTTCTGTCTATAAAAGAAGTAATGCCTAGGTCACATATTCACAGATTTCACGCTAGATTAGCTACGGATGCGATCCGGCATCATTCGTTGCAATCAGTATTGGTCCGTAGCTTTCTGTATTTTAGCCGTAGTCATACGTAGTAGTGCGTGTATATCCATAGCTTTCTGTATTTTAGCTGTAGTCATGCGTAGTAGTACTTGTATATCCGTGACAATTTCCAAATTTGACCACGTATTAAACAACCATAGTACACCCGTGCTATTCCGTATTAGACCGTTCTTATTCTTACTAATTCTTACTTATAACTAGCAAACCGTTGTTCATCCGCAGTACACACGCCCTGACACGTGTCGTTTCGTATTAACCCATTTCATTTCCATATTAATGCCTAGGTCACACATTCACGGATCAACTCGCCGGTTCCACTACAGATCAATTATCACGGATGACCCAGGTACGGTTGCACACAACGGTGTGACTACGGGTTTTGACGTACCTATGGTAAGATAATGTAGGAATAGGCCAGTAGGGATACGGATTGTTCATGCACGACACGGTTTAATACGGAAATGACACGGATTAATACGGAACGACACCTGCCAGGGCATGTGCATGTTGTAATAAGCACGGATTAATACGCTTAAGTACAGACTGAAACGGATCCGTACGTTCTAATACCGTTTAGTTTTGATGTGCTACGGTTGTTTGATCCGTGGTCATATTTGAAAAATGGTCACAGATATACAAGTACTACTGCATATGACTACGGATAAAATAAGAAAACTACGGATCAGTACAGATTGCCACGTAGCTAATCCGATGTAACGAAGTAAAGTGACCCAATAGAATACTGACCCCCAGTCACTTTTCTTCAGAAAAAGTTACCCACTTTATGAAAAATACGGACTCTCTCTGAAAAAATTTAACACCCCTCCGCGATATCTATAGAATATTGACCCCCGCCCCAACTATTACTAACACATTATCAACCATTGCAGATACTTGAATATCTAATATTATTGTGGCTGCAGCTTTGTTTTTGTTGTTGTCGCCGCAGCATCGGGTGGTGAATGTGTGGGGGGCGTTTAAACGAACTTTAACGCAAACGCCTGTTTTATTTAGAAACTGTCAGTATTTTGAAAAATGTTGCCACTAGCAGAAGAGTGACGATGGGTGTAAAAGTACTGGTGGTTTTAGTTGAAATACTAGAATGAGAAGAAGACGTAAAAGATGAAGAAGGAGAAGTAGTAGTAGTAGTGGTAGTGGTAATATAACTTATATTGAAGGGGCGTTTACATTGCATTTTGGGGGTATAACAACCTTTTATGTGCGATATTATAAATGGTTCTATACTTCTAACAGCGACTGCCCTTACTTATCAAAGTCATGTGTTTTAAATCTGTACTGTAAGTAAACTCTTTATTTATAAAGGCAAATACTATTACTTGTTGTTGTTTTTTGTACCCTTTAGTAATAATTCACAATCTAAACAAACACAAACGCAAATTAACTTCAACTGAATATAAAAGGATACAAATGGACGATTTATTTCAGTCTGATTGGCAAACAGTTTTAAACCTCAGCAGAACTGGTATTTTCTAGATAATGTTATGAATAGAATATAACATTCGTGTTCATGATTTATTGGATTTATTAAACTCGTCCTTTTAGACAAAAATAAACACGCGACAAATCCTTGCTGTTGTCGTTTTCTACAATGCTCTTTTAAATTAAAAGTAAAAAAAAAATTATGAACAACTCATCTGATGTTTATTATATGCAGACGCAAATGGCCTGTTGCAAATGTACCCACTATATTGCTATGGTATATGTCACATGTACTTGACCTTTTATATAAGAAAATCAACAGCATCTCTTCGACAATAATTGGCACAATTTTCTATAAACGAAATTGTGTTTTGATAAGGAAGATGTTGTGTAGGGTTGTGTGAATGCGTTGGTGTTTGCGGAAGGGTGTTTGTTTATGAGTGATTTGGTACGTGTGTGTGCGTGCGCGCGTGTGTGTATGTGTTATTGTGTACGAACAATGATTGCAAGTCGAATTACTTGGCGTTCATGGTTCCAAATATCTTGAAATAGGGTCAGCAGTTTTTTAAATATTAACTTTGGGACAATATTCTTCAGAAAAAGTGACCCAATTTCTATATAATACCGGGGCTAATTTAACATTGCCCGCATTGGTCATGGAAACCCTTTCTTTAAAGTATATTTGAGGTAGATTAAAGTTGCTGGGGTTGTTCAAGATATCACAAACGCGAGCCAAAGCATTATGAACGGGGGTCACACTTGTTTAAAAAATACTGACCGGGGTCAATATTCTTCAGAAAAAAATGCACCCTTCCTTTCTACAAAATACTTGGGTTCAGTTAACATTGAGCGCCGCATTGGTCATTATATAATAAACAGGGCTAAAAAGTTATATGAGCGGGGGTCACCATATCTGTAACAGTTATGACCAATGTTGAATATTTTTCGATTAAGGTTAAACCTTTCTTAAATATATACTGGAGGTAGATTAAGTTTACGGGCATTGTTCTAAATATTATGAACATGGGTCAAAACACTAATACTAGGTGTCACTATGTTTTGGAAAATACAGACCGGGTCGATATTCTTAAGAAAAAATGACCTTCCTTTCAACAAAATACTTTGGTTAAAAAAACATTGCGCTTATTGGTCATGATATAATAAACACGGCTCAAATAGCTAAGATCGAGGACCACTACACCTGTAAGGTTAAATAATTTTCAATTCACGTGAATTCCTTTCTTAAAAGTACTGGAGGTAGATTAAGTTTATGCGATTCATAGGAATATCAGGAACGTCGATCCAATTACTCTGAGCGGTGTGTGTGTGTGTGTGTGTGTGTGTGTGTGTGATTTCACTATACTATAAAATACCGGGGCGAAATTAACATTGGTCATGATATATTAACCCTTCTCTTGCTGAATTTTAAAATACATTTCTCCTTCTTTACTCTACATATATCTTCACTGTCTACAATTATTTCTGTAACAATTACGACAGAGCTTAAATATTGTTCAATTCACGTGAAACCCGATTTAAAAAAAATATACTTGAAGTAGATTCAAATTTCTGGCGTTCTTCAAAATATCACGAACGTTGGTCAAAGCAATATGACTGGAGTCACTGATTTTTAGAAAATACTGACCGGGGGTCGATAATCTCCAGAAAAAAATGGCCCCCTTCTTTTCTACAAAATAGTTGGGTTCAAATGACAATTCTTGCATCGGTCATGATACACTAAGCAGGGCTCAAATTGCTATGACCGGGGATCACTACATCTGTAAGAATTATGACCATTAGTAAATATTGTTTTCAGTTCACGTGAAACGTTTTCTTTAAAATATATTGGAGGTAGATTACGTTTGCGGACGTTGTTCAGATATTCTCAACGTAGGTCAAAACACTATGAACAGGTTCACTATCTTTTTAAAAATATACAGACCAGGGGTCGATATTCGTTAGAAAAAGTGAAAACCTTTCTAAAACCTAATCAGGGTCAACTTAACATTGTGCGCATTGGTCATGATATAAACAGGGCTCAGGTTGCTATGGCAGGGGTCACTACATCTGTAAGAATTATGGCCAAGGGTAAGTATATTTCGATTAAAGTTATCCGTTTCTTTCAAATATATACGGTTGTTTAACATATCCTGAACGAGTGTCAAAGCACTATAATAGGAGTTGCTATTTTCTAAAAATACTGACCGGGTCGATATTCTTCAGAAAATGTGTCCCCCTGTGTACAAAATACTTGGGTTCAATTAACATTGCGCGCATCTATCAGAGAGTTGTTCAACATATCATGAACGTGTGTCAAAGCACTATGACCGGGTCGGTATTTTTCTAAAAAAGATACTGACCGGGGATCCATATTCTTTAGAAAATGTGACGCCCTTTGTAAAACTACTTGAGTCCAATGAACATTGCGTGCATTAGTCATACTATAATTAACATAGCTCAAATTGCTATGACCGGGGGTCACTACATCTGTAAGAATTATGACCAAGGTTAGATAGTTTCCGATTAAAGTTTAACCCTATCTTTAAATTGTACTGGAGGTAAATTAAGTTTGCGGGAGTTGTTCAACATTAAATTGATAGAAAAAACCTTTGCCAGAGAAAACAAAATGTTCATTGCTTGTAATGTTCAACGTTCATTCTTTTCAAATTCAGAAGTTGAACATTATACAATGTGGACTTGCCTTGATGTTTGTAGATCTCTTACCTTTCTTTTAGATAATATATTTGTGCGTTATGGAGATACCATATATCGTCTAGTTGTTGGTATACCCATGGGTACAAATTGTGCCCCTCTTTTTGCAGATTTGTTTTTGTATTGCTACGAGAGGGATTTTATGCTTAGCTTAAAACCTGATACACAGACCGATATTGTTAATGCTTTTAATAAAACTTCAAGGTATTTAGACGATATTTTGAATTTAGATAATCCTTATTTTGATACTATGGTTTCTTCAATCTACCCAAAAGAACTGTCTTTAAACAAAGCTAATCAATCTGACATCAATGCTTCATTTTTAGATTTGAATCTTTCAATTACAAATGATAAAGTTTCGTCCAAAATATACGATAAAAGAGAAGATTTTAATTTTAAAATTGTTAATTATCCTTTTCTAGATGGGGATGTGCCACGTTCTACATCTTATGGTGTTTATATTTCTCAACTAATTAGGTTTGCCCGAGCCTGTTCTTTGCTTGAAGATTTTAACAGACGTAATTTAGTTATAACTGATAAACTTCTTAAGCAAGGTTACAGATATCACAAACTTCGGAAAACCTTTTCTAAATTTTATTATCGAAATTTACCTCTCATTAGTAAATATAATTGCAATCTACGGACGTTACTGCGACAAGGCATTTCTCAACCAGAATTTTATGGGGATGTTATCTACAAACTTAGGAAAATTCGGGGTCATATCCATTTTCATGATTTGTTTATAAAACGCATTAAAACATTTAAAAAGAAAGGTTATGATCCTATTATATTGCAACACACTGCATGTTTGGTTATCGACCCTTTTACAGTCGGTAGCTACGCTTCCCTCTTTGCTTGCGCGATGACAGGCCGAGGGTAGTACTCTATGATGGTATACTCTTAAACTTGGATACAGGAGGAGCTTACCAGACTCATGTATTATTTTTTCCCTGTCGTGCCCTTAACGGCTTACTTGCAGGTGCTCTGACTTCAGCAAAGTCATTGAGTACATATTTGACGGATTGTCACATTTATTATGCTATGTTTTACATGTTGTCCTGTGTTCACCGTCGTCTATGTTGTGGGTAAGTCCAGCGGGGATAACTTTATTTACAATATTTGTAAAGCTAGGGTGACTTTGAGAGAAGTGTGAGGTTAGGACGTCCGTAAACCGGTTTAAACCCCCAGTGGTGTTTTTGCTGCTGACCGTGCCAAGGCGGTACTCTCTTTGCCACCCTTCCTTTTGTTTGCCTTGCGTCTTTGTGCGTGTGGTTTGTTCATGTGTGGAACGTTTGTCCCTGGTTCTTGTGTGTCTTTTGGTGTTTTCTGTGTTCATTTCGTGTGTGTGTGTGTGTGTGTGTGTGCGTTTGGGTGTGTGGTTGTGTGTGTGTGTGTGTGTGTCATGCTGTCTATCGGTGTTTTGGTGGTGGTTGCGTCTTGCATGTGGCTTTGCCTGCTTGACTTTACTACTTTTCCATATCATGAACGTGTGTCCGGGGTCGTTGTTTTAAAAACAAAAAAAAACAATACTGACTGGGGATCGATATTCTTCAGAAAATGTGACCCCCTATGTACAAATTACTTGGGTTAAATTAACACTGCGCGCATTAGTCATAATTTAATAAACACCGATCAAAATGCTATGACCGGTGGCCACTACATCTGTTAGAATTATGACCAAGGTAAAGATATTTTCGATTCACGCGAAACCCTTTCTTTAAAAAAGACTGGAGTAGATTAAGTTTCCGAGTGTTGTTCAACATATGGACGTGGGTCACTATTTTTTTAAAAATACTGGCCGGGGTCGATATTCTTCAGACAATGTGACCCCCTATGTTCAAAATACGTGGGTCCAATTAACATTGCGCGCATTAGTCATGATATAATAAACACGGCTCAAATTGCTATGACCGGGAGTCACTACATCTTTAAGAATTATGACCAATGTTAAATATACTACTCAACTTCTGGCAATGATTTGATTACCGTCGTACAAATGATTTTAACGTCAATTTCATGTTTGATCAATGTTATTGAAGTACAAATTAAACATTTTTTTTTAATTTTACCGATTTTGCATTCGTTATGTGCAAGAACGGAGGAAGACCCCATATATTAAATACTTTTGGACACGCAACTTGTGTTCACATTTTTACATTCCCATTTATAAATTTATACTCAGTAGTGTGTATGTGACCCATTGTGACGACAACTTATTGGCAACGCCTTCTCATGTTCCCTATGAGATTCCTGCACCAACATGGCCTCAAGCTCCTGGATGCTTCTAGGTTGCACCTGACAAACTGATATCCGTACTTGCAGCCAATTCCATATTTGCTCAATTGGATTTAGTAGTAGTAGTAGTAGAAGTAGTGGTAATAGTAGGTAGATATGTAAGTAGGTAGGTAATAGTAGCAGTAGTAGTAGCAGCAGTAGGGGCGACAGACGTAGTATTAGTAGTAGTAGAAGTAGTAGCAGCAGCAGAAATAGTAGTAGTAGTAGAAGTTAAGAGTAGTAGTAGTAGTAATAGTATTAGCACTAGTAGGTCAGTAGGTAATAGTAGTAGTAGTAGTAGTAGTAGTAGTAGAAGTAGCAGTAGTAGAAGGGGGAGGATGAGTAGGAGTAGTAGTAGTCGGAGGAGGAGAAGGAGGAGTAGTAGGAGTAGTAGTAGTAGGAGTAGTAGCATTAAACGTAGTAGTAGAAGGAGTAGTAGTAGGAGGAAGAAGAGGAGAAGGATGTAGTAGAAAGAGTAAGAGTAGTAGGAGAAGGAGTAGTAGTAGGAGTAGTAGGAGTAGTAGTAGTAGTAGTAGTAGTTGTAGTAGTAGTAGTAGTAGTAGTAGTAGTAGTAGTAAGAGTAGTAGTAGTAGTATTAATAGTAGTAGTAGTAGGAGGAGAAGGAGAAATTGTAGAGGTAGTAGTAGTAGGGGCAGTAGTAGTAGTAGTAGTAGTAGTAGTAGTAGTAGTAGTGTTATTACTGATTAGCTCTATAGCAATACTGGATTCAGTTTCTGTATGTGACATATGGATTCTTATATAGCCTTAATCATGGTGTGAAACAGAAGAACAAATAATTAATGCTATTTCGCAGTTAAAAAGAAAGAGACAGATATTTAATGTTTCTTTTATAGTATTTTTGAAACATTTAACAGCAAAATGAGAATGATTTGAATTGCTCATTAAAGTTATTTGATCTGTGTCATAGTTTTTCTCTTATCATTTTCCCTTTGAATCTGTGGGCTACTGTGTATTGTGTCATTTGATGTGTCCAAATAAAATGGGTCAAACTAGTTCCATATTCCTACGCACGATAAGGAAAAAATATTGACTGGGTAACATTTGGTACCGAGCTTAATTGCCTATAGTATCCATAAAAAAAGGGAAACTGCACTCCATATAAGGAAAAGTGTCAGGATAACAATAAACATATCCGGCAATCTGTTTCACGGTCGTTTTAGCGGTTGGTGACAGGATAAGAGGACATACATGTACCATCAGTTACAACCTGTATGATGACCTCTCTGTAGCGACTAAGTAATCCTTTTCCACCCTGAATTATCAAAGTGAAATATCCTATCAGTGTTCAACTAAACAGTCCACTCGATATGAAAGGCGTTTTATTGCTAACTTTATTAGTTGCTGTACTACTATTAAACTATCTAAATTTTTGACGCCATGTCTTACCACTCACAGAACATGTAAAACGTTACCGTGATAAAATATACGAACCTTCTAGAATTAATGTTTTTTGGTCCATGACTTTTTTACTTGAAAATTAACAGTACAACACTTCTTCATTGAGCTCTTATGATTTCTCTACAGTCTTTATTACTCTACCTCGCCATCTTATAAAGAATAAACGGATTAAATTAATAGAAAATAAAATGTTCATTGTTTGTAATGTTCAACGTTCGTTCTTTTCGAATTCAGATGTTGAACATTACACAGTGTGGACTTGCCTTGATGTTTGTAGATCTCTAAATTTTCTTTTAGGTAACATACTCGTATTTGTGCGATATGGGGATACCATATATCGTCAAGGGTACAAATTGTTGCAAATTTGTTTTTGTAATGCTATGAGAGGGATTTTAAGTTTAGCTTAAAACCGGATACACAAACTGATATTGTTAATGATTTTAATAAAACATCTAGGTATTTAGACGATATTTTAAATTTGGATAATCCTCATATTGAAACAATGATTTCTCCTATTGCTTCCGTTTTATATTTGAATCTTCCCATCATAAATGATAAGGTTTAACTAAAATATACAATAAAAGGGAGGATTACAATTGAAAAATGGTTCACTATGTCCCGTTCTACATCTTACGGGGTTTACATTCTCAACTTATTCGCTTTGACCGAGCCTGGTCTTTACTAGAAGAATTTAATAGTCGTAATTTAATTATAATTTCTTAAGCACGGTTACATATATCATACAAATCAGAAAGTTTTTCAAAATGTTTTTATCGAAATTTGCCTCTCATTAGTAAATATAATTGCAATCTACAGACGTTCCTGCAACAACGTATTTCTCATTCAGAATTCTATGGTGATGTTGCCTACAAACTTAGGAAAATTCGGGGTCATATCTATTTGCATGATTCGTATATTAAACGCATTAAACTGTTTAGGAAGAACCATTTTTCAACGCATGCATGTGTGATTATTGAACCCTTTACATCTTCCCTCTGTGCTTGCACGATGAAATGCCGAAGGTAGTACTCTATGATGGTATACACTTAAACCCAGATACGGGATGAACTTACCAGACTCATGTGTTACCTTTTCTCCGTCGTATCTTTAACGGTTTCCGTGCAGTTGCTCTGACTTCAGCTCAGTCATTGAATACATATTAGACGTACTTTCGCAGTTGTCATCATGCTATGGTATACATTTCGTCCTGCCTTTACTGTATTTTATGTTGTGGGGAAGTCTTGCGGGGATACCTTTATTTACACTATTTGTTTAGCTAGGGTGACCGTTCCAAGGCGGTACTCTTCTGGTCACCCTTGTTTTTGTGTTTGTTTGGTATCTGTGTCTTTTTGCTTGTGCGTTTGTTCGAGTTGTAATTTTTGTCGCGCGCGCGTGTGTGTATGTGCGTGCGTGCGTGCGTGCGAGCGCGTGCGTGCGTGCGTGTGTGTGCGTGCGTGCGTGCGTGCGTGTGTCCATTGTTGTGTGTATGTTGCTTGCTTTCTGTCGCTTTATTGGTGGTGATTGCGTTGTGTGTGTGCCTTTTTCTGCCTGACCTTACTACTTTATCATATAATTATTTTGAATCGGTGCAATCCATGGCTAGAAGATAAGCTAGGGTCTGTATCTATACTGCTGTCAAATGACATTACATGTGTCGTCCTGATTGAGTTGGTTAGAGAATAAGCATGTTTGTCTTTACAGGCATTTGCTTACTTACCACTGTCCTTGTTACATATTCCTATACGGACATAGTTATAATTGCATATGTGCACATGCATTATTTTTATTGTAAACGAGCCGTTGGAGTCAGATCTACTTTCAATTCATAAGCAAACACAGCAGATCCTGGTCATATGGCTCCTATAGGGCCGTCTGATAAGGGACTACTCTATTCTCAAAGGCGTTTATATGAAGGAAATGCTTAACACAGAACGAAAGTAATGCAGAAAGCTTCAAGTGATAAATTTAAATTACTACTCATGGACAGACTCAATAAAACCGAGTCTACTCTTTTCACTTTTTGCATTGTTACTTTTGCTTTCGAAGGCTCTTCTACTTTCAGGTTAAATTTAAGATATATGTCTGCACAATGTGTGGCATGCAGTAAAATGTACCACTTGACTTAATATATTCTTCCATGAAAACGCATTTATATGCCTTTGTAAACATAGTAGACCCATATCTGATGGCGATTGTAGGAGCCGTCTAATCGTGGCTGCTCTGTTTGCTAATGATAGTATATAGGTGTGATTCTACAGTGTCTGCAATGACCTAAAATGCATGTGTTCATCTGAAATAATAACAATTAAATATTTACGATATGCTTATTGTTTTCCATTAATACTCATGGAGTAAAGGTTTAAAGACTATGAAATAGTACTCTTGTGAGAGATCGTTAACAAAAGGATGTACTGTATAAGACAAAACGGTGTGAAACGTTGTTTATATGAGGCAGTAGCTTAATACTGGTCTAAAGGCACACAGAAAGATCACATGTGACCTTTTTACCTGACTTTCGCATTAAGTAGCCATCTGACTAGAAAAAAAGTCAGTTCTTGTTTACTAAATATTCGATTTAGAGAGGTGTTTGCTACAACTGTAGTAATGTCCACGATGTATTAGTTTTTCTTAAGTCATGTATTATTAAAGATGTGAAATGCCAATCACTATTTCAATATTATATATTCTATTGTTTGTGTTAAACCAATCGCAGTCCACTTGCCCCGTGCCCATTATCCCTTATCCCGCTATCCGCGATTGACTCACATTCGAAAACAGCCTAGTCCCAGATAAGGCGCCGAGTAATACGGCATCTCATCAGCATCCAGTATGTTTGACACTCGGTAAATACTTTCTTAACAGCTTGTTTCAACCTCAAATAGTTAAAATTAAACCAGGTCCAAATTTGAGCAGGCCACGTTGAGGTTTGGGTTAAAGTTGGCGTTTTCAAACTGTCAAACTGTACGGTAAAACTTGTATTAAGCAGCAAGTAACGTATTCAACACAGGAGTGTTGAAAAACATATTGTGCTGAAAATAGGATAAAAATAATGCTGAACACTCCCATAAGGATCTTTCTGCATTAATTTTGACCTGCATTAAGCAACCACTTGTCTTACATATCGATATGCCTACCTCTTTGGAAGACCGTCGAAGACATGCTCTGTTATATTCATTAGATAGGACCGTTACGCATATAGTTCAGCGGGATATATTTCACCCTGTAGATATAATACAGAAGTTTACTTGACAACATCAATGAAATGATGTAATTAGCATCATGTACAGTTAATTGTGAATTTCTGCGACTTACATTCATCTACGTGTTGCACAACTGGACTACTAGAACACTGATTGTTTTTCCACGTGCTTATGCACGAGACACACGCATAGATGTGTGAATTTCCTAGGATTTAAAGTTTCATAGGTTGGTGTTATATTACAATAACTGAACAAATTAATCCGTAAAGCGTTTGTGGCCATCTATTGTATTCATAAGCAACGTATTCAAAAATACGTCGTATGTTTCAAACATCGTAGACCCACACTTGGCTTCTAGATTATGAAACATTTTACTTGAGTTTGGGCTGACTCTTAAGTATCTGATTAGTCAGATTTGAAGCGAAACTCAAAACCGAGATTGAGCAGCCATTACTTTACAAAGTATTAATATGATTGTAAGTAGTTTGCAATCGATGGATAAGTTACAAACTACATGAATACATCGCTAATTCTAAACGTCAAATTAAATATGCAAGCAATAATATATATGTATTAGCAGAATTCTTTGTAATGGTGTATAGTAGGTTTTGGCATTTGTAGACATCTTAGAGTCATATCTAATATAATTTATTTGGCTTATAGAGCAGATCCAGATACGATGAATACAGTGTGATTCAACCTTTTACTCCATCGATATGTTTTGTTTCGTTATAATATAATATAGATAATTATGATTCTGAAGTTTTTGCGATTGTCATAAAATTGCAAAAAAAAAATCAAATTATTGATGTTTTGCTGTACTACAACTGCAAACTATTGTCTTTTCCAGGAATACGGAACCCGGAATTAACCCAGTGCCCAGGTGCCTCAAGATACTTATTTTTTACAGTACGGGGTTTTCCTCAATATACATGTAAAACAAATATTTAAACATAGTACTTACTGATGTAAGCTGTACATTCTAATTAGATTTTGTTATCAGAGAAAGTATTGCAGCAGTGTTCGGTTTAGCGTTCATCTCTTGCTGTTGTAAGAGATGGCATTAATGTACTTGTTGCTTGTTGTTAATGGAATAACAGAGGTACATTCGCAGGCTTGCCACCAACTTCAACTGCACAAAACGGTGTATTCACACTGGTATCTAGCTGAGAAGCAGATATCGTGTCTTTACGACCTATCACTTGAGCAATGTGCATTAGAATGTTTTCTGGTTAAAATGTGTAAATCGTTTAACCACTACGAGAGAGTAGTTAAGCCAACATTCGGAATGATGTGCGAATTGAATTCAGCGAACCACACTGAAGTCCATCATTTGAAGTTCTGGGATATGAATCGGCACTCATATGCTAAATTCATGTACGTTGATATTGAGGATTGGCCAAAGGTAAGTCAATGTCAAACGTATATATATATAACTGGCAATAATTCAGAAAACCACCGGAAAAGGCGATACATATGTTAAAATAAGATTAAATGGTATTATATGGCTATAACACTGTTTAATTACTACATTAACAATGCGCGACGCGTTACACCATATCATCAGGCACAGTTGAAAGTATTATGACGTCATGACTTTGTTGTCAGGACGTCGACGACGGCATTTCCTGTAAGGGTGGTAACTCTATCTACTTTAAAGGGAGATAAATGTTTGAAACAGAAATTAATGGCATTCAGGATTGGTTTGAAATTTTGTATATTTTTTGTGCTAGTCTAGGTGAAATTCTATCTATCTTTAATTTAAAAAGGGAAATAGTTAATAGTGAAGGGTTTTGCTTCAGCATTTTGCTAAATGTTCTCTTAAGGAAAGTTCTGAAGGGTGGTCTTGTCTTGTTGATGGGTTTCTGATTTGCTGTGAATAGACAGTTCTTCTTGTTCTCAATTTGTCACCTAATTTATTTCCTCATTATTTTTTATTTATATTTGCGATTCAAGATCCTCTTCCAATTTTTTACTTTTCATAGTGTTCGGACGCTACAAATTAACAATAATGCATAAATAATCGCGTCTTTCAGCAATTGTCAAATATGTCATTTAATTTGTGATATCTTTAACAAATACCTTTAGAAGGAACAGTACTTTCGAGCTTGAAATATGCAGATGTATGTGCTATGGTTACAAAAGGC
Source organism: Azorinus chamasolen (assembly GCA_963576725.1). Classification (NCBI taxonomy): domain Eukaryota; kingdom Metazoa; phylum Mollusca; class Bivalvia; order Cardiida; family Solecurtidae; genus Azorinus; species Azorinus chamasolen. Next base: position 95,109,080 of record OY755236.1, on the reverse strand, counting down.
GACCCGTCTTGAGTTAATAACTAAAGCCCGATCTCTCTCTCTTCTTAGCAACTTGAACAGCGTGTTTGAACTGTTAGATTTCAACTACGTATTCAATCATTTAAATGAAACAGTAGTTAAGACACATTTAACATATTTTTCTTTCATTCACGTTTTACTCCCGGATAGTTGACAACAAACCAGTTAACATTCCTTTATAATGCTTTCCGTAAAGCATTAGATAAAATGAAAGTAGCCAGGGCTATAGTTATCGATATAAGAACGGCTTTCTGCCAGGTACGGCATACAGGGCTCCTAGTAAAACGCAGAGCGGCTTGTATAGCACATCAGCTCTGCAAATGCCTTTCGATGTTTTGCATTAATGTAGATAACGTGTGATTTTTCCATGTGCCTGGTCTTCTAGGATACATGTAAATACCGCAAGGGTCCTCTGTTATTCTTAAACCATAGCATTGACAACGTGACTGATCTGTCTCTTTGCCGACGATAAAAATATTTTAAGAGGTTCACTAGCTGATGTTGCCGCATATATACCTAACCCTATCCCTGTTCCACATGTATTCCTAATTTCAGTACCTGCTAAATATTCATGGATAAATAAGTTATAATGAAATATGGTAAATGGGATACTGTTGCCATTTTAGAAGCTAAAGAAACAGGACTATCAAATCCCATCAGCAATCAGATCAGACCTTTATCAGATTGCTTCTATAGGGGTTGTCTGATCTTGGTCTATTCTATTGGCAAAGACGTAAAAACATATTTATGGAGTAAAGAGTTAATGACAAATAATGCAGCGTCTTGCCAAATAGCTTCGAATGTGGGAAATAACTCCATTGTCCACTGTCATGTTGTTACAGTATAGACCCAACTTAGAGGGATCCTAGAGTATTCACCTGATCAGGGTCTGTTCCGTTTGCCATTCAAATTCCTCTCTCATTGTTTATCCTTTCATATTATTCGACCGGGTATGTCATCTACTTAAAATCAGAGCCACTAGTATATCAAACCATCTCTGCAAGTGGTATGCGCATTATTTACAGTAGAATGTGTCGTGAATGATATTGATTGTAATATCCGTCTCTTTGCCGGTGAGACAAATCTCTATTTAGTAGTTGAACAAGATGATACTGTCACATATATACATAACTGTGACATTGGCACAATAACAAAATGGTAAGACACTTATCTCAAGTCCTTAATCAAACAAATATCGAATCATTGTTAATCTAAAGAAAAACTAATAAGTCCAATACACCCTCCGCAAACAATGCTTAATAAAATATATTGGTGAAATTAATTGTTATAGTTATAGTTATCAACTTATCAAACGATGCTTCCTGGCACTTTCATATTGATTGCAATAAATAAAACGTTTCAGGTAGAATAAACATTATGTGTGGATTGAAATTTACGTGTGACAGAATATCTCTCGAAACAACATATTTAAGTTTACTTAGACTCCTGGTATAATATTCAGAAGTTATTTATGATAACACACACACACACACACACACACACACACAACACACACACACACACACATACACACACATACACACGAGAAGAACACAGAAAACACCAACAAACACACACACACCAGAGACAAACATGAACAAAAGCATAAGCACACAGACACAAGAACAACAAAAGTGAGGGTGACAAAGAGAGTACCACCTTGGCATGGTCAGTAGCAAAATTACCACTGGGGGTTTAAACCGGTTTACGGACGTCCTAACCTCACACCTATCTCAAAGTCACCCTAGCTAAACAAACATTGTAATTAAAGGTATCCCCGCCGGACTTCCCCCACAACATACAAGACAGTAATCACAGTACAAAATGTAAAACATAGCATAAACACAGTGCAAGTGCGTCAAATATGTACTCAATGACTTTGCTGAAGACAGAGCAACTACAGGGAAGCCGTTAAGGGAACGACAGAGAAAAGGTAACACATGAGTCTGGCAAGCTCATCCCATGTCTGGGTTTAAGAGTATACCATCATAGAGTACTGCCCTCGGCCTGTAATCGTGCAAGCAAAGAAGGAAGCGTAGCGACCGACTGTAAAGGGGTCGATAACCAAACATGCAGTGTGTTGCAATATAATAGGGTCATAACCTTTCTTCCTAAAAGTTTTAAAGCGTTTGATAAACAAATCGTGAAAATGGATATGCCCCCGAATTTTCCTAAGTTTGTAGATAACATCACCATAGCAATCTGGGTGAGAAATACCCTGTTGCAGTAACGTCCGTAAATTGCAGTTATATTTACTAATAAGGGGTAAATTTCGATAATAAAAGTCTATGATATATGTAGCCTTGCTTAAGACGTTTATGAGTTATAACTAAATTACGACTATTTAAATCTTCTAGCAAAGAACAAGCTCGGGCAAAGCGAATAAGTTGAGAAATGTAAACCCCATAATATGTAGACCGGGGAACATCTCCATCTAGAGAAGGACAATTAACAATTTGATATCGAAATCTTCCCTTTTATCGTATATTTTAGACGAAACTTTATCATTATGAAGGAAAGATTCAAATCGAAAAAGGAAGCCTGAATGTCGGATCGATTCGCTTTGTTTAAAGTAAGTTATTTGGGGTAAATAGAAGAAATCATATTTTCAAAATAAGGATTATCCAAATTCAAAATATCGTCTAAATACCTAGACGTTTTATAAAAAGCACTAACAATGTCAGATTGTGTATCAGGTTTAAGCTAAGCATGGAATTCCTCTCATAGCAATATAAAAACAAAGCCAGAATAAGATTGTATTCCGTATCCTTCTGTCATCAACTGTTGGGGAAAGAAACTGTCACCCATTAGAAGTCAGACATTCAACATATGTGTCTCCTGTCGAATACGAAATAGGTCGTCAGAAATATAACCACTATCCTTACTTATTACTATAATTGTATCAGAAACATCATACACACTGAGGACATACTGCAGCTCGTTAAACATTCCTCTGTTTCAGAAAATATGCTATCCGTCCCCTGTGTTTTTTTGGTGAAATCGAGAGCATCGAACACGTTTTTCTAATATGTGCTCAATACCCAGCCCCACGAATTTAATTGTTGCAATCGATAACCCTATACATCGAGGTAACAAGCATTTTCCTATTCTTTGGCGACCCCTCGTTTGATGCACTAACACGTTTAATTTCCAAACAGTGCATAAATCATTTATTGTTTACAATTTACGCTTATTAGTTGAGTTAAACTTTCAACTAAACGTTCGCTGAGAAAACATTTTTGTGTACATTCGTTTTTCTAACTGACCCAATCCACTATCCTCAATCTCCAATCCTCAACTTTCCTGCGTTCTTACATTTTATTATGCTGATGATTGGACATTTACAACCGCCCTGGTATATTTGCTCTTTACGATAAGATTATTTATTAACCGGTGGTGATGATATCTCAAAACTTTAAACTGGTCTTATTCAAATCAAGTTATTATACTATTTATATCCCATGTACTTATCAAATGAAGTTACACGTTAACACTTGATATATCTTAAACATATCCTTTATTCGTTATGCGTTTTGTTAAATACTTGAACTGTGTTAACTTGCATAACACGACCACATGTGCCTTGAACGTATGACCAGGGCAGGATGTTAATAAGCATTTTGTTTTCGATCCAAATTTCAGTTGTTACATACTATCTTATCGAAACCTGTGTATGAACAGATATATTGAACAGTTATGGACAATTCCACTCTGAAACTCAGCGTTGAAAGGTATAAAAAAAACAGGTTTTATGTCTAGCTTTGTCTGTGCACCTTAACTCGCATCATTCATTCCTGTGAAATTCACTTTGGAAACATATTCTCAATGTCATTACATTTATATGATTAAGCCGGTAATTAATATTGAAACATTGCGAGAATAGTTATTACTATTATTATCACATGGAAGGACATTGATTATATTCCTTTTGAGATGTCGCTACTACGGCTGTACATGTTAAATATTCCAGGAGGTTGCGGGTACATGTGCACAAAGACCGTGTGCTGAAAACCAACGCTGTGTGCAAACCACACCTTACAGGTGTATCGACATTGGTAAGACAATCTACGTTGTTTTCCTTTCAGACAGACAAATAAAACTAACTTCGGTTCACATTGGTTATTTTACGTGTAGAAGCAATTAACTAACCCGTTACTGGATGAGTATTCATGCAAGTAATACTTGCATCATGAAAACTAATTATCTTATATTTTTATTTTATCTTTATAATAGCATATGCACACAAAACGAGTTAGCAATGGCATAAACTGTAGAATCAGATTTGTTTATTCCACTAACAAACACAGCAAACCTTGATGTGGCGCTCCCTACATGTGCCGTCTGATCTCGGTCTACCTTATTTGCAAATATATTAGAAGGCGTATGTATGGGGAAAAGGGTTAAAATTTACACGCAACTGTTTTAGAATACAGAAAACCTCTAAAGGAACAGCTTACAAGAAACACAATCATCGATATTTAAATTATGGGATAGTTTAATACACACTTTCGTTCTGCATTAAACTGTTACTGGCATTAAATACTTCTATATGTATCCATTACATGAAGTCCACGGTTTCTTTTTCCCTGGCAACATTCATTCCATAACGATTACTATATTTTTTCCTTGTATAAGATTGCGGAACACCACCTGTTAGAAGCGAGATTCAACCAATGCCGACAGATGCGTCCCTCGGATCAAAGGCAATGTACCAGTGTCGCAACCGCGATGGACGTGCAGAAGCACCTGGCCGTGCCGATTTCATGTGTCAGTTACTTGATTACCAACTGTGTAATTCCGACTCCACTTGGACGGACCACTTACTTCGTTGTTAAACCGATCATTAGATAAAACTGCACAAACTTCATATGGCATTTGCAAACAATGTAGACCCGTAACCAACCTCTGTATTACAACGTGACAAACGTTATGTACAATTTATTAGAATGACAGCCACTACTGTGTTGTGTACAAACTTCCGGCAACCAGTGCAAATAATGATCAGAAAAAGTACAAAAATGAGTCATGCAGGAAACACCACATACAGAACAAACACTCGCCCGAACAGCAACACAAGGAAACAGCAAATGTACATAACTAGAAAAAAAAACAAGAGACACACAAAGACAAAACAAACATACAATAGGAGGAAGATGGAAGTACCGCCTTGGAACGGTCAGTGACAAAAGTCACTGGGGGGTTAAACCGGTTAATGGGCGCCCAACCTCACTCTTATTCCATCCCCACCCTAAAAGACAAACAGTGTAAATAAACGTATCCCCTCTCCGACTAATCTACAACAACCGCGACGGCAAATACAATGGTAAAGTGCATGTATAACGACAAAACATTTAATTGAACATACTGTATCCACCTATCGCTAGTGTACTCAATGATTGAGCTGCAAACAGAGTAACTGTAGAAAAGTAATAAAGGGTTCACACTTGCATCATCAGCATAATCACAATCAGTAACTGATTTATTAAACAACACACTTAACTGAATCTACAGGGTTCTCAGCTTTCATGTTTGGTACATAGCATAATCTGTAGGTCCTCTACAAAAGTTCCTCCCTTCAGAATTTATAATCTTCACAACAACAAGTGTTAAGTGCTTGTGTGGCGGCCGTAAAACGTCGCCCCGTACTTCATTCCCAGTGTTGTTATACCTTCTGATCCTTCGAGATCATGAATTTCAGTACTTCTTGTTCTGAAAATTGAATACCGCTTAAGCCGGTGCTAAGGGGCATGAGCAGTGTAGCACTTCCAATTACTGCTCATGAACAGACTCAATAAAACTGAGTCTGAAATTTTCTCTTTTTGTGTTGCAATTTTTGCTTTCGGGGGATCACTTCCCTTCAGAATTTATTATATAAACTATGCCCCTAGGGTTAAAATTGGCACCGCCCCAGGGGTGGCCAGTTTTCAATAGAAACATATAGTGAACATTTGAAAATATTCTTCTCTGAAAGTGATATGTTCTCAGCTATCATTTTTGGCATATAGTATCATATCCAGGTCCTCTACAAAGTTATATAAATTAGGCCCCTTGGTTCAAAATTAGCCCCGCCCCAGGGGTGACCAGTTTCTATAGCAACATACAGTGAAAACTTTGAAAACCTTCTCCTCTGAAAATGGAAGGTTCTCAGCTTTCATATTTGGCATATATCATCATGTTCAGGTCCTCTATAAATTAGGCCCCAAAGGACAAAATTGACCGCGCCCCAGGCGTTACTAGTTTCTATAGAAACATATAGACTTAGTGAAACATTTGAAAATCTCTTCCTCTAATTGTCCGGTGAGCAGCCATGTTGTTTTTAGATATGTTCATGGTTTTAATTATTTTGGTAGCTAGTCACCTAATGACTACTCCCATCAAATTATACTTTGAAAGCTGACCATCGGTTTTAATTTGGAGAAGAGATTTATAGATTTGTCTTTTAGTTGCCATGGCAACCGGAGTTCTACATGGATCTAACCGATTTTAGCTCTTTTGGTAGGGAGTTGCCTAATAATTAATATACTTGAACATATGAGGAAAACAGGCCCCGCCCCTAGCAGCCATATTATTTTAGATATTGTCATGGTTTTAGCTATTTTAGAAAACAATCACCGAATTATTATTCCCATAATTTTGTTTTGAAATCTGACCATTGGTTTTGGAGAAGATGCTATTTAAAAGGTTTTTTGGTTGCCATGGTAACCAGAGTTCTACATTGATCCAAACAATTTTTGATCCAAACAAGTTTAAGTGACCCCATAGAATACTGACCCCCGGTCAGTATTTTTTAAAAACATAGTGACCCCCGGTCATAGTATTTTGACCCCCGGTCATAATATTACGACCCTTGCACACGAAGAAAACTGACCCTTACGAAGAATTGTGACCCCTTTAGAATAATGAATCCCTGTCTTTGTTTCAACAAAACATACATCCGCACGCCTGTGCAAGCACACACACGCGCACACACGCACAACACGTATGTATATACACAATTAGACGCACGCATTCACGCACACATACCGGTTCTTACACATACACTTAGAAACGCTCGCATACATGTAAGCACACAAACACTCACGCACGTACTCACGCGCACGTGGGAGCACGTGTACCAGCATGCATATATAAAGAGTATTATCTTCTATCTGACGCTTTACAAAAAGTAAATAGCTGTTAAAATTTCAATAAGTAAGTTCTAGCTTACAATTTTTGGATGGAAATTTGTGTCAATCACTGTAAAAGTGAACTTCATTTGGCAGTGTTTTTTGGTATGGTCAATGCTGTGTACATATGCCATATGTTATATCCATATTTTGAGGATATTTGTAATTAATCATGAGTTGAAATTAATTGAAATAAATCTCATCGAAGTGAGGCAATATAGGGGTTCGACATCATGACTTTTCACTGATTTTAGAGGAGTGGGAAATAGTATTTGTTGTTGTTGTGTTTGCTTCGTCTACCACCATCATCGCCGCCACTACTTCTACTACTACTACTACTACTTCTACTACTAGTAGTACTACTAGTACTACTACTACTACTAGTACTACTACTACTTCTACTACCACTACTACTACTACAACTACTACTACTACTACTACTACTACTACTACTACTACTACTACTACTACTACTACTATTCTACTCCTACTCCTACTCCTACTACTTATATTCCTTCTACCATTACTCCTACTCCTCCTCCAACTAATACTACTACTCCTACTACTCCTACTACTACTACTACTACTATTACTACTACTACTACAACTACTACTACTATTACTACTACTACTACTACTACTACTACTACTACTGCTGCTGCTACTACTACTACTACTACTACTACTACTACTACTACTACTACTACTACTACTTCTCCTACTACTACTACTACTACTACTACTACTATTACTACTACTACTACTACTATTACTACTCCTTCTACTACTACTACTACCATTACTATTACTACTACTATTACTACTACTACTACTACTACTGCTATTATTATTATTATTACTACGACTACTACTACTATTATTATTACTACGACTACTACTACTACTACTATTATTACTACGACTACTACTACTACTACTATTCCTTCTACTACTACAACTACTACTACTACTATTACCACTACTATCATTACTCCTACTACTCCTCCTCCTCCTTCTCCTCCTCATCCTCCTCCTACTACTACTACTACTGCTACTACTACCACCATTACTACTCCTACTATTACTATTACCACTACTACCATTACTCCTACTACTCCTCCTCCTCCTTCTCCACCTCATCCTCTTCCTACTACTACTACAACTCCTACTACTACTACTACTACTACTAGTACTACTACTACTACTTCTACTACTACTGCTACTACTACTACTTCTCCTTCTCCTACTACTACTACAACCCTACTACTACTACTACTACTACTACTACTACTACTACTACTAATACTATTACACATTCTCCTACAGCTTCTACTCCTAATACTACAACTCTTACTACTACTCCTTCTCCTCCTACTACTACTACTCCTTCTATTACTTCTACGTGTACTATTATCACCTTACTACCTACCTACCTGCTACTACTGCTACTACTACTCTTCTTCTACTACTACTACCAATGCTGCTGCTGCTACTACTACTACTTTTACTACAACCACTCCCTTTACTACTGCTGCTGCTGCTGCTACTGCTGCTGCTACTACTACTACTATTATTATTATTATTATTGCTACTGCTACTATTACCTACCTACCTATCTATCTACCTACCTACCTATCTACTATTACCACTACTTATTAGACTACTACTACTACTACTGAGTCCAATTAAGCAGATGTGGAAAGAGCTGCAGATACGGATATCAGTTCGCCAGGTGCAACCTAGAAGCATCCAGAAGCTTGAGCCTATGTTGGTGCAAGAATGGGCCGCCATCCCCGCTAGGACTATCATAAATCTCACAGGGAGCATCCGAATGCGTTGTCAAGTAGTTGTCGTTAGCAATGGGTCACATACACACGCTACTGATGCATGCACATTTTTACAAATAAAAAATGTTTAAACCAAATTAACATTAAAAATCATATGTACGACGGTAATAAAATCATTGCCGAAAATATTCACACTATTTAACATTAGGTGCTTAGCAAAGGTTGAGTAGTATATTTAATATTGGTTATAATTCTTACAGATTTTGTGACTCCCAGTCATAGTAATTTGAGCCGTGTTTATTATATCATGACTAATGCACGCAATATTAATTGGACCAAAGTAGTTTGTACATAGGGGGTCACATTTTCTGAAGAATATCGACCCCGGTCAGACTTTTTTTAAAATAAATAGTGACACCGGTCATAGTGCTTTGACCAACGTTCATGATATGTTGAACAACACTCGCAAACTTAATCTACCTCCAGTATTTTAAAAGAAAGGGTTTCACGTGTATCGAAAAACATTTTTTCCATGGTCATAATTCTAACAGATGTAGTGACCCTCGGTCATAGCATTTTGAGCGGATTTTTTTATTATGACTAATGACTGATTATGATTATGTGTAAAGAAAAGATTCCACGTGAATCGAAAAATATGTAATATGTAACCTTACAGATGTAGTGGCTCCCGGGGATATCGATTTGAGCCGTATTTATTATACCATGACCAATACGCGCAATGTTGTTTGAACCAAAGAATTTTGTTAAAAGGAAGGGGGTCATATTTTCTGAAGAATATCGAACACCCGTCAGTATTTTTCAAGACAAATTGGTGCATTGCATGCCAGAAATGATGTTTTTTCTCTGGCAAATATGTTTTGATTAAGTTAGTAAGTTTACCTTAAATTAGATCATGAGGAAGGGTTGTGTACAAAGTAGAGACATCGTATGTGCTTACAGTGGATGCAAGAAACCTTTTATTCTTAAGTTTGTTTAAGACTTCTGATGAGTTTTTAATAGACTAGAAAAGATTTATTCCAGAATTTTCATAAGTCTTATCATAATATAATTTAACATGTTCTCTTATCTTATTTAGACAAGAAGTCAAAAGTATAGACAACTTTGTAGTTGCACAAGAGTTAGAATTTGCAATGAAACGCGCTTTATATGTATGTAGTTTTCGTAATCAATACATTGTAGGAAGTTTATATTGTGTATTTTTAATATCTGCTCCAAGCTGTTCACACTTTTTGACATGCTCTGAAACGACGGTCTTTTCGTCAGTATTAACTGAGGTGTTTGCCCTGGTATTAATAATGTCATGCTTCAAGGCATGGATATAATGCAATCAGATAATAAAGACATTATTCGATGCCTTATCAGCAGGAACAAAGACGTATTTTGAATGGAAATTCTGTAAACCCTTTTTAAGATGTCTAAAAGCAATTCTAGGTTTAGGTGGAAGAATGTGTACATTTGAGCTATAAAATGAAATGCGTAAGGACCAAATAACAAAAATTGAGCTATAAAGCGACATATTAAAAAGTACGAGTATCTGATGTTAGTTTTTATTTTATTTTATAACCAAACAGGGCAGACCCTGATCAGAATGATCATACAAGAATGTCGAATCTGGATCTACTTTGTTTGCCAAGGTCTTAACTTCATTAAAATATTATTTTGTTGCTAATGCAATTTGCATAAAAATGCCTTTTATCAACCCTCGTCAATTGCTGACATATTTGCAATTGTTATCACAATGACCAATGATGCTTGATTAAAGCTAATAGCTGGAAGCGTCTGGTTGAACGAGACAACAGTACTGTCATTCCGCAGGTAATTGTTCACATATATTCTTTATTCATTCTTACGGGAAAAAATAGCATATCTCTCAGAATTATGAAAACGTCCAGCATTTTTTATCTACACAATATTCACTTGAAACATTTGAATACTGGTTAACACCTTACCAATATAGGCACGCATAAACTCATGTGCAATTTTCAAAGCCGTATAAGAGACGAGCCGTCTCCTGACAGTCCGACAATAACTACAGTAAAACTCATCTAAACCGTAATTCTATCAAAGAGGGAATTAAGATAATTTTAGGCAGGTGGGTGCTTAATGCAGGGTGAAAGACATACAGAATGCTCTCAGAAGACCTTTTTTGACGACTTTCACTCTGCATTAAGCTGCCACCTGAATACAAGACCGGTTTACTGTAGTTGCAATTAAACCCAAACTTGCCATTGTGTATATGGTCTAGATGGTATGTACTTAAGTAATGCAAATGCATCAGATGTATCGTTATTATAATAAAAATAGCCATGGTCATCCCTGTATTCATGTGCTGTCAATCTTATTTAATCTGATTAATTATTCATGACGTCATCATTTTCTTATATGCCTTTTCAGGGATAAAGTTTAACCCTTACACCGCTGAATTTTGACACTTCCGACATTCAAATAGGTCAAGTTGATGATGACGAAGTAGGGATTGGAAGTTTTGCAAATGACATTATATAAAAGCTATATAAATTATGCCCCTTGGGTCAAAATTGGTCCCGCCCAAGGGATGACCAGTTGTCAATAGAACATTTAGTGAAAACTTTGAAAATGTTCTCCTCTGAAACCAGAAGGTTCTCAGCTTTTATATTTGGCACATACCATCATGTCCAGGTTCTCTACAAAAGTTTTGAAAAGAACATATAGTGAAAACTTTCAAAATAATATTTTTCTGAAACTAGAAGGTTCTTAGCTTTCATATTTGGCACATAGTATCATTTAGAGATCCTCTACAAAATTAATATCAATTATGCCCCTGGGGCAAAATTGGCTCCGCCCAAGGGGTGCCAGTTTTCAATAGATACAAATGGTGAACACTTTGAAATTAGCGATACCACGGCCATCATGGCCCTCTTGTTAATTATACCTCCACAGAGTAAGTTTGAGGGGGTATACAGGAATATGCCTGTCGGTCGGTTGGTCTGTCTGCGAAATATTGTATAGCGTACAGCTTCAACCTGATTCACTTGATGCGTGGCATAAATATTAATTCGAGTAGTAGATGTGGAAGACGTAAGTTTCAGGTCTCTGTGACATTGACCTTGACCATTGGCCTTGAAATCGGAAAACAATCCTATGTCATTCTGAAAATTTTGTTTGAGTCTGTTGGTGTGACAAACTCCTCTTTTATTTTTTCCACCGATTTCAATGAACGTTTACCTATTTCATGTCTGTAAATTGTATAATTGCAGTAAATAACATTAATTTTGTTTTCTATATCATTAGTTTCGATGTTATTATTTTTGAAAATTGACTACCGCTTGAGACAATGCTAGGGGGCGTGAGTAATGCTGTACTTTTAATAACTGCTGATGAACAAACTCAATAAAACTGAGTCTGCAAGTTTCTTTTTTCTCATTGCTGTTTTTGCTTTCGAAGGATCTCCTACTTTTAGAACGTATGCACTTCACAACAGCAGGGGTTTAGTGCTTGTGTGGCGGCCATAAAAAGTCCACCATACTTCATTTTCAGTGTTGTTATATTTTCTGGTCCTTCGCGATCATTAGTTTCTGTAACCGGGTAGAGATTGTGGTGAAACAGTTGATAGGCTTTACTGTACGGCTTGGTAGCTCAGTCGGTAGAGTGTTGACATGGTAATCAAGAGGCCCTAGTTCGAGTCCCAGTCGAGTCACAACTCGTTCATCATGTTACATCTGGCACCGAAGTTAAATATCCCACAGGGTGATATATATAAAGATAATTTGTTACAATAAGAAACTCGTTGAATGTTCTTTGAGAAATAATTTGGGACGAATTATTGTGTAGAGGGGGGTGTAGCCGGGTAGATGTTGTGGTGCAACATTTGATAGGTTTTACTGTACGGCTTAGTAGCTCAGTCGGTAGAGTGTTGGCATGGTTAGCCTGAGGCCATTGGTTCGAGTCCCAGTCGAGTCACAACTTTTTCACCATGTTACATTTCGATGTTATTAGTTTTGAAAATTGAAAATCGCTTTAGACGGTGGTAGGGAGCATGAGCAGTGTTGCACTTTTAATAATTACTTATGAACAGACTCAATAATGATTGTTGAACATGGTATTTCTTGGCTTTGGCTGAAGCTATTTTCTTAATCCATTATAATTCCTAAGTAAAAAGAGACTACATAGACTGTCTGATATTAGTCTAATGCAAGAAAAGCGTTTAAATAAAGGAATGTTTTAAATGAGTTACAAACTGTAATACTGTATGATGGCCTCTCTATTGCGACTAAGTACAGTGCTCCCTCCCTACAACGGCCCTCTCAATAACGATTCCCTCCTTACAACAACGCATGTCACTGTTTCCGAAACAACAAGGCTCCAGAAAGAACATTTTTCCATCGTATTTTCTTTATGCATCCATCAAACCCTATGTTGTGACCACTCTTTAGAATCGTCACTTTGTGACGATTCTAAAGAGTGGTCAGGGTTTGATTGAGGCATAACGGTTTTAGTTCTCGAAATACACCTTATCTGGGGATCTGCAAACAAGCCAATTAATGTTTTTTAAGCCTGCATTATCAAAGTGAAATATCCCATCAGTGCTTAACAAAAGAGTCCCCTCGGTATAAAAGGCTTAACTATGCTAGTGTTGTTTAATAAAAACAGTGCAGACTGTTGCCGATCTATTTCTACAATGTTTGCAAATGACATTGCATGTGTCTTCCGAGTTGAATGGGTCAGTGAATACATTTGTCTTTAAATGCAGTTGTCTGCTTAATACCTTTCCTGTTGCATATTCATATAAGAAATAATGTCAATTCTAATTGCATATGTACACATAAGGTTTTGCTATATTAGATGAAACTGTGAAGTCAGATGTCTTATAAAAGTCTTAAGCAAATATAGCAGACCCTGATCAGAAGGCCCCTATAGGAGCCGTCCGATAAGGGTCTACTAAGGAGTGGAAAAATTATCTATATGAAAGAAACATGTCTATATAAAGGAAAGGGTTAAACAACGAACTGGGCATTTACCTTGGTGCAAGCAGTTGTTTATAAGTCGTGTATTATTAAATATGTAGAATGCCAATCACTATTTCTATATTAAATATTCATTTGTTTGCATTAAACTAATTGCTTTTCAACTGCCTAGTGTCTGTTATCTCTTATCCCGCTATCCACGATCCACAACAGCTTAGACCCAGATGAGACGGTGAGTAACTCGATGTCTCGTCAGCCTCCAGTATGTTTGACACTCGGGCTATACTTTCCTGACAGCTTGTTTCAATCGCAAGTAGTTAAAATTACTCCAGATCAAAATTTGAGCAGCTATTTGTTGTTCACATCGAGGTTGGGGTAAAATACGTTGGCGTCTTCAAAGTGTCAAACTTTACCGTAAAACCTGTTCTAAGCGGTCATTCACTTAATGAACACAGGAGAGTTGAAAATCAGGTGGATGCTTAATACAGGCCAAATTAATACAGAAAGCTTCTGTAGGATGTGTCTGCATTACTTTTAACTTGCAATAAGCTACAACCTATCTTACATATCCATATTCATATCTCTTCTGAAGACCGCTGGAGCCAGGTTTTACTGTATTCATTAGATATAAGGCGGTATGCATATAGTTCAGCGGGATATGTTTCACACTGTAGGTTCAATACAGAAGTGTGCTTGAAAATATAAATGAAATAAAATTGTTGAAACCGTGTACAGCTAATTGTGGATATCTGTGACTTACATTTGACTTAGTTTTGCAAAACTGGAACACTAGAACATTGATTGTTTTTCCACTTACTTACGAACGAGCCATACAGATAAATATGTGAATTCCCTAAGATATAAAGTTTCGTTGGTTGGTGTTATATTACGATAACTGAAAATATATAATCTGAAATACGTTCATGGCTATCTATTGTAATTCATAAGCAACGCATTCAAAAAAGATTTTGCAGATGTTTCGCAAACAACGTAGACCCAGACATGACTTCTAGATTGTGAAACATTTTACTTTAGTTTGAGCTCAATCTCAGGTATCTGATTGGTCAGATTTGAGATTGAGCAGCCATTACTTATCTCGGCATTAAAACTAGTTTTTACTGGCATGAAATCGATGGATAAGTTACAAACTACAGGAATACATAGCTAATATGAAAATTCAAATATTCGACATGATCGTTTTATCCCTTTCCCTGTTAAATAATCATGTTAGAAATAACATCATGACTATTTATAAGCAGATGCTTTATAACGGCATATGCAAGAGAAATTGAGAGAAATGTTAACCCTTCTCTTGCTGAATTTTAAAACACATTTCTCCTTCTTTACCCATGCCCTGATGTATAATTACACATATCTTCACTGTGCACAAGTATTTTGCTATGCAATCACTGTTGTGGAGTGCGCTGGTTGCACAATCAACTTGTAAATAGTGCAGACTCTGATGAGACAGCTACTGCAGGAGCTGTCTCATCTGGGTCCTCACTATTTACATGTAGGTATATTTACGTGAATAGCAAGCGAAGGGTTAAGAGTCATATCTGCTATAACTTCATAGGCATATGCAGCAGATCCGGACCAGAGGATCAGTGTCTTCCTCTGTGCAAAGTTTTGAAAAAAGCCTTTAATAAAAAGAAAGTGAGACAGGAGGCAGATGAATGCAGAGTGATTTAAACCTTTAGTCCATAAATACGCCTCTCTACGCCGTTGCCAACAAAGTAGACCCAGATCAGACGGTTTGTATAGGAGCCGTCTGATGGGGGTATTCTCTGTTTGCCTATGATATAATGTACATATGATTCTAAAGTGTCTGCCATTGCCAAAAGGTCTTATATCCATGTACCATTATAACAAATAATCTGATTAATATTCACGATGTCTTACATGAATATTCATGGAGTAAAGGGTTAAAGTCATGCAGCAAAATCGTCATGACATGATTTCATTCTGATTAAGCAGCCATCGGCCTTAGTTATATCAGTTTTTCTTTAATATAACTTCGAATTATTTATGTTTTGCTGTACTACAACCGCAAACTTTTGTCTTCACAAAGAATTCGGACCCGGATGAGACGCCGTCTAACACAGTTCCTCTGAATCATTGACATGTTGACAGTGTGGGGTTTTCTTCAATCTATAAATATCTACAAACATAGTAATTACTAATGTAAGTGGTAAATTCTAAACAGTTTGTGTTATCAGAGAAAGTGTTAAATCTGTGTTCTGATTAGGTTTTTTAAGACATGGCATTATTGTATTTGTTACTTGTTGCTAATGGAATAACAGTGTTACTTTCACAAGCTTGCCGTCAACTTCAACTGCACAAAACCGCGTATTCACAACGGTATCTAGCTGAGAAACAGATATCGTGTCTTTACGACCTATCGCTTGAACAATGTGCACTGGAATGTCTGCTGGTTAAAACGTGTAAATCGTTTAACCACGTTAAGAGAATATTCAAGACAAAGCACGGAATGATGTGCGAATTAAATTCAGAGAATCACAGTCAAGCCTATTACTCGCACTTCGTGGATATGAATTACCAAAGGAATTTTAACTACGTGTACGTAGATATTGAGGACTGGCCAAAGGTAGGTCAATGACAAACGTAAATTGTTTCATATACAATGCCCCGTTACATACATATATTAACTTTTAATGCAGGACATACAAACACTGTCATTTACAGTGTAGACCCAGACAAGGGAGGTCACAGAAGAGCCATCTGATCAGACACTCTACTGTTTGTCATTCAAAATCCACCATCAAGTGTAAGGCCGTCCTTCTTGTGGACTCTATAAAACACTGGGCCATTATGACAAGTCAGCATTGAAAGGTTTAATATCCTGAAATGGTTCATCAGTGATTAAAGATGTGGTCACTTATATATAAAATAAGCAGAGGGATATTAACTCGTCCCATCCTAAGCTCGAACTAACTGGCATTTTCAAATATCTTCGATCTAGAGTCACTCGGCATCAGGACTTTTTTGTTTGACAAATAATGCAGAGCCTGAACAATAAGTTAATTCCGAAGCCCTCTAACATGGAGAGATAGTACTTGTTTTCCCTTGTCTTGTATTTGAGACTTTGATGCGTTAACTGAGTCCATTGTCATTTCAAGGTAGCGTAGAGTCTGATCAGGGATTCATAGAAGAGCCCTGTGATAACGGGTATGCAGTGTTTGTCATTCACTGTCCCAACTTTTACTTTTTCATATTGTATGGACGCTACCAATTAACAACAATGCATAAATAACCGCATCCTTCGGGAATCTTAAAATATGTCATCCTCTTTCCGATAGCTTTTTAGCAAATACATTCAGAAGGAACAATGCCTTCGACTTAGAAAGATGCAGATGTATTTGCTATCGTTTAAACGGCGATTCGTCTTGCGTTAATAACTAATGGCGATATTTCTCTTCTTAGTAACTTGAACAGCGTGTTTTAATGATTAGTTCTCAACTACGTCTGTAATCGTTTAGGAGACGTTGAATATCTTTCTTCATTTTCATTCAGGTTTTATTCCCGAAATGTCGATGTCAAACGAGTAAACATTCCTGTATAATTAAACGCATTAAAACCTTTATGGAGGAAAGGCTATGATCCCATTTTATTGCAACATACTGCATGTTTGGTTATTGACCCCTTTAAAGTCGGTAGCTACGCTTTCCTCGTTGCTTGCACGATGACATGCCGAGGCTATTACTCTATGATGGTATGATGCGATGAGCTAATCAGACTCATGTATTGCCTTTTCTCTTAAACGGCTTCAGCAAAGTAATCGAGTACATTGTTGACGGGCCTTCACAGTTGTTGTCATGCTATGTTTTACATATTGTTCTGTATTTTGGGGTAGTCTGGCAGGGATACCTTTATTTACACTGTTTGTTAAGCTAGGAAGACTTTGAGATAAGTGTGAGGTTAGGACGTCCGTAAACCGGTTTAAACGCCCAGTGGTGGTTTTGCCACTGACCGTTCCAAGGCGATACTCTCTTTGTCACCCTTGCTTTTATGTTTGTTTGGCGTCTGTGTCTTTGTACTTGTGCGTTTGTTCATGTTTGTTTGGTGTTTCTGTGTGTTTGTACTTGTGTGTTTGGTCATGTGTGTGGGGGTGTATGTGTGTTACGTGGCGGCATCAAGCTTTTTATCGGCGTTTTGATCGTGGTTGCGTTTTGTGTGTGTCTTTTCCTGCTTGACTTTACTACTGTTTCATGTAAAGCATTAGATGAATGGAAAGTAATCAGGGCTATAGTTTTCGATGTTAGTACGTCTTTGGACAGGGTATGGCATGAAGGGCTCCTAGTAAAACCTCAGAGCAGCTGGTATATCAATTCAACTCCGCAAATGGATTTCGGGTTATTTGCATTAATGAAGATAGCCTGTGCTTCTTCCATGTGCTTCGTCTACTTGAATACATGTAAATACCACAAACTTTGTTATTCTTAATATTCTAAAAATGGGTGATCCTTCAAAAGCAAAAGTAGAAATGCAAAAAGAGAAAATTGTAGACTCGGTTTTATTGAGTCTGTTCATGAGTAGTAATTAAAAGTGCAACACTACTCACGCCCCCTAGCACCGGCTTAAGCAGTATTCAATTTTCAAAAAGTAATAACATCAAAACTAATGATCTCCATATTAATGACATCGTGAGTGATCCGTCTCTTTGCCGACGATACAAAGTTTCGTTTAGAAGTTGAACTAGCCGATGCTGTCGTACTTAACCCTATCCCTGTACTATATGTATTCAAATTTCCAATAATTAAACATCCATGGATTAAATAGTTACAGTGAAATGCGGAAGACGGTTAATTGTAGCCATCTTAGAAGCTAAAGCAACAGATATATTAACTCACATCAGCAAACAGAGCAGCCTTTTATCAGGCGGCTTTAGTCGTCTGATCTAGATCTACTCGGTTTGCAAAGGCGTGGAAACGCATATTTATGGAGAAAATAGATAATGACAAATAATGCAGCGCCTTGTCAAAGAGCTTGAATGTGAGAAGTGAGTCCACTGTCCACTATCATTTTCAAACAGTGTAGACCCAAATCAGAGAGCGTATAGAGTAATCATCTGATCAGGGTCTGCACCCTTTGTCATTCAAATTTCTCTCTCAATATCATATTAGTTGACCGTGTATGTCATACAGGACGTCTAGTTAAATTCAGAGTCACTGGTATATCAAACCATCTCTGAAATGGTTTTCGGATTATTTACTTCCATGTGCTCAGTCTGACTATGTATAAGTAAATGCAAGCTTCCATACTCCATTCCTAACTTCTATTAATGACATTGTCACTCATGAAAAAGTAGTAAAGTCAAGCAGGAAAAGACACACACAAAACGACACCAACCACCAACAGAAAGCAACACATCCACACACCTATACATACACATGCGCGCGCACACACTAACAAATGAGACGAAAACATCAAACACGAACAAAAGCACAAACACATAGACACAAAGACATCCAACAAACATAAAAGCAAATGGGACAAAGCGAGTACAGCCTTGGAACGATTGGTGGCTAAATCACCACTGGGGGTTTAAACCAGTTCATGGGAGTCATATCCTCAAACTTATCTCAAAGTTATTCTAGCTTAAGAAAAAGTGTACATAAAGCTATCACCGCCAGCCTTCCCCACAACATAGAAGATGATAAACATAGCACAATATGTATCGCATAGCATGACAACAACTGTGAAACTCCGTCAAATATGTACGTAATGACTTTGCTGAAGTCAGAGCAACTGCAGGGAAGCCGTTAAGGTCACCGCATAAAAACGGCAATGCATGAGTCTGGTAAGCTCATCCTGTTTCTGGGTTTAAGAGTATACCATCATAGAGTACTAGCCTCTGCATGTCATCGTGCAAGCAAAGAGGGAAGCGTAGATACAGACTGCAAAAGAGTCAATAACCAAACATGCAGTGCGTTGCAATATACTGGGGTCATAATCTTTCTTCCTAAACGTTTTAATGCGTTTAATAAACAAATCATGAAAATGGATATGACCCCGAATTTCCCTAAGTTTGTAGATAACATTACCATAGAATTCTCGATGAGAAATGCCTGGTTGCAGTAACGTCCGTAGACTTATTGTATGATATCTGTAACCTTGCTTAAGAAGTTTATCAGTTATAATTAATTACGGCTATTACAATATTCTAACAAAGAACAGGCTAAAGCAAAGCGAATAAGTTGAGACATGTAAACCCCATAAGATGTAGAATGGGGCACATCTCCATCTAGAAAAGGATAAATAATAATTTTGAAATTAAAGTCCTCCATTTTATCGAATATGTTAGACGAAATCTTATCATGTATGGTGGAAATATTCAAATCTAAAAAGGAAGCAATGGAGTCGGATCGATTAGCTTTGTTTAAAGTAAGTTCTTTAAGGTAAATAGAAGAAACCATGATTTCAAAATAAGGATTATCAAAATTCAAAATATCGTCTAAATACCTAGAATTTTTATTAAAAGCATTAACGTTATCAGCTTGTGTATCAGGTTGTAAGCTTAGCATAAAATCACTCTCATAGTAATACAAAAACAAATCTGCATCAAAAGGGGCACAATTGATTTGAAACTTCACATATAGAACAAGCATGCTGAGAGAAAGTGGCATTTACAATGGCCATAACTCTAGCATCAATATATTTGAAGTTATTACCCTTTTTCATTGTAAAAAGAAATATACGTGAAGAAATAATTCACATCCGAAAGGGCATTAACATTACCATGATCTCGTCGATACCATTTGATGCAGAATTCTTGAATAGCTTCCGCAATATGAGTACGAGAAGCTTCAAAATCAATAAGGGAATGCATTCTATATTTAGATCCTTTCGTAAGGAGTGTCCTGAGACGTTTATGTTTTATAACATCAAAATATCAAACCAGTTGCTACTGACCGTGCAAAGGCGGTACTCTCATTGTCACCCTTGCTTTTGTTTGTCTTGCGTCATTGTGATTCTGTTCATTTCTGGAGTGTTTGTCTCTGATTCTTGAGTGTTTGTTGGTGTTTTCTGTGTTCATCTCGTGTGTGTGTGTGTGTGTGTGTGTGTGTGTGCGTGCGTGCGTGCGTGTGTGTGTGTGTGTGTGTGTGTTTGTGTGTGTGTGTTTATGTCTGTGTGGGGGGGGGTATGTGTGTGTCATGCTATCTATCGGTGTTTTGGTAGTGGTTGCGTCTTGTGTGTGGCTTTGTCTGCTTGATTTTACTACTTTTCCATTTATAGCAAAAGCTTGAAGTGCTACAGTACTACAGTCTCAATTAGTAGAGGTATTGGCATTAATATTTAAGTCTGGGACAATTTTATTGTAGTTGAAAATAACGTTCCTTATAGGTTTATTATATTTATAACAGATGATAGGTTATTCTGAATTTATGAAATATTTGGAAATAGTATCACGAAATATACTTTCAATATCAATAAAATATGTGCCTTTGTTTATGAATTAAAGTTTAAGAAAATGCCTTTTATGTTCAGATTCTTTATCAATATTAGGACGAAGAACAGGCAGTTTAATAAGCGTATCTGTACGCATATGAATCTAATCGGCTTCCTCGTCTATTGACCTAATACATGAAAACGGCAAAGACGATAAACAAGAAAGTAAAACATGTTTCCCAGTTTGTTTAAGAATTGTAGGTAAATCATGAATAGACATATTGATACGTAATTTGCGCTTAATATAACCATTTCTACGTCGACCATGTGATCTACTTTTACGTTTTCAAATTGAAAATATTGAGAAAATATCGATGCTAGGATCTCTAGATAATTTTCCACTGTGGTATATGTTGTCATTCAAGCCCAAAGGAAATGTGTTTGTAACGTCTTTATCCAGTCTAGCTCTGTGATAAACAAGCTTTAGATTTACAACTGCTAGTAGTATTAGAATCATAAGGCATTTGTTCTACAGGGTGAATCGAAACATATTTGAAAGAATGTCACGTACGACGAAAATGCTGGTAAAGAAAATTGCGAACTTGATTGATGCGGTAGTGGTAACTGTGTTCACGATATTGATGCTAATAGTCGTCTCTTTGCCGGCGATACAAATCTCTATTTAGTAGTTGAACAAGCTGATACTGCCGCATATATACTTAACTGTGACACTGACAAAATAACAAAATGGTCGGACACATGTCTCATTTCCTTAAATCCAACAAAGACCGTATCACTGTTAATCCTCAAGAAAAACTAATAAGTCCTATACATCCTCTGCAAACAATACACATCGTTATCAAGTTATCAAACGACGCTTCCTGGCATTTTCATATTTAATACAGTAAATCTTGGGGTAGAATAAACAGTTAGTGTGAATTGAAATTTAGGTCGGACAGAAAATCAAATCTCGAAACAGCATATATAAGTTATAATAGCCCCCTAGTTGTACAGTCATATGCATTGATGTGATAATTGTAACAAGAACTAGAAATGGGAGATTGACAAAATCAAATATGATGCTGCAAGAAATGTCACTAGGGTAACTAACTCGTTCCTCTTCAAAATGTGTATAGAGCAATAGACTGAGAATTGCTTAAATCATCCAGGAGACGAGAACATAAGCTTATCCCCTTTAATAATGATTCACGCGGACATACCTGAATGTTTATGTCGGTAATTAGAGTGGCTAGCCTTCATGGCGTAATTTACAGACAGTGCAAACCAGAATAAGATTGTATTGTGATTCCTTCTTGACATCAACTGTTAGGGAATGAAACTGCCTACCGTTAGGAGTCGGACATTCTCCTTTTAAATATGAAGTAGGTCGTCAGAATATAACCACTATCCTTACTTATTACTATACTGGTATCAGAAAGGGTCAACTACACTTCATACACTTTATACACACTGAGAACATACTGCAGCTCGTTGAACATTCCTGTTTCATAAAACAATATTGTTATCCGTCCCATGTGTCTGTGGTGAAATCGAGAGTACCAAACGACTTTTTCTAATCTCTGCTCAATACCTAGTCCCAAGAATCCATTTGTTGCAAACGATAACCCCATTACGTCCTGTAACAATAATAGTCCTATTGTTTGGCGACCCACCACTTGATACACTAACACTTTTATTTTCCAAGCAGTGCATAAATCAGTCATCGTATGCACTTTACGCTTTAGTTGGGTTAAAGTTTCAACTACTGGTTCGCTGAGAAAACACTATTTGTGCATATCCATTTCTTCATATCGGACTCCCGTCCAAACGACCACTATCCTCAATCCCCAACCCTTAACTTTCTTGTGCTCTTACATTTTGTTACGCTAGTGCTTGGCAGTTTCAGGACATTTACAACGGCTCTGATATACTTGTTCTATACGATACGGGCATTTATTAACTTGTGTTGATGATAACTCAAAACGTTAAACTGGTCTCATTCAAATCATGTTATTATAATACTTCCCCTGCACTTATCAAATGAAGTGACAAGTTAACAATTAACTTATCTTCAACATGTACTTCTTTCGTTATGCGTTTTGTTAAATATGTAAGTTTTGTTACCTTTCATAAGACGTTCACATTTGCCTTGAAACGTATGACCAGGAGAATATATTAATAAGAATATTGTTTTGATCTAATCCTCAGTTGTTATGCCCCTTTTACACAGACGGTCGGGCTTAAATTGGAACCCAATCGGTCTAATTATTTTACATCTCTTGCTGTTTTGAACGGTTGTCATAAGTGATTTAGTTTCAGGCTTTCAGTGTAAACGGTTATCGGTGATGAATAATTGTTCAATCGGTCAAAAACATTTCATAGTTTGCTCGTAGGTGCTAAAATGCCATCGGTTCTCATCGCCTGTAAATCGGTGTAAAATCGGGTATGTAGGCGATCGATCGGTGTTTGATAGCAAGTCATTAGTGGTCAAACACTTACCGTCGGATATGGTCGATGAAACAAATGTGGTAATCGGTGGCCGATCGGTGAATCGGTGATAAAGAGCTTGCATATCTCTTGTCACAGGTTGTTGTCGGTTATTTGTAAAAAAGTTTCACCGATCGAGGATTTTGAACACGTTTAAAATTCCCAATCGGTAATTTTTCCCCGATGAAACTCCTCTTTACCCAATAACGATTGATAGGTGGAAAACAGGTGGCCAATAGGTGATGTCGGTGGTAAATAGGTTTTCATAGGTCCCCTCCCTGGTTTGGCTAAAAATACTAACGATCTATCACCGATGGCTCTGTGTAAACGGGGTGTTACATAGTATCTTATCGAACCCTATTTATTTCTGAATTAAATATATTTAAACTAAACAATGATGGACAATTTCATTCTGAAATTCAGCGATAAAATGATTAAAATGCAATTTTTATGTCTAGCTTTGTACGTGGCACATTGAATTGCATCATCCATTCCAGTGAAATTATATGATTCAGCTGGTAATTTATATTGAAACAATGCGATAATATGTATTACTATTATCATCACTGAAAGAGACTATGATTATATTCCTTTTGAGAGGCCGCTGTTACGACTTTACATGTTTCATATTCCAGGAGGTTGCAGGTACATGTGCACATAGACCGTGCGCTGAAAACCAACGTTGCGTGCAAACCACACCTTACAGGTGTATCGACATTGGTAAGGCATTATACGTTGTTTTCCTTTTATACAGAAGAATAAAACTTATATCGGTTCGCATATGCTTATTCTTTATAATGGCATATGCACACGAAAAGCGTTAGATCTATATAATTCCATGAACAAACAGCACAAACCCTGATGAGACGACTCCTAAAGGTGCCATCTGATCTCGGTCTACTTTATTTGTTAAATACGTTAGAATGCGTATCTATGGTGAAAGGGTTTAAATTATACACGCAGCTGTTTTAGAACACAGAAAACCTCTAAAAGGACAGCTTAAAAGAAACACAAACATCGATCTTTATATCATGTGATATTTTAATACCGGCTTTCGTTCTACATCAAACCGTCAGAGGCATTACAGAGTTCTATATTTGCCCATTACATGACCGCAATTCCTTTTACCCTGACAACAGTCCTTCCATAACAATTACTTTTTTTTCTCTGTATAAGATTGCGGAGCACCCCCTGTTAGTGGAGAGATTCAAGCAATGCCGATTATTAGCACAAAGCTCTTCTGGTATTTGCAAACACACACAACCTCAGTATTACAACATAACAATCGTTACAATTGATTAGAATGAACTACTACTGTGCTGTGTACAACCTCTCTGCAACCAGTGCAGACACTGATCAGACGTTCACATTTACTTTACGATTGATCTGGTTCTATGCTATATGGACTTGGTTCAGATATTTCATCTCAGTGTCATATAGGACAAATGATGATTAAATTAACAATACCTTAGATAGTATATTAATCTACAACTCCGTTCGTGCTTAACATTACCTCTGTGGCACAGATGAACTTGTTTTAACCCATTCCCTTATATTGACGACTTTTGACGACACTGTAAAGTCACTTTGTGAAAACATTGTGATAAAATGAGCATTTGCTCCTAAAAGTGTCCTTTTCTCTAGTTAATGTTCCTTTTCGGTAGATTAATTCAAAGAGGTTGTATCTAAAACTAGCCTATGAGGGAATGGGTTAAGCGACCATCCATTTATTGCACATATGGGTTCGTAAGACAGTTTATTGAATAATGCAGGGCAAAAGTAATACTCCAATTGTAGCTTTCTGCATTATGTATGGCCATTTTACAGGTAATACTGCACTTGCGAACAGATAAGCTCAACGCATCATCGTTTCTTGTGGCGCTAGCCATTAATTTTGACACCATCAACAGCAGCTAGATTATGTCTTAACCCATTCAGCCCTGGTTGTGAATATGTTATTATATTTGTAAAGAGTATGAATCCGGATGAGACCTCGAGCAACTCATAACCGATACTGATATTAACATAAAAAGTTATTATCAAGGAAAAAAGCACATATATATTTGATTTGTATTAAAAACGTTTCCTACAGCAAGCCAAAACTGACGGTAATCTGAAACACGAGATCTATCCCCATTTTTAAACTAGCCTCAGTTTTCTAGCTATGAGTATAATCACAGTGAATAACATATTTATTAAACAACATCCCACTTAAGGGTCCTGGGACAGAATAAACAGGACAATGCAGTATTTTATGACTGGTTAAGCTTGGTTGACAGTGTATTGTTTCTAACACTTCT
The DNA here is from genome assembly GCA_963576725.1 of Azorinus chamasolen. NCBI lineage: Eukaryota > Metazoa > Mollusca > Bivalvia > Cardiida > Solecurtidae > Azorinus > Azorinus chamasolen. Next base: position 95,082,948 of record OY755236.1, on the reverse strand, counting down.
GTTGTTGTTTCAAATTGAGCGTAAATTATTACACCATGTCATGTTGTTCTTTTTAGATGAGTATGCAAGAAATAGTTCAGTGAAGGTTGTGTGTATGCATTTGTGGTATATGGTGGGTGGTAATACATATGGGCACCCGCACTTCATTGGCGTTTCTGTAGATGCTTTGGACAAGCTTTTATTCTATTTTTATATAAATAATCTGAAAATGGGTGATCCTTTGAAAGCAAAAGTAGAAATGCAAAAAGAGAAAATTGCAGACTCGGTTTTAGTGAGTCTGTTCACGAGTAGTAATTAAACGTGCAACACTACTCACGCCCCCTAGCACCGGCTTAAACAGTATTCAATTTCAAAACTAATAACATCAACTCTAATGATCCCGAAGGACCAGAAAATATAACAACACTGAGAATGAAGTACGGGGCGACATTTACGGCCGCCACACAAGCACTTAACACCTGCTGTTGTGAAGTACATATAATCTGAAAATGGGTGATCCTTCGAAAGTAAAAGTAGAAATGCAAAAAGAGAAAATTGCAGACTCAGTTTTATTGAGTCTGTTCATGAGTAGTCATTAAACATTAAAAGTGCAATACTAATCACGCCCCCTAGCACCGGCTTAAGCAGTATTTAATTTTCAAAACCAATAACATCAAAAACTAAGTTTATGATTAAAGTCGTCAACGATGCATTATTTCCATTTACACGAAACATTGATGAAAAGAGTGCCAGTGGGCTCAGTATAAACCCGTCGAGGCCTGTTCAACATAAAGTGAGGTTAACTTATTTGCCGAACGCAAATTCTAAACGCAAATTCTATGTCCAATTGTGAAACCTTGACTTTGGATATACCTACCGGTACATAACCATGCTACTGTAGCATGTCCAGATGAACACTGTTGTGAAATTTGAGAAGGATCCACCGAGCAGAACTTTAGTTAAGAGATGTTACAGACAGACAATTTGAGGTTAACATTTTTGCTAAACGCAAATTCTAAGTCAAATTGTGCGACCTTGTCCTTAGATATACGTACCGGCATACACCAATGCTACTTAATCATGTTCAGAAAAAAATCTGGTGAATATTGAGAAAGATCCACCATGCAAAACTTGAGTTAGAGATGTTACAGACGAACAGACAGACGGACAAACATATGGGCAGACAGACAGCGTCATTCCATAATACGTCCCGGGGTTTTTTTTTCAAACAGACATATAAAAAGTATTTGATAGAGTGATAGAATACGCCTGATCCTAATTCGATATATAAACTTTATTAGTTCCGTTGGTTTCAGAGTGAATAGGCCATGATTGTTTAGATATAGTGTCAACATCAACATGAAAGGCTTACACTTGCGAGATTATTTTGAACGATAAACACTGATGAGCCGTTTCACTCTGAAATTGGTACTTTATTTAAGCAGAATCTAGCATTTTTTAAACACGTGGCTGCTTAATTCTTTTCTACTACATTAATCTACTATACATGACCGATAATGGTACTTATTTTGAGTGTGTGAATTAGCGAGAGTTTTAACCATATAGACCCAGACTGAAAATTCATCGTCTGACTATTTAACATTTAAGACAACCATTGTTCTATGGATGGACATTTCTAAGATGGCAGCAGTATCATAATAAAGAATAACTGTTTGATAAATCCATCCTATGTGAATAACTTACTGCTGTTGAACTATTGACCATGTGCGAATCACTCAGATTGACCGGCTATTCAAGGTGTGGATAATATGTTTTGAAAGTCAGTATCATAAGCACGTCCTGAAGGAAATATAGTTTCACCAAGAATAACGTGTATCAAATGGATTTGAAACAGAGTAATGCAGCGGTTAAGCATACATTATGCGTGTGTTATATTTTGTTATTATTCCATAAAGTAAACGCTGTCTCAAGCGATCATTAAAACAGGCATAATGATGGGTCTGTACTGCAAGTGGTTGCTTAATGCAGGTAACCCGTAATACAGAAAGCTACTATAGGATATTACTGCATTACTTTTCCCTGCATTGATCGACCACCTGTTTCAATAAATGAATGGCCGCTTAAGACAAGTTAAACTGTAGTGTCATGCCAGTTGGTTTCAATATGAAGTCATTTTGCATCCTTGACTAATATAAATATTGACATGGTATTCTTTGGGGTAAATTGAAGAAACCATAGTTTCAAAATAAGGATTATCCAAATCCAAAATATTGTCTAAATACCTGGAGGTTTTATTAAAAGCAATAACAATATCAGCTTGTGTATCATATTTTTAAGCTTAGCATAACATACCTCTCGTCGCAATACAAGCACAAATATGCAACAAGAGGGGCACAATTTGTATCCATGGGTATACCTACAACTTGATGATATATGGTATCCCCATAACGCATATATATATATATTATCTGTGACGAAAAGTAAGAGATCAACAAACATCAAACAGAGATTTGTTTAAATGTTTAATCGTTATAGAAAGACGGACGAATGTAATAGATACGAAAACATCATGAGGACGAATAAATGTTTACAAGATGAAAGCTTCCATCTTACACGCGCTTTACTAGATTGTTTCCGAGTAGCGATAAGACGGGTATGTACAAACACAATGAGTGAACCAGGTCATGCAAGTGTACAGAAAACTTCAGTACACCTCGCTAATCCGAAATTTTAGTCATGAAGAAATGAACACCTTTAAGCAGAAGCTGCTTAATTCAGAGTGTTGTTATGCTGAAAGTTAAAAGACAAGCGTTTTGCATGAGCTTGTTCATCTATTGACGATTTTAACAGTCGAAATCTCATTTTAACTGAAAAAAAACTGCTTAAGCAAGGATATAGATACCATAAACTAAGACAAACGTTCTCTAAATTTTACAATCGAAATCTCTCGCTTATTGGCAAGTACCAATCTAATCTCAGGGCGCTTCTGCGACATGGTATTTCACATCCTGAACTTTATGGTGATGTTATTTAAAAACTTCGTAAAATAATTAGACATAGCCATTTTCTCACGTTGTTCATCAAATATGTTAAATCTATCATTAAAAAGTGATATGATCCTGTAGTACTACAACATACTGCATGTTTGGTTGTAAACCCTTTTACAGTTGGCAATCACGCTGGCCTCTTTGTATTTACGCCGGCAAGAAAGGTTGTTGTAGATTAGTCGGAGAGGGGATACGTTTATTTACACTGTTTGTCTTTTAGGATGGGGATGGAATAAGGGTGATGTTGGGCGCCCATAAACCGGTGACTTTTGTCACTGACCGTTCCAAGGCGGTACTTCCATCTTCCTCCTATTGTATGTTTGTTTTGTCTTTGTGCGTCTCTTGTTGTTTTTTCTACTTATGTACATTTGCTGTTTCCTTGTGTTGCTGTTCGGGCGAGTGTTTGTTCTGTATGTGGTGTTTTCTGCATGACTCATTTTTGTACTTTTAGTACTCTATGAAGGCGACCTCTTAAATCCAGAAACGGAAGGAGAACGTCGGATATCTGTACTATTTCGTTTTTGTCGTACCCTTTATTACTTTTCTACAGTTACTCTGTTTGCAGCTCAAACACTGAGTACACTAGCGATAGGTGGATACAGTTTGTTCACTTAAATGTTTTCGTTATACATGCACTTTACCACTGTATTTGCCATCGCGGTTGTTGTAGATTAGTCGGAGAGGGGATACGTTTATTTACACTGTTTGTCTTTTAGGATGGGGATGGAATAAGTGTGAGGTTGGGCGCCCATAAACCGGTTTAACCCCCAGTGACTTTTCTCACTGACCGTTCCAAGGCGGTACTTCCATCTCACCCCTATTGTGTGTTTGTTTTGTCTTTGTGCGTCTCTTGATGTTTTTATAGTTATGCACACTTGCTGTTTCCTTGTGTTGCTGTTCGGGCGACTGTTTATTCTGTATGTGGTGTTTCCTGCATGACTCATTTTTGTACTTTGTACTACCCTGCATTAACATTCCACCTGACTAATCATTTACTCGATAAACGTGCTTATCTATGCCTTTGCAAACAGAGTAGACCTATTCAACACCGTCTTAGGAGCTTGCTGCATTACTTTTATTCTGCGTTAAGTGTCTAAAAGTGTCACAATGCTTCTGTACTAGAACTTCGTTTTACAGGGGTTTTAATGTATCACAAATCTTTACATGGAAAACAATGGTTGGAAAGTCTCCAATCCATTTGTAGGCAATACTTTATGAAGTATTCGGGTTCTAGATTACCATTATTATATATTGTGATTAAATCTTGTTTCTTTCTTTAGCCCTTTACTCCATAAGTACGCCTTTCTACGCATTTGCAATCGGACCCGATCTAGATCGTAACCGTCTGACCATGGACTGCATTGTTTGCTTACGTTATAATATATAGATTGATAATACAGTTTCTGCTATAGCCAAACGTCATATGTCCGTATGCTATTGTAACAAATGAATCCAATTAATATTTATAACGTCATTGTTTCTTATATAAATATTCATTGAGGATAGGGTTATTTTGCATCGTATGTATATAACATGATAAGTAAATGGCCCATCTTTGTATTTGCGTACTTGTTGCAGGGCTAATTGTAGGACCCGAGAAGGTTTCCAATACAGAAACCTCGATGGATAGATTTGTTGGTACTGTTGCCGCCTATTGACCGTTAGAAAAGAATTTACAGTAAAACCTCACTAATTGGAACGTTAAGTCAGCAGAATCGAGCATTTTTAAACATGTGGCTGCTTTTAAATTATTTTAAACTGCAGTAATCTAGCATAAATGACCGATAATGATAATTATTTCGAGTGTTTGAATTAGCGAGAGTTTTCTAAATTTTAACCATATATACCCAGATCGGACGGTTCCAAAAGGTCCATGATCACTGCTTGCCTAAGGTCTCGTCAGCAAAATACCTACTTCATTAATACCTCTCATAAAAAAATTCCCAAAATATATATCAAGAGCTACAGGGTATTGGTGGTAAAACTATAGGGACTGCAAATGACTACCGTACCGATCTACACCCATGGACTAAATCTTATCAGTTATTTGCCCAGAAAATGGTGACACAAGAGCAAGAGGTAAATGTTGGTACTCAAATACTCAACTACTAAACTCGTCATTTATCCACCAAATCCTATGTTATGACCACACTTTAGAATCGTCTCGAATAGATGCTTCTAATAAATGGTCACTACATATGGTTTGGTGGATACATAAAGGAGTTATTCTTGAAAATACTTTGATTTCGCATCTTTGCTGGACCTCTAGCATACGGTGCACAAGTAAACATTGCCACTTACCTATGTCTATAACATTGTCACGTTTTACTACACTATTACTAACTATTGCATTATTGAAATACATCATTGGTCTCTTAACTCGAATACACACTATCTGAACGTATAAAGTGTTTGTACAAGATTTCTTACTTACTGTGTATATTTATTAGGTCTAGCTTTTGAGAATTAATTTGCAATCTTACATATATTCAACTTTGCACTGATATTGCCGAATTGAACAGGACATAGACTTCGCCTTTTCAAACAATGTATCTTTTGCTATAGTGTATTTGTTTTTATTACTTGTTTGCATTGTTTGTATGTTCTTTGTTATAGTTGGAATAAAAGTATCTAACTATCTATATATTTATCTATTTATCAATCTATAAATAGGCATAACTATCTCGTACTTTCTTTCTGAGCATTAACACGATTGCAAATGGTCCCATTTTACATATTACGAAGTGTAGTTTTCAACAACAAGAGATAACTCATTTCTTTGCACCCGTCGCGTATGCTATAATCTAATAACACTACAATCGCATATTTGTTTATGACCATTTTTTAATGACGAAGCTCTTAGAATTGTGAAATGGTGATAAGGTTACAACTACCCCCACCCGCTGAGAAAATGTACTACTTACACAAATTTGCGTCTAATGCAGTGTTGACTGCTTCCGATCGACTAACCCTTGGAGAATCAAAACGTGTCATACGGTTTTGATCCTTATGAAATGCCGACTAATTTGGCGTCTAATCCAAACTGTTTGCGTCCGGTCGCGAATTAGCGAGATAATAATTATAACATTGCACTTTTATCACCGATTAATTTTATCATTTACCGCCAGCTTTGCAGGTGCTACCTTACAGATAACAAAATCTTTAATAGATATGTTTAACTCATTATCTCCTAGGCTATTTTTAGACCCAACCTCTTTGAATGTATCTACCGAAAAGGAGCATTAATTAGAGGAAAGGAAAAAAATAGAATTTTGTAGTCTGAAGCCTTTGTGATAAATAGAGCATTTGCTCCTATAGGAGCAAATGCTCTATTTATCACAATGGTTTCATAAAGTGACTTTTATAGATGCGCAAAAATGCGTCACTAGGGGATAATGTGTTAAGTGTAACAGTATTACTTAAAACGCAAACATTTAAATAAACATTACCCGAATGTATTGCTTAACCCATTCCCTGATATTGACGACTTTTGACGACTCTGTAAAAGTCACTTTGTGAAACCATTGTGATAAATAGAGTATTTGCCCCTATTTGAGCAAATACTCTATTTATCACAATGGGTTCAAACTACAAAATTCTTAAATTTTCCTTTTCTCTACTTAATTATCCTTTTCGGTAGATTTATTCAAAGAGGTATCTAAAATAGCCTATGAGGTAATGTGTTAAGAATGTGCAATGATCGTTACTTATCACGGGGTTGTAATTTGTATCACGACCTTGTAAAAACAATCCTATAACTTACTTTAACCGGGAGTATGTTTTTAATTTCAAACAAGTGTTTTAATTACAGACTAATTCGCCAGATTAATATAATGCTCGCTACCGAAATGGTATTAAACAGGTTCTACTAGTATCTATTTCTTTATTAGAGTTTGGCGAATATTTTCGACCAATCATCAAGCCGGATATTTGAAAAATATGCCCGATTTAATTGTTAACAGTTCGAGATTTGGCTAGAATTTCATTCTTAATTCACTTAAGAGTTCGATATTTCATTATTTAGTGTTTACTGCGCATGCGAGGATTTTGATTCAAGACCCACCCAGTCTCGTGTTAGCTTTATATGGCAATGTTTACTACACTTTCACGTGGGGTGAAACGAGACCCGTTTTCGTTTGTATGATGGAAAGGAAACAAGACGAATAGTTAATAGACAAACTTCTTGAACATATTTAACCATAGCAAGTGTACATATAAGTTTTACAATTTTTATCTAACAGTGACATATAGGCCCAGGGAACCGGGCGTTTAATACTGTTGTAGATATTGCTTAAGCCTTCCGCTGCCAATGCCGGATCTGTGATTACCTATGCAAACAGTTTGGATCCAGATGAGACGCCGAGTAACTCGGCGTCTCATCAGGATCCAAACTGTTTGTTACTATTACTATTGTTTTGAAACAAAAATGAAGAAATTCAAAAAAATGATAATTTGTAGCAGACAACAAAGTTAGCAGACGACAGAGTGTGGCAGTGAAAGGGTTAACTTATGATTTGTAACACATGTCACTATAATATACAATTTACTTGCTTACTTACTTACTTACTTACCTACTTATTTACTTACAAATGGTTTGGTGGTAAAGGGACGATTTTAGAAGTTGAGGCACCTTTACCTGTTACTCGGGAGGAAAACTTTGATCTGGGTCTACACTCTTTGCAAATGTCAGTTTACTCGTTTCCCGCATTCAAAGGTTAAATAAATTCTGAATGATGGGGAAGCAAAATCAGCAATGCGAAACGAGAAAAGTGCAGACTCGGTTTATTGAGTCTGTTCATGGGAAGCTGTCAAAAGGGCAACACTACTCACGCCCATTACCACCGGCATGGAAACTAGTACAATCCATCTGATTGATATACATGGAGACACTAATGATTTATTCGATTCTTGTGACTTCAAAAGAAAGGTAAGCACACCTGCAGATGCAGGATCTAAATAATGACCATGTGATATAAATAATTGTACGACAGACCCCCAGCAAAGCTATTGAAAAAGTGTCCTGATAACGGTTGTAAGAGGACACTTTTGTACGCACGTGATTTTTGTGGTTAAAATCTATCTACCTAGGATCGAGCCCGTGCATTTGGAAGTATCGCCCAATGTCACGTGCTCCATGCTGTGTACTTAACAACGTAACACGATTGTCGCTAAAAATAATACGCGTTTACATCTACATCATAAACCGTATAACGTGAATTATAATATTATATCAGCAAAGTGAGCAGACCCAGATCAGGCAGCTCCTACAGGACTGGTCTGCTGTGGGACAAAGAGTAGACCCATATCAGTCGAACAGGACATAACCGGGTGACTCACAGAGTAGACACAGATCAGATAGTACGTGTATGGCCCACTCGAATAGTGTCACAGAGTAAACCCAGATCAGGCAGCTCTTCAGAATTTATCTAGGTGACAAACAGAGTAGTCTAATACCAAATGATTCCTATAGAACCTATCTTGGTGGGTTACAGAATAGAGCCAGATCACACAGCTCATAGAAGATCGACCTGGTGTAGGTTACGGATTACACCCAGATACGGTAGCTTCTACAGGGCCGATCTGGGTGAGTTACAGAGTTGATCCTGATCAGGCAGCTCCTATAGGAATAATCTAAGTAGTTTACAGATTAGACACAGATCAGGCAGCTCCTGTAAGACCCATCTAAGTGGGTTACAGCGTAGACACAGGTCAGTTAACTCCTACAGGACCTATTTAGGTGGGTTACAGTGTAGACCCATATCGGGCAACTCATATAGAACCTATCTATGTGGGTTACAGAGTAGACTAAGATCAGGCAAAGTGTGATCAGCAAAAGGTGTCACAGAATTTGTCTTACCTCTGCTATAAACCAGATTAACCCAATAATTAAACTCTGTAGATTGCAGATCTGTTGATAATGGCGATAATGTTGATACATGTATGTTGGAAACACGGGTCACGATTTACTCGTGCAGGATACTGCTCGAGCCACTATGTGGTCAGTGGCTATTTAGAGATCAACGAACGGCTTCTTTGTAATTTGAATTGGGTGAACCAAGGGGAAAACATTTTGTACTCATTTGTGAAATATTCATTTTTATTCATTTTTAATCAAAATTATAAGTCTACAACGTACTGTCGTACAAGTAAGATACATGTACTCGTCTTACGACCAAAGTGTCTTCTTACAACCGTTATCAGGACAGTTTGTTCGCATGACCTCAGACAAGTGTCCTCGGCTACGCCTCGGACACGTGTCTTCGGTCATGCGAACAAACTGTCCTGATAACGGTTGTAAGAAGACACTTTGGTAGTAAGACTCGTACTGTATCTATTACATATCTGCAGATGCACAATCATAGTTAAAACATTCCTCATAGAGACCTGCCTGACAATGAACAATATTGTCGGGGATTATTTTCATATTACCTTTATATTACTTTACTTTCTTTGTTAGCTTAGTTTTTCTCAACTGTAAACTATTATATCCTCTCTCTCCGAAGTCATAACCGAACAAGCAAACCAATACATGTATAAAACATAATAGTTTGGAGGCCGGTACGATTCTGCTGACACAGTATCATACTGCGATATAATGTCTGACCAAAACTAATCCTTAACCCTTCGCTTGCTGAATTTTAAAATACATTTCTCCTTCTTTACCCATGCCCTGATGTATAATTACATATATCTTCACTGTGTACACGTATTTCGCTGTGCAATCACTGCTGTGGAGTGCACTGGTTGCACAATCAACTTGTAAATAGTACAGACTCTGATGAGACAGCTCCTGCAGGAGCTGTCCCATCTGGGTCTTCACTATTTACAGGTATGTATATTGACGTGAATAGCAAGCGAAGGGTTAAACGTAATACAGGTACCGGAATATTGTTTACCACTTACAAGCACGTGCTTCGTTTCATCTTAATTGAAAAGCTAAGAAAGAAATATTTGTATACAAACCCGTGCAGAGTTCCCGTCTTCTCCAAAAACCAGAGTTGCCATTTTAATCGGTGTAATGGCTCTGTAAGTATTCATCGGCACGTGTAGGCACCCTTTCCTCCGCCTCTGTAATAGTCACTTCTTGAAACCATTGTGATATATTTACATTCGCCCTGCAACGTCCTTATATAACCTTATTCTAAAAAGAAAGTTGCATAACCTCATGAACACCGGAAGCACGTCATTCATTTCTTAAATATAAGAAATACAATTGAATATAAATATAAGAAATGAATGACGTGCTCCCGGTGTTCATGGGTTATGCAACGCATAGCTTTACGAGCAAAGATTCACGTGAAGCCCTTCGGGCTTCACTAACTTTGCTCGTAAAGCTATGCGTTGCATAACCTCATGAACACCGGAAGCACGTCATTCATTTCTTAAAAATAGAGCATTTGTTCCATATACTGAACAATTAGAATATTTTCCTTTTCTCTAGTAAATACTCCGTTTCAGTGAGATTCATTCGAAGAGGTAGGGCCTAAAAATAGCCTATGGAGGAAAGGATTAAATTGCACAGTTTACAAAAGATTAACAGGCTTTCTTCTGATAAAAACATTTACATTTCAGTTTGCAAAACATCTAAGCTCCTTTATGCTTACATTTAATAACGTCATTTTCATTACAGAAAATATTAACAATGTCTTAGGTAATCAAAATAAAATAGAAATGTCCATTAACCTTACACTGCTATCCTGATTCGTGCTTCAACACAGCCTGGGTCCTGATGAGTCGCTTTAGTGAGACTCTGCTGTATTTACAGTTATTCTAGAGTTCTATATTTCCACGGTGTATGTATCTGCAACAGCTAAGGAGTGTTTAAACTGATACAGTATAACCTCTCTTAACCGGAATTCTAGTAGATAATAATTTAGATACTTTTAGGCAGGTGGCTGCTTAATGCAGGGTGAAAGTCATGCAGAAAGCTCCTCTAGGAGCTTTCTGCATGATTTTCACCCTGCATTAAGCTGCCACCTGTCTCCAAGACCGATATTCATACTGAATTTAACTCCCGGTTAAGAGAGGTTTTACTGTATATACGTATGGCTAATACATTTGGTCTGTATTTACACAAAAACAGGGCCATTGTCACAAGTCTGTATTGTCCGAAAACATTATAAATGTCTGTGATACTCAAGAAAGCCGACATAATGCCGTTGTTTTTGTTTACAACATGATACCGTGTACCTAAGGACTCCAATGTGCATTGCAGCCGAACTTATAAGTTACAAATATAATTAATAATTATTATCTGTTTAGTGATGATAAATGTAAAATAATACCCCTCTAATGCGTTAGCCAGGAGGAGGTCTAAGTTTGGGTTGTATACATAGGCGATATAACTGAATGCAAGCTACTATAGGAACTGTCTGTATCATTTGTACCCTTCATTAACGTTATTCTCTCCTACTGACACCATTTTGCGCCTCTGTAAAACTAATATGTTTACACCATTGTTCTCTATTTATCACAATTGTTTCAAAACTACACAATTCTAAAATTCTCATTTTCTATATCAATGATACTTTTCTGTAGATTAATTCAAATAGGCTGTGTCTAAAAATAGTCTAGGAAGGAAGGAAATAAGCAACCATATGCTTATAAAGACATATGTGGGTTTTTTTCGTTGAGTGTTCGCTTTAAAGGAGTTCTACTGTACTAGTATATCAATTAACCCCTCCGCTTGCTATTCACGTCAATATACCTACCTGTAAATAGTGAAGACCCAGATGAGACAGCTCCTGCAGGAGCTGTCTCATCAGGGTCTGCACTATTTACAAGTTGATTGTGCAACCAGTGCACACCACAGCGGTGATTACACAGTGAAATACGTGTATACGGTGAAGATATATGTAATTATACAACAGGACATGGGTAAAGAAGGAGAAATGTATTTTAAAATTCAGCAAGAGAAGGGTTAAGTAACAGCCTGAAGCAACATCCAAACCTAACGGGAATTACAGCTCCCTCATGGGCGGTATGCTTTTTGTGTCGTAAAGATAGACATCTAACGATCTATATGCCAAATAAATATCATATATCTTTCACTTGATTTTAATTTCACAACCACTCCCAAATATTTAATTATATAGCGTATAAATAGCAATTTTTTAGTTAACTAATTCTCTCCTGGGCTATATTTAGACACTACCTGGTTGAATAAATATACCAAAAATGAGCATTCAGTAGAGAAAGGGGACATTTTATATAATGTAGTTTTGAAACCATTGTGACAAATAGAGCATTTGCTCATATGGAGCAAATTCTTTATTTCTCACAATTGTTTCACAAAAAGAAATATACGGGTGTGTAAAAATGCGTCAATGGGGGGGGGGGGGATTTAACCTTTTCCCTACTGAATATACATAAACGAAATAATGGTATCGTGAATATTGATTATCCGATATTTTATAATGACATACATTGTACATGTATAAACACCATACTTGTATAAACACAGGGTGTGTTGGTATTGATAGACATTGTAGAATCTGATCTACATTATTCCATAAGCACACAAATCCTAACCGGACGGCTTCTACTCGAACCGTCTGATCTGGTTCTACACTGTTTGCAAAGGCGCACGAAAAGGCATTAAACGAAGGGAGTGGTTATAATAAGCATTTGGGAAAATATTGGTCGAGTGTCAAACATATTAGAATCTGATAAGACGTCTTTGCAAAGGCAAGATAGATCTCAAATAGCTGGCGGTGAGTTATAACATCAATCTCAATTGAGGTTTAACTTTCAAAATAGAAAGGAAAACAATGAATTATGTATAACAACTAGACAACTTCAATTTACAGAGGAGCGTTAAGTTCAAAGATCGATTTCGTATTAATAATCGAGGAGTAAACAGAAAGGATTTGAAAGTTACACATACATCATCTTTGACGTAGAAAATATTCCGTGACTACACCATCATGACAGTTTAGTTGGATATTTCACTTCTATTCGAGAGGTGATTGTCAAAATAAATGACCAAAGACGTTTTGCATTAATTTTTAAAATGTTTCTGACTGGCTCAAACCAATAACAAAACGTACAATATTTGTCAGATATGATTAATTCATTAATAGGTTAATTTATGGTTTCTATATTGCTTTCGCCCTGTATCAAGCAAATACAGTAAAATACGGAATTCTAGAAGAGAGGGATTTAGACACTATTAATGCAGTGTGAAAATCATACAGACAGCTCCTAGATGAGCTTTCTGCATGACTTTCACCCTGCATTAGGCTGCCACCTGCCTCCAAGACCGATATTTGTACTGACTGAATTTAACGTTCGGTTCAGACGGGTTTTACTGTATATGTTTTACAGTATCCTATGTTAATGAATTATGTAGTCGCTTTAGTGAGAATCTACTGTATTTACAGTTATTCTAAAACCCTATCATTTCTATATTCCCTCGGTGTATGTATCTGCAACAGCTGAGCAGTGTTTAAACTCATATATAAGTATGGCTAATAAATTTGGTCTGAACCTACACAAAAACAGGGACAATGCTATAAGTCTGTATTATCTGAAAACATCATACATGCCTGTGAAAGCCTCAAGAAAGCCGACATAATCCCGTTGTTTTTGTTTACAACATGATACCGTGTACATAAGGACTCCAATGTGCATTGCGGCCGAACTTATAAGTTACAAATATAATTAATAATTATTATCTGTTTAGTACGGTGGCACTGAGGTGACATATGCAAGATTTTTTTTCAAGTTTGTTTTCCCGAGATAATTTTTTTTATTATCTCGAGAATACGAAAAAAAGTTCCTGAGATAATATTTTTTTATTATCTCAAGAAAACGAAGTAGTTCGTTTTGACGAGATAAAAAAAAAATATTATCTCGAGAAAACGAAAAAAGTTCGTTTTCATGAGATAATTTTTTTTATTATCTCAAGAAAACGAAGGAGTTCGTTTTTACGAGATAATTTTTTTTATTATCTCGAGAAAACGAAACAAAGTTCGTTTTCCTGAGATAATTTTTTAAGTCGTGCGCACGACTTAATAAGCCAATCAGAACCCTCCATCAGAGTCAACAGTTTCCGCAAGTATTTGAGGCCTATGAGAACATGGCCGAGACAAGGGATGAACTTATATGACGTCATAATTGCGTATAACGTTACCGTGACGTATCAAACATCACTATGACCCGTAGTAGTAGTAGTATGACGTTGAGTAGTTCTAAATAAGGCTTGTAATTGGTTTATTATACAAAAGCAGTGAATCAGATTGGTAAGATATGAGACCAAAGTACATGTAGGCCTATACAATTTTCAATAGACGTTGATACGCTAACCATTTTCTCCATAAATATTTAAGAGAGTTTCTACCCTTATGAATGCATGTAAATCTATATAACTAGATCTACCTAAAATTAAGTTTTAATAGAAACTATGAAGGAAAGGGTTAAATTGTTTATGGATAGCGTCCATCCGTTTCCCATATGTCGAATACATCTTCCCGGCTTTCAACAGGTTTATACACAACTGCGATTCTTCATATTAACCCATGCACTCCTACATGGCTATTCGTGAAAGGCTCCATCACTATGAATATACCGATAAAATAAATATTTATTTAGGAGCAAACTGATAAGATTTTTGAGGAAGTAGATCTAGCCTATAAAATTCTATATTTTAGTATATGTTCTAAGCAAACATAGAGGACCCTGGTTAGACAAATCCTTGAGGAGCTATCTGTTCGGGGTCTACTCTGGCGTAGAAAGTTAAAATCTTGATTTATGACATTTTCTAAGGAAACATAATAGACCCTGATCTGGTACATGTAGCTCCTATAGGAACTGTCTGATGCGGGTCTTCTTTGTTTGAAAAGGTGGTGATAAAATGCGTATATATCGAGGAAAGGGATAACTCTTATCACGCAGCAAAAATAATTCACTTCCACATAAATTCGTAACTTCTTCTGATTCGCTTACTTTGGGAAAATTATATTGCCCGAGTATCAAACAGCTTAGATCCTGATCAGACGCTTGTTACTTGTTGTCTGATCTAGGTCAAAAGTGTTTGCAAATCTATCGAGCCTCGCTAAGCGGGAAACGAGAAACCCCATACATGAACAATTGACTCTGACGGAGGGTTCTGATTGGCTTATTAAGTCGTGCGCACGACTTAAAAAATTATCTCAGGAAAACGAACTTTGTTTCGTTTTCTCGAGATAATAATTTTTTTTATCTCGTTAAAACGAACTATTTCGTTTTCTCGAGATAATTTTTTTTTTATCTCGTTAAAACGAACTACTTCGTTTTCTTGAGATAATAAAAAAAATTATCTAAGGAAAACGAACTTTGTTTCGTTTTCTCGAGATAATAAAAAAAATTATCTCGTAAAAACGAACTCCTTCGTTTTCTTGAGATAATAAAAAAAATTATCTCATGAAAACGAACTTTTTTCGTTTTCTCGAGATAATAATTTTTTTTATCTCGTCAAAACGAACTACTTCGTTTTCTTGAGATAATAAAAAAAATTATCTCAGGAAAACGAACTTTGTTTCGTTTTCTCGAGATAATAAAAAAAAAATCTCGTAAAAACGAACTTTTTTTCGTATTCTCGAGATAATAAAAAAAAATTATCTCTGGAAAACAAACTTGAAAAAAAATCTTGCATATGTCACCTCAGTGCCACCGTAGTTTAGTGATGATAAATGTAAAATAACACCCCTCTAATGCGTTAGCCAGGAAGAGGTCTAAGTTTGGGTTGTATACATAGGCGATATAACTTAATGCAAGCTACTATAGGAACTTTCTGTATCATTTGTACCCTACATTAACGTTATTCTCTCCTACTGACACCATTTTGCACCTCTGTAAAACTAATATTTTTACACCATTGTGCTCTATTTATCACAATGGTTTCAAAACTACACAATTCTAAAATTCTCATTTTCTATATCAATGATACTTTTCTGTAGATTAATTCAAATAGGCTGTGTCTAAAAATAGTCTAGGAAGGAAGGAAACAAGCAACCATATGCTTATAAAGACACATATGTTTTTTTTCGTTGAGTGTTCGCTTTAAAGAAATTCTACTGTACTAGTATATCAATTAACCCCTCCGCTTGCTATTCACGTCAATATACCTACCTGTAAATAGTGAAGACCTAGATCAGACAGCTCCTGCAGGAGCTATCTCATCAGGGTCTGCACTATTTACAAGTTGATTGTGCATCCAGTGCACTCCACAGCAGTGATTACACAGTGAAATACGTGTATACAGTGAAGATATATGTAATTATACAACAGGACATTGGTAAAGAAGGAGAAATGTATTTTAAAATTCAGCAAGAGAAAGGTTAAGTAACAGCCTAAATCAACATCCAAACCTAACGGGAATTACAGCTCACTCATGGGCGTTATGCTTTTTGTGTCGTAAAGACAGACATCTAACGATCTATATGCCAAATAAATATCATATATCTTTCACTTGATTTTAATTTCACAACCACTCCCAAATATTTAATTATATAGCGTATAAATAGCAATTCTTCAGTTATTCATTCTCTCCTGGGCTATATTTAGACACTTTCTCGTTCAATAAATATACAGAAAATGAGCATTCAGTAGAGAAAGGGGAAATTTATATAATGTAGTTTTGAAACCATTGTGATAAATAGAGCATTTGCTCATATGGAGCAAATTCTTTATTTCTCACAATTGTTTCACAAAATGAATATACGGATGTGTAAAAATGCGTCAATAGGGGGGATGATTTAAGCTTTTCCCTACTGAATATACATAAAAGAAATAATGATATCATGAATATTGATTATCCGATATTTTATAATGACATACATGTATAAACACCATACTTGTATACACACCGGATGTGTTGGTATTGATAGACATTGTAGGATCTGATCTACATTATTCCATAAGCAAACAAAGCCTAACCGAACGACTTTTGCATGAGCCATCGGATCTGGGTCTACACTGTCTGCAAAGGCGGACGAAAAGGCATAAGACGAAGATAATGGTTATAATCCCCATTTGGGAAAATATTGGTCGGGTGTCAAACATATTAGAATCTGATAAGACGTCTTTGCAAAGGCAAGATGGCTCTCAAATGGCTGGCGGTGAGTTAAAACATAAATCTCAATTGAGGTTTAACTTTCAAAATAGAAAGGAAAACAATGAATTATGTATAACGACTAGACAACTTCAATTTACAGTGGTGCGTTAAGTTCAAAGATCGATTTCGTATTAATAATAGAGGACTAAACAGAAAGGATTTGAATGTTACACATACATCATCTATAACGTAGAAAATATTCCGTGACTACACCATCATGACAGTTTAGTTGGATATTTCATTTCTATTCGAGTGGTGATTGTCAAAATAAATGACCAAAATCGTTTTGCATTAATGTTTAAAATGTTTCTGCCTGACTCAAAACAAAAACGAAACGTACAATAATTGTCAGATTTGATTAATTCATTAACAGGTAAAATTTATGCTTTAACAAAACATCAATTATCCGTAGAATTGTACGAGCTCAATGACAGAGTATTGACAAGAAAATAAACACTTTTCAAATAGGTACTGTACATGAATACCGTATCCTGTATGTTCTATCCTGTCGAACTGCAGAACTGTTATACGGCAGAACCTATCTAATAAAGCGGTCATCAAAACATATGTCTAATTATGGGACAGTAAGGCATGTCGTAACCAAATGCAGGTCAAAAGTTCCTATAGTTTCCCATGCATTTTTCATGCCACCTTTTTATACTCCTACGATGAATAAATGAATGGCCGCTTAACCCTTTACTCCATAATTTTGTACGCCTTTCTACGACTTTGCAAACAGAGTAGATCCAGATCAGAAGCTCCTATAAGGGCCGTCTGATCATGGTTTGCTCTTTTTTATATAATATAGATATGATTCTACAGGTTATGTCATGTTCAACATTCCCTTGCCATTCTGCTATAATAACAAATTGATTTAATTAGTATGCATGGCGTTATTTTTTCGTACATGTATATTCATGGAGGAAAGGGTTAAGACAGGTTATACAATAAGGATTTGGCTTAGCAACATGCACCGAGAGTTTCAATCTACCTCATTCAATTGTTTTCTATTGTTTTCTCTAACAAGTGATTTATGGAAACGCTTTATTATATGAGGGACATTTGTGACATCACGATAGACATATGTCAGCACATTAGGCTACTGAAATACAAAAGTTATTTGTATGCTTATGTCAGGATGCTGGGTGATGCCCCAAAGACAAGACCCAGCTTCAGACCTTTTTAAATATTTCGGGCGTTCTGTGAGGTGACAATGTCTTGAGCCAAACCCAGCACAAGGCTTGAAACTATCAAATTGATGTGGCTGGGCTATGCTAGCCGATGATAGATAGTATGTTGTTCTGAGGCTACTTTGCCTGAGACGAACACTATGAGAACATGAAATTATACACAAAAAACCTATGTTATTGTGATCAACAATATCTCAGCTTCGGGGCCAACAATGAAACAATTAACTATAACTGTGAACACCTACTACAGTCCCAAGCCAGCGAGACGGCTGGTCGATGCGTCAACATCAAAATGGTGCTTGGAACACAATCCTCAAGCTATATCATGAAACTGTATAAATGTGAGCTATATAACCCTAGACTATGCGAGTTGAGACCCTAAGCATGACACCCTGTTGAAACCTGTGGTTTGAAACTACCTCAACACTACTGTGACTTCAAACCTACGTGTCAGACCCTATGTCTCAAAGCATGTATGCAACCCTACGCTCTGAAACCTATCTTGAGCAATGTATGAAACCTGTATCAAGAAGCTTATAAAGCTACCGCTTTGAAGCATGCCTGCAGTATGCTCCGAGCCCGTGTTCGAAAACACTGCCTCAAAAAGACAGCCTCAGGCAGACGGTTCAGCAACGCTCCGAACCCTGAGCACGATATTCAGCAAACATGCTTCAAACCGAATATAACAATAGGCTATATCAGTCTGAGCAACACTATCTCAATGCCTCAGCTAATCTGAGACCGCTATGAAACAGCAGTATAATATTATTAAAAGCTGGTTTGATTGTCTAAACGTGCAATTTTCATGCCAAAAGAGAGAACTCAGAGGACAGTTACACAATTACGTTACCCAATCAGACAATATATTCGCCAATTATTAACCTTAATGAGTGCAATACTCTATCAGTCAAAATCTAACGGTATAGCTTCTATACATTATTAGTTATACAGTTCTTTCCCAGGGTACATGACGATTTATTCCCGGCTGAGGAAAATCATGTTGCCCGAGCCGTTAGGCGAGGGTTACATGATTTTACCAGCCGGGAATAAATCGTCATGTACCCTGGGAAAGAACTGTATAACGAATTTATTATACTGCAAAGTTTTACGGTTCGGATAATTTATATAAATCCATTTTGGCATATTTAATCACTAAACACGATAATTCCCCTAATAGCGCCCCAATATATTATTTCTACCCGAAGGTATCCGAAATGGTGTGCTCATTGTATTTCATCGGCGTTCGTGTTATAATAGATGGATGGACGATATAATAACTCCTCTAAAAACTGTTTTATTGGTCATTTCAAACCAAAAGTGTTTTTTAATTCATTTCTGCATGTTTTTCTTTACGTATCAATAGTTATCTATTATGAATTTTGCTACTGTTTAGCCGAGTCGAGAAGTCGGTCATTTGGTTTCTGATCATCATATGTGGGGCCCGCCATGGGGAATTTCCATGTACCCTGTCAGCTCACAGGGTACATGGACTCATGTACACGGCTAGTTAACCAATCAGAAGTGAGGATTTTACTTTGCAGTATAATAAAGGAGTATATAATGCCGTCACTGAAAGTTCTATGAATATTCAGTGCCCTGATCACAAAATAACCAGCAGTGATCGTTGAATAAGTTTGCCCAGTCTCAGTATTCGTATACAGCTTCCATTAATTTGAGGTACTTCAGCAAATTAGCATATAAACAGTTTTTATTCATATTAATTATTTTGGTTGACCAACCGCCTCACACATTTGAATATATCCATAGTACTAATGTTTTATAAGATATAAAACAAACAAAATGAAGTTTAAAGGTGAACTGATACGTTTATTTACACTGTTTGTCTTTTAGGATGGGGATGGAATAAGGGTGAGGTTGGGCGCCCATAAACCGGTTTAAACCCCCGGTGACTTTTGTCACTGACCGTTCCAAGGCGGTACTTCCATCTTCCTCCTATTGTATGTTTGTTTTGTCTTTGTGCGTCTCTTGTTGTTTTTTCTACCCATGTATATTTGCTGTTTCCTTGTGTTGCTGTTCGGGCGAGTGTTTGTTCTGTATGTGGTATTTCCTGCATGACTCATTTTTGTACTTTTACTTTGATAAACAACACATTAATGAAATCTAACTAACAGTTAAACATGGAGATAATCCTGTATATACAAAAATACAGATAACTCAAATCGCTTATCTAGCGATATAACCTACTACAGGCTTTCCTGACAGCTAAAGAGAAACTCTGATAGATGGAAAAGTAACTTTAAGTAACTCGTCAAATCAAAATGATTGTCAGCACATACTACTAAATGTTTGAACGTTGTGAACAGATGTTCTTCCTTTAAGCAATGGGAACTGTGATGGCAAACTTCAGTTATGCATGTTGGTGTAATTGCTGTCTAGTCAATGATGATTGCTTTCCCAACACCGTTTGTTTTCAGTTCCTTCATGTCGACGATTCCACTAACGGACCGTTTATTTAGAAATATTTACATTCGCCCTGCAACGTCCTTATATAACCTTATTCTAAAAAGAAAGTTGCATTTTCCCATGAACGTTCATTTCAATACCGGTTTGAGTCGGTTCTCCTTTTCCCAGAATTCCGCTGTGTAAGCGCGGAGTAATACTGTACTGACCCAGTTATGACCTATTTTAAGATTTATCAATGGGGAATCGATACATGACAGCGGCCCTGAAAATTTGAAATGTGGCATCTTCTTACTGAGAATTATCGCTTGAATACATAATATTGCCAACTTTAACAGCCGTGGCGTATCAACATATATGTTCAAGTAATGAGTGAAGCATAAATAAGTCAATGTCCTTACCGTTAACAAGGAAAAATCCGAGAATAAAATCCAACGTTGTGACCCGCTTTCGATCAAGCATGGCGGGTGAGTAAATTGGCTTCGACACCGCGACCTACATTTAAGAAGATGCTTTAATACCAACATTTCGTAAATATATATGATTTGAAATATCTCGCTAATCTTTTCTTTAAACATAGATGGGCAATTTACTGATTAAAATCTTGTATTCATTCTATATTTATAATATGTGTTTGGAACTATTTTTCATACCACATATAGAGATCCTAATACGTTAGAAACGAACCTGGCAACGACCTAGATAGCGGCTATTACGTGACCGGTATATAATATTTAAAAAAAATCCGTTGAAATATAAGAAATACAATGGAATATAAATATAAGAAATAAATGACGTGCTCCCGGTGTTCATGAGGTTATGCAACACATAGCTTTACGAGCAAAGATTCACGCGAAGCCCTTCGGGCTTCACTAACTTTGCTCGTAAAGCTATGCGTTGCATAACCTCATGAACACCGGAAGCACGTCATTCATTTCTTAAATGTTGAATAGGCATGCTTATCTATACCATCGGATTAAAAGCACAGACAGATCCAATATCTACCAGATTAAGCATGTCGAATTAACAATTCACATTCCTCGTCGAACTGCAAAAACATGACAAGACAGTTTGAAAATGAATCGAGGCGGAAAGCGTAGGAAGCTTATTGCGATTGAAAAGAAGAAAAATATCAAATGATTATTTCTGGCATAGTTTAAAAAATATAAATGTTACCTTGGCTGTTTATGTTTTACGAAATTGAGATTACTTGTAGACGGTGCACCTACAAATGCGAGCAATGCATTCATAAGTAAAGTATGTACAAGCGGTGCCGACCTTTGATCTCTGTGTTATTTGATAAGTTCTGAAAGGAGATCCGTCGAAAGCAAAAGCAGCAATGCAAAAAGAGAAAACTGCAGACTCGGTTTTATTGAGTTTGTTCATGAGCATTTATGAAAAAGCAATACTATTCACGCCCCCTAGCACCGGCTTAAGCAGTATTCAATTTTCAAAACCAAACACATCAAAAATATTGATCCTGAAGGACCAGAAAATACAGTATACGTATAATCTATAACAGTCGCACAATAAAATAATTATAAAGCTAGCTGCTTGATCTATTCTGGTTTATTTAGTTCACAAAGACATTTTTAGACAATTTGCTTAACCCTTTCCTCCATAAATACGCCTTTCTTTGCCTCTGTAAAAGTCACTTTTTGAAACCACGTTTATGATATTATGGCAAAAATGCTTTTATCCTTCAACTCGGTTTCGCTATTTTTCTGATACTCGCCAAATTACCCGCATAAATCAAGCCAATACCTACGTATGATAAATGTACCAAATACGTTCGGTCTTTTGAGAACATTACTTCCTGTAATGTATATTACTTGTTTCAGAGGACATCCGACATTAATTTTGAAGTCTCTTTTATAAATACAGTAATATGTCAGTTTTTATTCTAACGATATATAGCAGAAACTGTCTTAAGCGACCATAACATATGTATAATTATGGGTCTTTAAGACATGTGGTCGATTAATGCATGTCAAAAGTAATGCAGAGTTAATAAATTCATTAAACAGATAGATTTTACCAAGAAAGTCAATCATCCATCAACATTGTTCGAGGTCAACGCCAGAGTATTGCCCTAAAACTAAAACAGTTTTCAAAGCAGTACATGATTACCGTTTACTGTGTGCTCAATCATGTCAAACTGCTGAACTGGTGTATACATACAGAAGAATCTGCCTTAAGCGGCCATCAAAAAATGGTCTGCTTATTGGTCAGTAAGGCATGTGATAGCTTAATGCAGGTCAAATGCATTACAGAAGGCTCCTATGGGAGTTTCTGTATTACTTAAGACTTGCATTAAGGAACCACTTGCTTTTAAGACGCATGTGTTCAATAAATGAATGACCGCTCAGGCCAGATTCTACTGTAGTCCAGTCTGTTCATTTCTCATGTAATCTAACAGATAACAAATGAATGCTGTGAATATGTTACTCACAACATTGCCTGTTACAAACGCGTTATAAATGGTCAGATGTCAGCATTATTCAATCTTCCGTGAGTAGACTGTTATTTCAATTATACCCAATCATTCATCCAGAAAAGAATGTACTGCATTAACCCTTCGCTTGCAATTCACGTCAATATATCAACCTGTAAATAGTGCAGACCAAGATGAGACAGCTCCTGCAGGGTCTGCACTATTTACAAATGGACTGTGCAACCACTCCACAGCAGTGATTGCACAGCGCAAAACTTGTACACAGTGAAGATATATGTAATTATACAACAGGGCATGGGTAAAGAAGTAGAAATGTATTTCAAAATACAGCAAGAGAAGGGTTAAGTATACAGTAAACCCTGTCATAAGCGGCCAAGTCGGCAGAAGCTGTCTTAACCGGCAAAAATAAGTCGTATTATGGATACGTAATGCGATGTTACCTTCACCATGATATGGAGGCATTCATAATAATATATATCACTTTTGATCAAGATGGTTAAAGTGGTGGAATATGTAAAATCATACCACCATTCTGATGATTCCGTGGAAATGAAAAAGACCAAAGAATCTATAGTGAAAAACTGATGACCCGTGCTATACGTTTCGCAGATAAAACTTACTTAACCCTTTACCCCATTAATATTCATGAGATAAATAAAGGCATCATGAATATTAATTAGAATATTTTTTATAATAGCATTTATACACAGGAAAAAACGACATTCCTTTTCAACCAGGCTGATAGAACGTGTGTAACTGCATTTGTTTTAAAAGAGTAAACCGATCTGAAAGTGACACATACTTGTCATACAGGTTTATCAGCAAAATTTCCATTTAATTAAATAGACTGCATATATTTTAAACCAATACCTTTATCAATGTACGTGTGAATAAAATATCAAAGCAAAGCACACAAAAAGATAACTGCTAAACTAATTTATTACAATCCGTTCAAATAGTCAATACAAATGCAATGAAATGTATATGAATCTGCACTTCCTGTGTAGCCGGATTGAGATTTTGGTGAAACAGTTGATATGCTTTACTGTGTGGCTTGGTAGTTCAGTAGGAAGAGTGTTGGCATGGTAAGTCAGAGGTACTGGGTTCGAGCCCCAGTCGAGTCACAACTTTTTCACCATGTTGTATTTGGCGCCCAACATAAACAACCCATAAAGTGATTTATAAGAATACAAGCAAGGTTTTACGCAAGCGTAAAATGGCTGCGTAACGTCTTTAAACAGGATAGAAGAAAAAGAGGGAGCACTATTGTTTAGTAGTTTAAATTAACAGATACATTGGGAAAATATGACTGTAATGTATAAATTAACAGCAGAAACGGGGGAATGTTTTAATGAGCCATGATGCATAATACCTGTGTATGACACCAATAATACACATTACCACGAAGTAAATACAGATCAATGGTATTCATGCACAATGGTGAAATATTCAAAACGGTCAACAAAACCACGAGTAAAAGGTCTCAGCTAAATAACTTCAAAATTTCAAACAAAGGACTTATACTTTTACAATAGTTTTGTACAAAATTGTTTTTAAACCAAAAGCACGTAAACCGAGGGTGCTAACAAAAAAATGAGAGAAAAAAAATTAAGCTTCCGTCGAGGATCGAACCCGCGACCTCACATTTGCTAGGCCACCATTATAACCCCTCGACCACGCTGACTGCTACAATTGATGCGTGCTTTAAAATGATTTATACCTAATACACTAGCATTTTCACTGGCAGAAAAGAAGCAAATAACCTCGACAAAAATATTTGTACCCGCTAAGAAAAAATGTATGAATCAAAATAAGTAAAATAAATGAATGTTTATAAATAAAAGTTGTCTCACAGTAACCCATAGTTATTAAAAAAGATTGGCTTTTATAGAAACACAGGAACGCAGAAACGCATGGTCAAAATTCAAAGCCGTATAATTGTGGGCTGCTTTCAGCAGCCCAATAATTAGTAATGATAAGAAACTCGTGCAGTGTTTTTTGAGTAAGAATACTGGACGAATTCTTGTGTAGAGGTGTGTGTGTAGCTGGGAGGAGATTGTGGTGAGACAGTCGATAGACTTCACCGTGTGGCTGGCTTGGTAGCTCTATCGGAAGACTGCTTGCATGATAAGCCAGAGACCCTGGGTTCGAGTCCCAGTCGAGTCACTTTTTCACCGTATTACACTTGCGTAACCCAGTCCTTGATAGGCTATTGTTAGACCTAACGTATTCGAATAAATCTACTGAAAAGGAGTATTTACTACAGGAAACTTGAAGAATTGCGTAGCTTCAAATTCATTGTGGTAAATAGAACAGTTGCTCTTCAAGGGCAAATGTTTTATTTATCACAATGGTTTCAAAAGGTGACTTTTACAGAAGTGTCAAAAGGCGTCAGTATAAGGCAGTTGGTTAACTTAATATATGCACTCAATCACATAGAGGTATCACCATGTTCACTTATTACACTGTAATTACACGTTTATAGCAGAACCTGTCGTAAGCGGCCATTCATTCATTGAACATATGAGTTTTACAAAAGCAGATATTTGCTTAATGCAGAGTAAATGTAATACGGAAATCTCCTATAGGAATTTTCTGCATTAATTGTGTCTTGTATTAGGCTACCACCTGCCTTACATAACCATAATCAGATCTCTTTTTGATGACCGGTTCAGATAGGTTCTACTGTATACATAAATAGAATACATATATCCGTACCCAAATGGACACCCTATTATATTGTTTACATTTGTTGAACTATAATCCCGCTACAAAACAATAATCTCTGCTCATATTTGGATGTTGTGCACGTTGATTTACAGTAGAATTCCACAAATGCCATCACTTCTTGAATAAACATTTCTGTCTTTATAAGTAAGTGGTTGCTTAACGCAGGGCGAAAGCTATGCAGAAAGCTCCTATAGGAGCTTTCTCCATAACTTTCGTCCTGCATTAAGCTACTACCTGCCTCTGCCACCCGGAATTATGTGCATATTTTGTGGTCGCATTAGAGGGCTTTACTGTATTTTGAACAAGCTTGAGAGTAAATATTGACAGACTGTTAAACAGATTGGATCCCGATGAAGTGCGGAATTATTTAAAGTCTCCACTGGATCCAAACTGTTAGCATATGCGCGCCACCTGGCGGTAATAGAGATAAACGTTAGTACATAAAGGCTAAAATATATCACAATGCACAATCTGCAATTCAAACAGCAGCTAATACATTTCATGGTCGTCTGAAGTTTTATTTTGATAAATAGAGTAAAGTCTCGTTAATAAGATGACTCAAATGACGTCCTATTCTGGAGTTTCGAAACAGATGGTATCTAAATGAAGGACAAATGTGATCGTAGTGCAGAAAGCTACTGTTGAGGTTTCTATATTGCTTTCGTCCTGTATCAAGCAAATACAGTAAAAAGCGGAATCCTAGTAGAGAGGGATTTAAACACTATTAGGCAGGTGGTTGCTTAATGCAGCGTGAAAGTCATGCAGAAAGCTCCTAGATGAGCTTTCTGCATGACTTTCACCCTGTATTAGGCTGCCACCTGCCTCCAAGACCGATCTTTGTACTGACTGAATTTAACGTTCGGTTCAGACGGGTTTTACTGTATATGTTTTACAGTATCCTATGTTAATGAATTATGTAGTCGCTTTAGTGAGAATCTACTGTATTTACAGTTATTCTAAAACCCTATCATTTCTATATTCCCTCGATGTATGTATCTGCAACAGCTAAGCAGTGTTTAAACTCATATATTTACATTCACCTCATTTCTTTCCATTGTAAAAAATGACGTTCAATCGTAAACTTCATTTTCAGCGGGCCTTTTCTCCGCGAATTAATTTTCGAATTCGAACAGCAGACATTTGGCGGAATTTTCAAAACTAACCGACTGTGTTCTTATTAGCGTAAACCTTTATGATCTTCTTATCTAAAATTCTTCTTTACTAATACGCGACAACTTTAAAGATAAGTGCAGCACTTTATAAAAAGCATTTATTCGTATTTACATGTAGACTATATCAACAGCGATCAACGCTTTTTCATCCTAAGGTCAAGATGACGTCACATCATATTGAAGTCAACTCGGTATTTTCCCGCCAAAGTGCCAAGTCGATGACGTTGATTGTTTACATTGAAACTTGTTTTGTTGCGTTCGATTAGTAAACCGCTTCAGTTATGCGGTTATGGCTATTCATGTAAGCACATGTTCTATTCGTGTTAACAACATCAAGTAAGGATTAAACACATTTGCATACCAATAAGCTACTTATCCATGCTAGAAATTACAGGAAATATAATGTAAATATAAGAAATGAATTGAATGTTTTTGACGTTTAAGCGAAATAAACGACAGAAAATGATCAGCAAAGTAACAATTAATCGCTAGCACGATTCATGTAATTTGCCGATCATTTTCTGTCGTTTATTTCGCTTAAACGTCAAAACAAATCAATGCAACCTTATTCTCTCCTACTGGCACCATTTTGCGCCTCTGTAAAACTAATATGTTTACACCATTGTGCTCTATCTATCAAAATGGTTTAAAAACTACACAATACTAAAATTCTCATTTTTTATATTAATGATCCTTTTCAGTAGAAGAGTTCAAATCGGTGTGTCTAAAAATAGTCTTTGGAATGAAAGAATTAAGCAATCATATGCATGTGTTTATTCATTGAGTGATCGCTTTAAATGAGCTCTATTGTACTAATATATCGAGTAAGCAACAGCCTAAAGCAACATCCAAACCTAACGGGAATTACAGCTCAATCATGGGCGGTATGCTGTTTGTGTCGTAAAGATAGACATCTAACGATATATATGCCAAATAAATATCATATATCTTTCACTTGATTTTAATTTCACAACCACTCCCAAATATTTAATTACATAGCATATAAATAGCAACTCTTCACAGCAGCAGCTTATCGTAAGAATTGCTGTATTGAAGAGACATGATACATGCGGTTTTAAAACATCATTGATATTATTTTGTCTAACGAATGGTAAAAATGTCCTAGTAGAATGATTCTATGTTCGATTATAATAAAGATTGCACACGTGCATAAATCTAAATTGGTGATGATAAGTAAGATATACACATGCACCCAGTGTGCGAGAACCGCCTAGGTGTAAACATGTGTTTTGTTAACCCATACCCCGCTATGGAAATACAGTAAAACTTCGATTATCCGAACACTAAAATACGTATTATTATCGATCTTTAAGACAGGTGGCAGCTTAATGCATGGTGAAAGTCATACAGAAAGCTCCTCTAGGAGCTTTCTGCATGACTTTCACCATGCATTAAGCAGCCACCTGCCTATAAGGGTCTAAATTCTTCTATACCGAAAATTCGAATAATCGAGGTTTTACTGTATCTGCATAACCACCGATATGTTAGCAGCTTCTCTTACTTTCAATTCAGTTAACGTATTCTCTCCTGGGCCATATTTAGACACAACCTCTTTGAATAGGTATACCGAAAATGAGCATTTCCTAGAGAAAGGGTGGTTTATATATAATCTAGTTCTGAAACCATTGTGATTAATAGAACATTTGCTCTTATGGAGCAAATGTTGTACTAATCACATTTGTTTTACAAGATGTGACAGTTGGAGGGAATGAGTTAGCTTTTCCCTGTTTAATATACATATAAGCAGGATGTGTTGGTATTGATAGACATTGTAGAATCTGATCTACATTATTCCGTAAGAAAACAAATACTAACCGGACGGCTCCTACACGCACCGTCTGATCTGGGTCTACACTGTTTGCAAATGCGGGCGAAAAGGCATTAAACGAAGAGAATGGTTAAGCATTTGGGAAAATATTGATCGAGTGTCAAACATATTAGACTCTGATAAAACGTCTTTGCAAAGACAAGCTAGATCTCAAATAGCTGACGATGAGTTAAAACATAAATATCAAATGAGGTTTAACTTTCAAAATAGAAAGGAAAACAATGAATTATGTATAACTACTAGACAACTTCAATTTACAGAAGTACGTTAAGTTCAAAGATCGATTTCGTATTAATAATAGAGGGGTAATCAGAAAGGATTTGAAGGTTAAACATAAATCATCTTTGACGTAGAAAATATTCCGTGACTACACCATAATGACAGTTTAATAGGATATTTCACTTCTATTCGCAAGATGTCAAAATAAATGACCAGAAACGTATTGCATAAATGTGTTGTGAATGTGTTGTGGGGTTCTTTTTACAAAGACGAAATGATGGCAAGTTTAAACGTCAGGATGACACCACTGACCTGTCAGGCCAGGAATAATATAAAACTGAAGACCAAGTGCAGTTAAACTAGACTTGTATTTTCATAACTAATGGTACATTCAGTGAGCATAGAACATGGTAAAAGTTCCACAACCATTTACCAGAGCCAGCCAAGTATTCAATATGTTATGCTGAATAGCAATAACAGATACACTCACTAAAATTGCTACAAATATGAACAAGTGACGAATCAGATTTAACCCAGCTAATACATAAATCCACATTGCAGTAGCCTCAAGCTTACATATTTAAAGAAAGAAGATAAAATGCCTAAATGGATCTTGATCTAGGGCGTTTTGAGTGTGTGATTCTCTCCACTAATAATTTGGAAACAATTAATTTATTAAACTCTTCCAATATTTTACAAATTAGTAATAATGTGCAATTATGCTAAATAGTAAATACTGTTGATAGTTACATTCCTAGAGGTAAGAGTAGATCTTTGAGATGTCTTCAGGCAGGAGAGAATGCCTAGAGGCACTAAACAGACTTGCTTATATAAAGAAATGTCACATGACCCTCTGATTGGCTGGCTCAAAGATCTCATCAAATCTCACACTTAGTTGTTTTTCTTAAGACTAATACAATAAATCTAATTAACACAAAAATTTACTTATTAGATCTCAATATAATAAAATATGAGTATATTTCGCGATAAGAATATAATCGATGCTATTCCCAAATACTTCATCAACTCTGAACCACCTAACATCTGTTATAAATATAATAAACCTATTAGAAATGTTATTTTGATCTACAATAAAATTGTCTCTGACTTAAATATTGATGTTAATACCCCTGTTTCTTGAGATTGTAGCATTTCTAGCTTTTGCTATAAACCAGTTGGTCATGTCATTACTGGTAATTTTGATATCATTAAGGATAAACGTCTCAGGACCCTCCTAACTAAAGGACCTAAATATAGATTACATTCCCTTATTGATTTTGACGCTTGTCGAACTCATATTGCGGAAGCTATTCAAGAATTCTGCATCAAATGGTGTCGACGAGAACATGCTGATGTTAATGCCCTTTCGGATTGGAAGAAATGTATTTTCGATATTATTGATACACGAATAACGTTTTACAAATCAAATAACCATCTTTTACCACCTCGACCTAGAGTTACATTTCGCTACTTGAAGAAAAACATTTCTAATTTTCATTCAGATTATGTTCTTGTTCCTGCTGACAAGGCATCAAACAATGTAATCATTATTTGAAGATTGTATTATGTTGATGTTTTAAAGAAGGAGCTAACTGATTCAAAAACTTATATAACAGTTCAAACACCTGAAAAAGATACAGTCTCGGAACATGTAAAAATGTGCAATGATTTTAAGTCTGGTCCTAACATAAAACAACATAAACTTTCTACTTTGTACTGGATTCCGAAACTACATAAAAACCCTTATAAGTCGCGTTTTATTGCCAACTCTAGCTGTTGTACCACTACTAAATTATCTATACTTTTGACGTCCTGTCTTACTACGATCAAAGAACATGTTAAACGCTACTGTGATAAAATATATGAAAATTCTGGTATTAATGTTTTTTGGTCCATAAAAAATTCAAATGATATTTTAACAAAACTTGAAAATGAACAGTATAACATTTCTTTACTGAGCTCTTATGATTTCTCTACACTCTATACTACTCTACCTCACCATCTTATAAAGGATAGACTTATTAAATTAATAGAAAAAACCTTTGCCAGAGAAAACAAAATGTTCATTGCTTGTAATGTTCAACGTTCATTCTTTTCGAATTCAGAAGTTGAACATTACACAATGTGGACTTGCCTTGATGTTTGTAGATCTCTTACCTTTCTTTTAGATAATATATTTGTGCGTTATGGAGATACCATATATCGTCAAGTTGTTGGTATACCCATGGGTACAAATTGTACCCCTCTTGTTGCAGATTTGTTTTTGTATTGCTACGAGAGGGATTTTATGCTTAGCTTAAAACCTGATACACAGACCGATATTGTTAATGCTTTTAATAAAACTTCAAGGTATTTAGACGACATTTTGAATTTAGATAATCCTTATTTTGATACTATGGTTTCTTCAATCTACCCAAAAGAACTGTCTTTAAAAAAAGCTAATCAATCTGACATTAATGCTTCATTTTTAGATTTGAATCTTTCAATTACAAATGATAAAGTTTCGTCCAAAGTATACGATAAAAGAGAAGATTTTAATTTTAAAATTGTTAATTATCCTTTTCTAGATGGGGATGTGCCACGTTCTACATCTTATGGTGTTTATATTTCTCAACTTATTAGGTTTGCCCGAGCCTGTTCTTTGCTTGAAGATTTTAACAGACGTAATTTAGTTATAACTGATAAACTTCTTAAGCAAGGTTACAGATATCACAAACTTCGGAAAACCTTTTCTAAATTTTATTATCGAAATTTACCTCTCATTAGTAAATATAATTGCAATCTACGGACGTTACTGCGACAAGGCATTTCTCAACCAGAATTTTATGGGGATGTTATCTACAAACTTAGGAAAATTCGGGGTCATATCCATTTTCATGATTTGTTTATAAAACGCATTAAAACATTTAAAAAGAAAGGTTATGATCCTATTATATTGCAACACACTGCATGTTTGGTTATCGACCCTTTTACAGTCGGTAGCCACGCTTCCCTCTTTGCTTGCGCGATGACAGGCCGAGGGTAGTACTCTATGATGGTATACTCTTAAACTTGGATACAGGAGGAGCTTACCAGACTCATGTATTATTTTTTCCCTGTCGTGCCCTTAACGGCTTACCTGCAGGTGCTCTGACTTCGGCAAAGTCAATGAGTACATATTTGACGGATTGTCACAGTTATTATGCTATGTTTTACATGTTGTCCTGTGTTCACCGTCATCTATGTTGTGGGTAAGTCCAGCGGGGATACCTTTATTTACAATATTTGTAAAGCTAGGGTGACTTTGAGAGAAGTGCGAGGTTAGGACGTCCGTAAACCGGTTTAAACCCCCAGTGGTGTTTTTGCTGCTGACCGTGCCAAGGCGGTACTCTCTTTGTCACCCTTCCTTTTGTTTGCTTTGCGTCTTTGTGCTTGTGGTTTGTTCATGTTGTGGAACGTTTGTCCCTGGTTCTTGTGTCTCTTTTGGTGTTTTCTGTGTTCATTTCGTGTGTGTCTGTGTGCGTTTGGGTGTGTGGTTGTGTGTGTGTGTGTGTGTCATGCTGTCTATCGGTGTTTCGGTGGTGGTTACGTCTTGCATGTGACTTTGCCTGCTTGACTTTACTACTTTTCCATTTAGTCCAAGTCAGTAGCTCCTAGGCTCCAGATCCATTCACTCAGGAAAATCATCAATTACACAATATATATAATCTCAATAATTCTAGAAAAATAGCAATCCTACATCTTGCATATTTATAAACTCTTATAAAGAACATATTTCCAGAATTTATAATAACTTATTGACTGTAAAAATGGCAAAAATAAGTGACTCCCAGGCTCTGAAACCCCTAATGGCGGCCATTACCCTAAGGGCACTTGTTGCTAAATAATCCAATAACTGCAAACTATGGCTCTCTACAACATATCACTGTTAAAGTATTAAATCCTTCAAACAACAATTATCAATATATTAGCCATACAGAATAGTCCAAACTAATCTCAAACATGTTTAAAATGACATTAGTTTGGGTCTAACTGAGAAGTAGATCAACTGCCCAGAATGTAAACAAAGAAGATTATGGCTAATTGCTCCAAAAAAGACACTTCACATAAATGTATACAGAATGTTTTCTTACCAAAACAAATCAACATAAATTACAGATTTTAGAGAATTTCTATTAAAAGGTGTATTTCCACTCTAGATCTTATCTGTCTATATAAGTTATATAGAAGGAAAGACATCAGAGCAAAAATCATATTCCAAGCTTAAAACACATTATATTTCACGAATTATGCAAAGTGTCAAGCACGTAAATGTGTATCGTATCTATTAACACCAAGATCTGTATCAAAACTAGCTCATGATTTGCATAAATGTAAAAGTCTTATCTTCAAACAATAGCTAGGGAGATTCACAGATCTGCTCAAGAATGGCAACTCAACTCCAGTTTTACAACAAATGTTTCTGCCTGACTCAAACCAATAACAAAATGTACAATAATTGTCAGATATGATTAATTCATTAACAGATAAATTTATGCTTTAACAAGAACATCAATTATCCGTAGAATTGTACGAGCTCAATATCAGATTATTGACAAGAGAAGAAACACTGTTCAAAGCAGTACTGTACATGAATACCGTATCCTGTATGTATTATCCTGTTGAACTGCAGAACTGTTATACAGCAGAACCTATCTAATAAAGCGGCCATCAAAAAGATGTCTAATTATGAGAGAGTAATGCAGGTGGTAACTAAATGCAGGTCAAAAGTAGTGCAAAAGATCCTATAGGATTTCCCATGCATTAAGCAACCACCTTTTTATACTCCTATGATGAATAAATAAATGGCTGCTTAACAATATACTCCATAATCTTTATACGCCTTTCTACGACTTTGCAGAGTAGACCCAGATCAGACGGCTACTATATAGTCCAATCAGTACTTAGTTTCACCTCGGACTAATTGGTACAGAAATCATTCTCCCAACTCACGAAACCACAGCATCCAAATAACAACATATATAAAGTCTAGTAAAATCTATTTGGTGGAAGTTGGTTAAAAATTGTTTTAAACTCGCGTATTTCTGTCTTCTCGTTTACGGCCCGTTTATCTCACTATACTACGGTTTTGTTCATCAAGCGTCTGCAGCGATCATGAAAAATGTCATGTGCTAAAAATTGGATTAATCGGAAAAATGGATAAAATCATGGATTACGGTAAGTATTTGTTTGTCTTATTGATAAATATTCGATAAAGAATAGATATATCACGTATAAGCTTTGATACTGACTTTTCATTGTTTTATTTACTGCTGGTTTGAAAGTTGTCACGAGTTTTCGTGGTAAATAAATGAAATTTATTTGTATTAGAAAAAAATTAATTTCCTGCCTTTCAGCAGCCGAATTTCCTATTACGTTGCACACATGTATAATTAGAACTCAAGGAAATGCATTTTTGCAAAAAATATGGCACTTTCCTAAAACAGCGTGCGCCAGATTTTTTTAAACTACGGAAGCCAATTCGCGTCATAAGGTTAACCTGAATGATAACGAATTGTCGAAATTTAACATGTTTTGCATTGTATTATGACGTTTTCAAGATTATTAAAAATCAGATACGGAAATAATACTAAAATAACACGAAAGTTGGCAATTTCATTTAAATTATTAATATCAAAATATATTAGTGATTATTGTGTTTAATATATATCATTTTTATTGTCATCATGTTTTCATATGTATCAAGTACACACAATCAGTATGAATAGCATGATTAGTTTAATGGGTGCATAATCTAATTATACAAATAAACGAGATGCACTGAAATAACTCTTAATATATCTATTCAACGAATTGAACAGTATCATTTTTCTTATACATGTACATGTATTTTTAAGAATGGTATCCATAAAAATAAAGTTTTGAGGAAACTGATCATTTCTAACAGTAAAATATGGTTTACTTTGTGCAAACAAATCAATCATGGGTTTTGGCTGCATTGTATTAGATTCTGCTACAAAATTTTATTTCAGATGGATGAAACAGACGAACTCTGCATCATATGTAACAAGCAGATCTGGAGAAAAGACGCAGCACCAAAATTTAGACAAAAAGGATGTGATGGACTAAACATCGCCGATGCAAAGCGGGAAGATACATTAAATTCCAGCCCTGGACAGTTTGTACACATAGAATGTCACAGACTTAATTAAAACCCAAATAATATATTCTGAAAGTGGGTGATCCTTCGAAAGCAAAAGTACTAGCAATGCAAAAAAGAAAATTGCAGACTCGGTTATATTGAGTCAGTTCATGAGTCAGTTCATGAGTAGTAATTAAATGTTCAACACTACTCTCCCCCCCCCCCCCCCAAAGCACCGGCTTAAGCGGTATTCTATTTTCAAAACACTAACAACATCAAAACTAATACCAAGTATGACAAAATAAACGGTAACAAAGGATGTATACGTGAACCACCTCGAAACCTCAGATCAAGTGATGCATTTAACTTTAAATACCAGTGTTTGTTTTGTGGACATGCCGCCAAAATATCAGGGACAAACGTGGGTATGACGTTTATCCATTATGAACTTTAGAGTTTATAGGAATGAATTAACAGAGTATTTGACAGCCTTGCAGATGTCTGGAGAGACATAGTAGGGAATTGGCTAAACGCCGGTAACAACTTGCCAGCTGCAGATGCTATTCACCATCAACATTTTAGTGTACAATTTCGAACAAAGAATAATTTGCCAAATTACCAAACTGAGTTTTCAACTTGTAAAAGACCAAGGGGTATACCAGTTCTTTATAATGTTAAAGAATCGTTTAATTCTGTTATACAGTACGTTTACAGAAGAAAATATATATAGAAAAAGAAAGTGCTGAGGCATTTTGGAGACTCAATAACCATCACTGAGATAAAGTTTAAAACGGAACGATCAATGCTGTAACCCTTAAACGGACAGCTTCTTCCAGTCTTTATGACTTTTATATACATCAGGAGAATGAAGGGAGTGAGGTAAAGAAACAGAAAATAATAGAAACTGCTGCTTAACTCATCAAATGCGATATTAAAACAATAAACTGTGACAAAGGTGAATTTCCTCCAGCTGATATTTAATCTGTCGAAACAAATGTTGCATACTTACTAGAGTCTACAGCTATTGGTGCTTTCAAGTAAAAAGACAAATTAAAATTTGCAACTGAGATTTTACAGCTTATTTATGTGCATTTATAGCAGGGTATAGTTGAGGTTCACTTCTATGTAATA
Source organism: Azorinus chamasolen (assembly GCA_963576725.1). Taxonomy (NCBI): domain Eukaryota; kingdom Metazoa; phylum Mollusca; class Bivalvia; order Cardiida; family Solecurtidae; genus Azorinus; species Azorinus chamasolen. Next base: position 95,046,578 of record OY755236.1, on the reverse strand, counting down.
TCATACATTTTGCCAAATACATATCAAACTTTTACCCAATATTACTGAACAAGGTCCTTTGCATTGGAACACGTTTTACAAGAAGAATGCAAAATGTACGGTTATACATAAAATTAATGTAAGCCGAGGTTTTGCATAGACTGTACTTTGTTTGAGTCAATAGCAAGAGAAACATATTTTGGAGAAAATAGGTAGTCAGTAAGTTATGTGTTAAATCCATACTGAATTCTGCTAATAGCGAATCTGTCAAACACTTTTTGTGTCACCTGCCGAGAGGCAGTGTGTCACTTAGGAATCACTTTTCGGTCGTCTGTCTGTCTGTCTGTTTGTCCCTCACACTTTCTTTTTTTTGGCTGTAATTTCTAAACTAAACATTATAGAGCTTTCAAATTTCACACGTGTCTTTCTCTCATTGAGGACCATAGATGTAACTAAGGTCCATCACTCTGCATGCAATACTTTTTGAATCATTCCCCTTTGTTCTGATTTTCGTCACACTTTCTTTTTTTGGCTGTCATTTCTAAATTAATTGTGATAGAGCTTTCAAATGTCACACGTGTATTCCTCTCATTGAGGACCATTGATGTAACTAAGGTCCATCACTCTGCATGCAATCCTTATTCAGGTACTCCCATTTGTTCGGATTTTCGCACTGCAGCATATTTACAGTTTTTGTGTCAGTTGCGAGCAGGTGACACGTGTTCCTCCGAACACTCTTGTTTAACATAACATGTACATTTGGAGTTTGATATCAGATAAGGCACACACAGACCCAATGTTTCATCTGATTCCAAACTGCGTGTCACTAGTTTTATGTAAAAAAATAATAATGTGTCATTCATTTGACTAATAGCTAATAGTAACATAAATAGAGGGATCTAGCGAGTCAACAAGAAGCAAACTTGTTGTTTGTCTTTTACTTTGTAAATATGAACCGTGTGGTGCATGAAGACTGAATTGTAGCATATTAATGCAATATAAAAGCAGTGAAAATAGTAAACAATGAGCCTTTGCATATATTTTTTGCTGCATTATGCATCCGTCATTCTCAATGCCTGCAAAATATGTCAAAAAATATGGTCGCCTGATACAGGTCTGTATGCAGGAATATGGTTAACCCTTATTCAGGACTGTTCCATTTAAACGTGTATGGAGGGGCAGGAAGGCATTTAAAAAACAGCTATGCATGGGTGGGTTTCGCTGCAAAAACGGTACTATTTGGTTGTGCATTAGTAACAAACGTCTATGTGTGGGTGGCCGAATTTGATAGTGCCTTCCTGCATCCCTATACACATTTAAATGGAACAACCCTCAGTCATATAAGGTGTTATCGCCTTGTATGTTATCTCGAACTTCAATTGACCATACAAATTAGTTCTAGATAACATAAATTCGAGTTATCTTATTTCTGAGCTGGACAATTTTGTAAGTCCACAGCTTAATGCATGCCTAAAGCAATGCTGAAAGCTCCTGTATGCTCTTTAAGCATTACTTTACGCCTGAATTAAGCTGTCACACGCAATTCTAGATATGCTTAGTCATATATTTTAGAGCAAGTTTGTCCTATTTTTTGAAGGACGGAACGCTTAGTTCGAGTTATCCCGAAGTTCGAGTTATCCGAGTTCGATATATCGCAGTTCAACTGTATCTGGTATCATCATTCTTAAAATAGTTTCAATATTGTTATGGTATGTATTTGTATTACAAGCAGCTTGTATCCGTGGGATCAAATTGTTCGATTTTCAATTTAAACCCTAGCTGATTGTATAGTATAGAACAGCCGTGTTTTGGAGGATCAATGTTAAATTCAAGGTCAGATGAATTACTAAAGGTTAAATAAATGATTGTACTTTTGCAAACTAATACATATGTGCTGTTTCTGCTAACTATACATGTATATCAAATTTTGACGATAAACAAGTTTTGTCCTATACCGTTTATATTAAAATTTTGTTGGTGGGTGGGGTAATCAAACACCTTACATCTTATATTATTTAGTAAAAGGACAAATTTTGAATAATTTTGGCACCATTTCTTGTTTTATTAGCATTTAAGGTATTTGTAAATATAAAGATTTAATCAAGTATAGTTTTGTGACTTTGTTGTTCGTGTAAAGCGATTGATTTTAACAAGATGCAAACACGCCTGATAAGGAAAATGTATTATTCCGCACTGACAGTCCTTATAAAGAAGGTTGAATTTGACCGATTTCCACTCACTATATTTTACTAGGTTACTTGTAGACGGTGCACCTACAAACGCGAGCATGCCATTTTGTTAAAGAGGTACAAACATTTGATCGCTGTGCTATTTAATAAGTTCTGGTTTATTAAGTTCACAAAGACATTTTGACATTTTGAGACAATTTACTTAACCCTTTCCTCCATGAATACGCCTTTCTATGCCTCTGTAAAAGTCACTTTTTGAAACCATTGTGATAAATTGAACATTTGCTCCTAAGGAGCAACTTCTCTTTTTATCACAATGGTTTCAGAACTACTTTTCTTAATTACGAGAGTTACTGATTAACACAACACAGACCAGTATATATAGGTCATAAACCAAACCATTATTAACTTACCTGGATACTGGAAGATGCATTCAGATAATGGTTACCACTGGAGGCCATATGGTTATTTTCATTATAAATGAATCGCCGATAACGTAACTGTTTATATGCAGTATGGTGAATGTAATATGTCTTGATTCGTTATATCTAGACCTGGTGTTTATAAACATATGCGATATTATATTCCTACATATTTATTCACATACGCAAACATTATTGTACGATGCTCAATATGCAGTTCCTATTTAACTATTTTTAAGACATATACCATTTGAACTACTAAAAGTGTTGATTGATTAAAGCTAAGGGATCATGTCAATTTATTTATGTATTTATTTTTATTTTATTTGGTTGGTTTTTTATGTTGATAGTTCGCTGTAACATACACGTCAAGAAATCTCTAAAGACAGTTACTGAAAGTGATAAGAGATGAAGAGGCAAAATGAGAGGCATTGTTTAAAATGGTGCAAAATGAGTAACTTCGTTGTTACGAAAAATAAAATGCAAAACAATTACTTTCGCTGTCATACATATCTACTTTATTGACAAACGCCAATGTCAAGATTCAATTACAGCAATGTAAGTTGGTCATTTGATTACAGTTTTCTCTTCATTTCACCATTACATAGGTTTGATTACTCGTTTGAATGAATGCGTTGTCACATCTGTGAGTTAGTTGGTGGCATAAGGAAATGCCCTTCTGTTTGTAAAACTATGACAACACAGTTTAAAATAAATAAAACAAGACTTAAAACATTCGATTTATTTCAGCTTAAATGAAAGGGTAAAATGGTTGCTGTGCACGTGTTTCGTTATATGTGTGTAACTTACTCTGCCAAACAAAATGGTTTGGGAAAATGAAGTATTTCGTTCGATACATGTATACCAATGCATAACATAGATACTTAATGTTGTGCATACCATGGGTTAAAAGTAAATGTATGAGTCATGCAAGAAACACCACATACAAAACACACAGTTGCCATAGCAGTACAATAAAAGTATATGTCTTACAAAAGACAAAAAGAGACTCGCAAAGACATAACAAACATAAACCAGATGACAGATGGAAGTACCGCATTGGAACGGTCAGTGACAAGTGTCACTGGAGGGTTACACCGATTCAGGAGCGCCCAACATCACATGTAAAAATATAGATAAACGTATCCCCTTTCCGACTCATCTACAGCAACTGCAATGGCAAATAAAGTGGTAAATTGCATGTAAAACGAATACATATTTAAGTGAAACAAACGGGATCCACCTATTGCTAGTGTACTAAATTAAGGAGTTGCAATCAGAGTAACTGAAGATAAAAAATAAATGGTACTACAAATTAGGGATTGTACTAGGATCCGACGTCCTTGTTCCTTTACCGGATATTCAAGAGAGTGTCTTCATAGAGTACTAAGGCTTTCCTGTACACGAAAAAAGGGCATGTGATTGTAAACGGACTGACAACCAGACATGCAGTATGTTGAAGTACGACATTACTGTTGGTGTAATCTATTGAACAAATTATTATATCGTTGAGATGTGACGATATCTCAACATGATGATAATTGTGTTTCAAAATGCAACTTGACAGACTAAGAATTTTCGATTAAGAATTGACGGATTGATGAAATGCAATTGGAGGCTAACGTGTGTAGATTTGCTCTATGACACACGACCTCCGCTGCCGATTAGTTAAGGTCTTCGACTGACAATGACTTACACCCATCTGCTGCGATTCGAATCTCGGCTTTGACATTTGGATATTTCATGTGAAGTGTTCCACATGACTTGCAGTAGGTCGGTTGTTTTTCCTGGATGCTCTTCTATGCATGGCATGAAACAAGTTAATTTGTTCCCTGCTCAGAAAAACATCCGGGTCTGTCTCCACCGTAATTAACTGGACGACATGACTGAAATATTGTTACGGGATTCGATCCCCTGGCACACAGGTAAATCTTGGTTTTTGTTCTTCTATGTCTTCTATTTGAGTTACTTGCAGACGGCACCCGCTTGAGACAAGTTATAGTGTTGCCTGACTGGAATGCCCCTGCCACCCAATCCAGTTGCATTATCCTCACACCGGGCCGACTAGTCCTAGAACTATCGAACCCACGACCTTCCATGCCGCAGGCGGACGCTCTACCACTGGGTCATGCGGCCGATGGTCTTCTATGTAACGGATAGCTCATTAAACCACTCGGCCACAGAATCTGACCTGTGGAACCACCTATTTTTATCATATAAACGTGTCTAACGAGCATATTTCGCTTTTTCCCGAAGATGCATACATGTACTCTTATGATTAAATATTAAAACATATTGAAACGAATCAGTTAACTTCATCTTGTAGTATTCACATTTATTCAATAATTGTGAAATATTGTACCTGTCTAAATATTGAGTCACATGTCACATAGGCGTAGGATCCGGGGGCAAACAATCGGATCATTCGTAACTACTCATCTTATTCCGCCAGGTTCGGAATATCTGAAATGTTCCGAGTGCTATCGGATAAGTTTTCCCGGCTTTACTTCGAATCTTGACAGTAAACGACGAGTAGTTACGATTGGTGCTAGTTTTGTCTTTTTCTACATTTGTTTAAAACCAACAAACGGATGGAATGCAAGAATTCTCTCCTTCAAGGTAACTGCATGACTCTGACTGGGAATTCATTAATGTGTGTATACATATTTGTATACATGATAATAGTTATTTGTTTAAACAATATCTCGAGTAGATTACATTATACCAATATATTTGGAGTAAATGTTTCGGTCGTGACCTTTGTGACCGTTTAGTTACTTGTCCAAAACGGTGAGGCTGGGTTGATATTATGACAGCCATGGGGGCGTATGTTTTCTATGCATCGCGTAGACATCTACTCGTATTAACCCTTCGCTTGCTATTCACGTCAATATACCTACCTGTAAATAGTGAAGACCCAGATGAGACAGCTCCTGCAGGAGCTGTCTCATCAGGGTCTGCACTATTTACAAGTTGATTGTGCAGCCAGTGAACCCCACAGCAGTGATTGCACAGCAAAATACTTGTACACAGTGAAGATATATATGTAATTATACAACAGTAATTATGGGTAAAGAAGGAGAAATGTATTTAAAAGTTCAACAAGAGAAGGGTTAACTCAAATCTTACTTTTTCACTGAAAGTGTTTCTGCTTTTCTGCAGCCAATCTATTCATTTAGTGAAATTCTAAAGTTGTCTAAAGTTGTTGAAATAACTGATAGCAGGATTATGGGTACAACCTGGTATTCTTCTCTTAGAATTGCTGAGATATTTAAATACGTTGTGACAGTTGTGTAATAAATGAGACTACTACATGATATGATCAAATAAATGTATGTGCATATTGAATAATGTTAGGAATTAATTGTTTCCGTTTATTATATTGGTTATCTGTATCTATTTCTCTCATATAAACGCTATTACGCGACTTTACAAACAGGGTAGACCAGGTCATAGTATTATGTTTCATCTATTTAGTTTTTTATATAAGGTCAAGACGGGTAGGAAATTTTGAGTTAGAGTTAAACATTTGAATGTTTTATCGTTAACAAGTTAAATACATTGGTACTGATACTGTACATATACCGGTATATGAACTGATTTTATTTGTATGAAAGTTGTAGTGGTTTCAGCAATCGGACAATTAAAATATACATGCCATATACATAAGAGTTGAATCGTACATTAGGAGGTTAGTGCCGTTTAAGCAAGTTCACACCAACTTACTCCCATTCCATCTTGAATATCCGTGTAAGAAATAATGACATCATGAATATTTTAATTGCTGACTTTTACAATGGAATATATAGTAACGGTATTGATAGGAACTGTAGAGTTATATCTATTATAATTTCATAAGCAGACAGAGAAGTCCTAATCAGATAGCCCCTGCAGGAGCCGTCTGATCTGGGCTGTCTGTTGGCAAAGGCGTGAAAATATACTGTTCCATACGGGTATACAATGTTGATCAAATCAGATGACCCCTACAGGAGCCGTCTGATCTGGACTGTTTCTGGTTGCAAAGGTGTGAAAATATACTGTTCCATACGGGTATACAATGTTGATCAAATTACGTAAAATTGATTAAAAGTCAATGTCTTTATTTTATAGTTTTAATCTATGCGTGAATTGTTCAGATTTCATATAAGCATGAACGCGAGGCAGTTACAATCATATCAAATAAACATAACTGTTCACATTCACATATGAAAAAACTCCTAAAATAAATCTATTTCCAAAGCAACCGATAGTGCCCTGCATGAACGGCTGTATACACATACATTATACAGTAAAACTAGATACCACAAACACTCCAACACACAGGTGCCGGCTAAATGCAGGGTGAACATGAAGGGGCTGTCTGCATGACTTTGAGCCTGCATTAAGCAGCCACCTGCCTACCAAGACATGACTTTTTATTACTAAAGTCTCGTAGTACATGTACTGAGTTTTTACTGTACTTCGTACTATCACTCACCCATCAGTTCATGCCTGCGATATGTAAATGGTCAATATAAAGCATATGTTTTACACATACTGCGAATTGACAATATAATATTCAAACAACGCCTGCTTATGGAACGCCTTAACTGTCTTATATAAGCATCTATTATGAGATAAGGATAAAGCATTATACATAAAGATAAAACATTGATATATAAAGACAAAACATTGATATATAAAGATAAAACATTGATATATAAAGACAAAACATTGATATATAAAGATAAAACATTGATATATATAAAGATAAAACGTTGATATATAAAGATAAAACATTGATATATAAAGATAAAACGTTGATATATAAAGATAAAACGTTGATATATAAAGAGAAAACATTGATATATAAAGCTAAAACGTTGATATATAAAGATAAAACGTTGATATATAAAGATAAAACGTTGATATATAAAGATAAAACATTGATATATAAAGATAAAACGTTGATATATAAAGATAAAACGTTGATATATAAAGATAAAACGTTAATATATAAAGATAAAACGTTGATATATAAATATAAAACATTGATATATAAAGATAAAACGTTGATATATAAAGATAAAACGTTGATATATAAAGATAAAACTGTTCATCAACGTTTTATCTTTATATATCAACGTTTTATCTTTATATATCAATGTTTTATCTTTATATCAACGTTTTATCTTTATTATCAAAATTTTATCTTTATATATCAATGTTTTATCTTTATATAATAATAGTTGCCTATATAAGACAGTTAATGCGTTCCATTCCCGCTGGTAAATGGGTTTTTTCTCGATATCAATAGAGTGTTTCTCTGTTCATGTGTATTATATTAATCTGTTTCTACAATGTATACTGACAAGGCAAAATAATCTTGGTTCCATATATCGTTACAGTAAAACCTCTCTATAACGACCATTAAATTGTGTTAATTAATTGGTATTTAGGGCAGGTGGCTGCTTAAAACAAGGTGAAAGTAAAACAGAACGCTCCTATAGGAGCGTTCTGTTTTAAATTTACTTTGTTTTAAGCACCCACCTGTCTTTAACACAAATTACTTGATGTAATTTAGTGGTCATTATAGAGAGGTTTTACTGTATGATAATTCGTCACTATTTGTTCATGTCCTTGTTACGTACATATTCTCAAGTAAAATAAATACCATTGGTCAGTACATATTTAATGCAAACTTTATTCAATATGTACAATCTAGCTTTTAATACTTTAATGTAACTACCACGTCCGAGAATTTCTCAATTAAATTTGATTTCTATTTTTGACTCTTTTATTAGCACGTGCTATGATTCGAGTACAGATACGCCCTGCACCACCTTAGAGTTCGAAGATACGATGAACCCAATCTAAACTGGAATTCTAGCAGAGAAGAATTTGGATACTTTTAAGCAGAGGGCTGCTTAATGCATGGTTAAAGTCAGGCAGAAAGCTCCTAGAGAAAATTTCTGCATGACTGACTCACTCTGCATTTAGCTGCCTTTGTATCCAAGACAGATATATATACATTGTACTTATTTGAACGTCCAATATAAACGAGTTTTATTGTATCGTGTTGAGCGGATGCCAAATGAAATGCACCTATAGCAACACATGCGAGATGCCTATTATCGTATTATCAAACAACCAATAACGATTATCAAACTTTAATAGGCACTATAATTACAATTGAACCCTTTTCATCCTAAGCGCGACGTAAGTGGCATTTGCCAACATATATCCGAATGAAGCACATATTATCTCGACGTCTGATAAAGATCCAAACTGAATGACAATCTATCAGTATTCAAATCAGGATATGATTGGTATTATTCAAAATCAGTGTTTCTGCAGACATTCAGTGATACAGCAGGATAGTGATGTTTGTTCGATCGTAATCTGTATTGCTGGGGCGATGTGTAACATTTAATGTGTGCTTTAAACATTTCCCTGTTCAATATTAACCCATTCCCTCATATTGATGACTTTTGACGACTCTGCATAAGTCACTTTGTGAAACCATTGTGATAAATAAAGCAATTGCTCCTATAGGACCAAACGTTCTATATATCACAACGGTTTCCAACTACAAAACACTAAATTTTCCTTTTCTCTAGTTAATGCTCGTTTTCGGTAGACTTATTCAAAGAGGATGTTTCTAAAAATAGCTTATGACGGAATGGTTTAATATAATAAATATGCACATTATGAATATGTATTAGTTGATTGTTTTTCTTTGACAAAAACTGTAGAATCAACTCTATATCATGTCAAAAGCAAACATAGCATACCCTGATCAGACTCCTATAAGAGCTGTCTGATTTGGGTCTACATTGTTTTTAAATGCGTGAACGGGCATTTATATGAGGGAAAGGGTTATACATTTCTCTGTTCAATATTCACGTACGAAATAGTGGTACATGCTGTCAAGTCAGATCTTACATGAATCGTCAGATCTGAGTTTATCCTTTCTTGCAAATTAGTGTGAACCTTTGCACGAGGGAAATAGATGATGAGCAAAATACATTGATAAAAAGTGATAGTATGAAAATAAAACTCGAGAGACGGGTTACTCATTTCGATTTAACCATTTCGCTGCCAATGCCGGATCTGTGATTACCTGTGCAAACAGTTTGGATCCAGATGAGACGCCGAGTAACTCGGCGTCTCATCAGGATCCAAACTGTTTGTTACTGTTTCTTTGGTTTTGAAACAAAAATGAAGAAAATCAATAGAATGAAAATTTGTAGCAGACGACAAAGTTAGCAGACGACAGAGTTTGGCAGCGAAAGGGTTAATCCAACGCTGAAGTTTCTGTGTACAGTTTGTAGGTAGTCCATTATTGTTCCTTGGTCTATTCTACAGCATGAAATGGTCAATATTCGAGAATATTTTGACAAACAGCGTTTACCCTGATCAAAAGGCTTTTCTGAGCTAGATCTACACGTGTTTCAAATGACAATGCACCTGTTTACGGCATTTAAAGGGTTAACCTGTACTGCAGTATCACTTGCAAATTAGTTACAAAAGATTATGTTATCAAAGTTTTGAAAATGGACGATTTTGCATCGTTTGCTAAACCGTTGAACAGTTCTATATTTATCTCCACTGATATTTGCAAATAAACATGTATGCAGCATTTATACGCACGTTAGGTCTTTTCTCGACAGCAGCTTGCATCCTTTTGTGAAAAGATAATCACATATAAAAGGAATGTTGGCGTTTCGCGTACAATATATTCAGCGATGGACGTCTTGGTTTCATATACAGTAAAACTGCTCTAATGCGACCACGATATAGATTTTATCACGGGTTTAAAAGCAGGTGAAGAGTTCATGCAATATGGAAGTGAATCAGCTTTCTGTATAACTTGCGGCCTGCATTCAGCAGCCACTTACGTTTAAAGACAGCAGTTTTGTATATTATCTCTAATATTACCCGTTCGATATCAAATAGTATGCCAATGTGTTGATCATAGACGTTAGGTATGGAATTAGTTTCATTGAGTATAGCAGTCGCCTATCTTTTGTCAGATAAGAATACAAATTCGTCGTTAAAATGTGTTAAATTTGTTTGTAAACAACAAATACCATTGTGATGACATCTCTTTCAACGATGACGACGTATACACTGTGACTTGCCAACAGTGTACATCCAGATCAGAGGGTTCCTGCAAGAGCCGTCTGATCAGTGTCTGAACTGTTTGTCATTCAGAATCCTACATCACGTTTAACACGGAGTGGACTCATATAGTTTAGCATAGATGGGCAGAAATGGTAAAGAGCAGAATGTGAATTGATAATGAACATAAAGTCTCTAATACAAGGAATTCGAGGAGTATCTGTTATGTGTGTTTTTCTAGATCAATTCTAAATTGACATTCTTTTCGTATTTTGCCATTTACAATGTACAAGGTGTATGAAGAATTTTAAAATGGCTAAACCTTAAAATTTATTGTTACTTATGACCACATTCAGCAATTGGCATTGGGTTACTGCTTGTTCACAATACAGACAGTTTAAGAAGATAACACTGTCCATAGATTTTAACGGCTGATTATTTGTGCATGATTGTCTGATACGTTCGAGCTCACTGCCAGTATAATGAATGGTTATTAATAACAACTAAAATGCACAAGTTATTATAACGATTGTAACTGATATAGTCTAGACTAGTCTTGGGTTTAGCTGATTATATCTTAATTTAATTGGAGCAAAATCACTGCAGCTGTAACAATTGCAATAAACTATATCAGCTATAATAGTTTGTGATATATGACAACCTCAGATACAAATATACTTCACATACGGCTATACTTTTGTTTTCGCTAGATCCTTTCGTTTTTACGACCAGCACATATACAACATATAAAGCAAAAAGTTAATTTCAGTATCTAAACAGAAGCACACCAAACGTATGCAATGGATCCATGGAAAAGAGTATAATCACTATATTTATTATTCCGTATTTAAAATTATAATGAATGGAATCACTTCCGATACACGTTTAGGGGATGCGGTATACAGTCGTGCATCCTTCATGTGTCATCCGCCTTTATATACTGATTGATAATTGGTCAAGCAACTAATCTAAACACTGACTGTATAAATACATGTTATATGATTTTTAAAACAAATATATATATCTATTGTTATATTTCGTATTTTACAGCACTTCTTTGGATTCATTTGAGGTAGAATCAACTTTTTTTTCTTCATTCCTTAGAGTGACCCCGAAGTAATTTTACATTAATTCCGTCTTTCGTTTCTGAATCGATTAATATAATGAAAACATCTTTATAGTCCTGTGCCGTAAAACCCAAACCACTAATAACTCGTTATATTTCATCTAAGCACGGTAATTATAAATGCCTTTAATTATTTAATTAGAATTGAACATATCGTATAACGATAATACAATGCAATGATATGCAAAGAATTGGGATCCAGTTTTACCGCCAACTGATTTTTGTTTCTTAGTGTTTGGCAAAAGTAGTGGAAAGAAGTAAAACGTAAGGGTATTTCTGCATCATTTTTGTAATTTTTTAAGCCAACACATGCATTTAAATTCAAGAATTATACTTCCTTTCATATTCGCTTAAGACGGGGTTTACTGCATTACAGTCGTTTCATTTATTTGATAATCGCCAAATCCTTATGAACAGATATAAAATATGTAACAACAATGCACAACATCAGTTACATTTTATGTGCATGTTTATTGCTACAGCTTTCAAAAATGAACTTGAACAAATAAGACAAAATGCAAAACGCACATACTTTTAAGATGTATTGACTATGAGTTTTATTCACATTTATGTTATACATAGAAACGTTATTTTCAGAATAAAGGGTTGTGCTGATCTGGACCTTGAATTCATACGTGGTGCTACTATCCAGCTATCACAAAGATTTTCTTCAAAACTGTAACATATCCCAAGGCCAAATTCAAATTTATTGTGAGAAACCCGTTAATTGATTTACTTTTAATGTATACTTTTCAGGTTCAATTTCAATATGAAAGACCTACGTCAAAAGCGTTAATCCTAATTATTTGGCTGAAATTCTAAGCATACATTTTACATCTGCTCAAGTTTTTATATTAAATCGATAGTTCAGTATAATACGAAATCCACATATTATTAGATTATTTTGTTCTGTTGGAGACGGCTTTGTCGATGATAATAGCGTAGTTGAAATGAATGATCTATTTTCATACAGAAGAAAAACAATGCCAGCAAACAGATGCTTTCTCGATCATGTTCATGCCCCAGACCAAACACGTGTAACACCGATTGCACGACTTGTGCAGGTAATTTCCGCAGTACATTTATCAATATAACTTTTTATCTGAGTATTATTAATTGGTTACAGAAAGTCTGAGTTTATGAGCCTAATTTTATGTTTTCTCAAGAGATTGTCTTCATTCAAGTTGGTGAATATTATAAAAACATGTACCTTTCGTTATATGTTATAGAGGTGAAAAGGAATAACATGCATGCTGGGACTTATATTTCGCCCATGTTGTATACATTACACGGAAATAATACATATACAAAATGCGATTACAGCCAAGAATATCTCTACTATTTGTTTCTATTTTGTGCTATTTGTGTTTAATATTATTTGTAATACAAAAATTGTATAGTATAACCATGTACTTATCAGGTTAAATTATCTGATGTTCCATTACATATTGTATTAAATTCTTGATGGTAATGATAGGCAAATCAGCGTCCATACTCATACTGAATTCGATGAGAAACTTAATACAAATTTATTACACAAAACGTTGTTAGAACGGTACCAAGCAATGGTAAACATTTTATCATAATTCTTTCTTTTGTTTACATTCATTTTTTTTCTTGGATTAATCATCGGAATGGATACTAGTGTTACCCCTTTGTCAGTTAGATACGTTTAACTAAAGATATTATCTTTGTTCATGTTCTCAGCCCATTCATTCGAAATGCCTTTATTGATGTATACCATTCTAAGTAAATCGTTGTATTGATCTTTGACTTCCGTTAGGATAAATATGTGTTACTATATAAAAAGATAATTGACCCTTTACTCCATATATACGCCTTTCTACGTCTTTTCAAACAGGGTAGACCCAGTTCCGACGTTTCCGTCTGACATGGGTTTGCTCTGTTTGCTTATGATAAATGTAGATATGATTATATAGCTTCTGTCATTACCAACATATTGTGTCCGTGTGTTTATATAACAATTAGTTTAATTAATATTCAAAATGTCAGTATAACTTACATGAATATTCATCAAGTAAAGGGTTAAGTTACTAGCAAACTAGAAAACAAATATTTATAGCAGCAAAACGGATGTCGGTTGTGAAGTTGTATACTCTCGTCTGCTTGGTTAGTGTTGCATTCGGACACGCCATACACATGCAAATAGAAATACTATACTGATTCAATGTTTGTAGTTTTGTGCATCCATGTCAACATTCACAAATGAATGAAACTATCAATAATGTAACATAGCAAGTACTTAGATAATATATACCTAATTAAATCGTTAGTTATTTCTAAATATATGGTAGAATTGTTCTATCAATTACGCGTTACTCCTCCAATTTGGCTGACGATATATTAATTGTTATTTAATCCTTACCGACTTATTATCAGCTGAGTTGTTCTCTTGCAGTAGAATCAATGTTTTGGTTTGGCCTGTTTGTATACTTTGGTATCATAGAGGAACTATATCGGATATTTTAGGCGTAACGCTTAATTTTCTACGATGGAGAGGAATGCAATAATCCAGGTAAATAGATATTAATAGAAATACAGAGAGGGTGTTGTACAACTGTTAAGAATGAATTTCTATTGGTTGCTGCTGATTGTATATCTTCCACGTGGTTGATCTTTCTATAAATCTGAACAGTCTCACTCATTGCACAAACTCTATTGACCATGCTTTGGGCGCTCGTGCCATGACCGATTGCGTATTAGTTATGGAATCGGATGAACAACAAAATCATGATCCGGACCAGCGTGTGAATGTTCTAGACTATAACATACTTGAAATGATTGACTATGGGAGCTTCGGTGACATTCTAAAAGTGCAGAAGCTCAAAGAAAATGGGATTTATGCGTTAAAGCAGATAAGGTTTAGAGGAAACTTCCGAGATGATCCGTACATAATTAATGAGATTTACTGTTTAACTCACTTGAAGCACAAAAACATTGTTATGATGTATGAAATCGTTATTGACGATGGTGAAATTGACATCATTATGGAATACGCCGAAAATGAAAATCTGGAAAGATTTCTTGTGCACAATGCCAAATTGGAATTTCACATAAAATTCAAGATTTACTCGCAAGTTCTCCAGGGAGTAGAATTCTGTCATTCAAGAAACATAGCTCACCGTGATCTTACTCCTGGAAATATTTTATTGACCAGCGACCTTGTGGTGAAAATTGCTGATTTTGGATTAGCTATTAAATGTGTCACAGGTTAGACATCGTAATAACATATATATCTTAACCCTTCTCTTGCTATTCACGTCAACATACCTACCTGTAAATAGTGAAGACCCAGATGAGACAGCTCCTGCAGGGTCTGCACTATTTACAAGTTGATTGTTCAACCAGTGCACTCCACAGCAGTGATTGCACAGCGAAATACGTGTACACAGTGAATATATATGTAATTATACAACAGGACATGGGTAAAGAAGGAGAAATGTATTTAAAAATTCAGCAAGAGAAGGGTTAAAACTATTAACGGCCCAAACCTAAACAGGATATTCTGTTTGAACAATTATCTTAATATATACGTGTACGCATATTTAACTCGTTTCCTCCTTGACTATTTTTAGACCGAACCTCTTTGAATAAAACTACTGAAAATGGGCATTAACTATAGAAAAGGAGAATTTAAGAATTGTGAAGTTAGGAAACCATTGTGATAGATTTATCACAATAGTGTCAAAATTGCCTTAGTGAGGCGCCAAATTGCGTCACTAGGAGGGAATGTTTAAGGCGTATGCGAACAGAGTAGAACTGTACCAGCCATCTTCAATAGAGCTTCATTCAGCTTGCGTTCAGATTAGATAGTGTGTCCCATGGTAATTATCTTTGAAACATCAGTGAATAAGTACTGCTGAAGTAAAACAAATCATGCATAGATATGTTGAAGACAGGGTTAAATATTAACAAAGGCACTTGTTATATATGTGCCTTAATCAAAACGTATTCACTCAAATTATAATAAAACTACAGCTTTTACACTATTATTAATAATCAAGCATGGTATCTTATACCTGAAATGAAAGGAAATAGCCGCTTTATTTCGTTCAAAGACGACTTCGTAACTTTGAAAGCAAAACCCGAACTTAACACTTTCGAAATTACTGACTAAATGTGATTCTTTATTATATATGCATTACCTTATAAAATATTTTAATGGAATATTTTGTATTTCGTGTTAGCAGTTAAATGCTGACTGGTTCAATAATCGATTGTTTTGCATTAATTATTACAATAATTATAAAACATGAAAAAAGTGTTGATAATTTGCCTGAATAATTTGCCTACATGTTTATAATTTGCTTGAAACACTGTCATCGATTTCCACGTACATTTACTCAAATAAAAGAATTAACCCTTTCCCTCATATAAACGTGTTTTCACGCATTTGCATACAGAGTAGACCCAGATCAGACGGCTCCTGTAGGAGCCGTCTGATCAGGGTCTGCTCTGTTTGCTAATGGAATTTGATAGATCTGTTTCTTTAGTTTCTAAAATGGCTACAACGCTGCATTTTCCACATTATATTATATCTTCTTCATCTATGAATATTCAGTAGGTATTGAAATTTGGAATAAATATAGAACAGGGAAAGGGCTTGTATTTTAAATCATTTCACATATTTTTAATCATAGTTTGCAACTGTTGTATATTCCCTTAGCATTTCAAGATCCGTATTCATCCGTATTCATTTTTTCTAACATGCAGAGTTTTTAAAACAAAACTAGCAGCTGTCATTAAGATTAAGAGCATTCCTATATGCCACTGTGATTTGCAACTAAACACCAATCGCAATCCAGTGGTTTCTCCTTCATGGGCACGTTTATTGGTTTTAAATACCACTAATAATTTAATCATTTCGCACACGGTATCATCAATACCAGATCATCATTGTCATAATCATTAAAGCATTCATCGTTGTTGCATGGCGCTTTTTTGTGTCTCAGCGCCAAAATCTTAATTTACTCACCGATCCATCCTAAACGTTTATGTAAATTCCATTAGAAACAATCGACGGTAGAATGTATACAAATAATATGCATAGCAATGTAGATTGCATTCAAGAATTTAAAGTAAATTTGAAGATAGCATGTGTTACAAACATAATATATATTAAAAGCTATATATTTCTATCGAACCAGGTAAACACTGTCGATAATAAATATAGGGCATCGCGCCCAGGTTTCTCCCTCTCCACTCCCTTATCTCTGGGGCGCCTAATCAACCCATAGTGAGCTGACACGCGCCTTCATCAACACACACACTATATATTTCAAACTGTTTTCTCAAACACGTATAAGACAGTGAATATAAGTTTTATATAAATTGCCTATAGTATTACAAAACTCTGACATATTTTATCGCTGCTTTACGGGGCACTCTGTTCCCTTAACATTTAGCTTGGTATTTTGAAAAAATACATATACGCTCGTATATTGTCATTTTCTCTACAAAAAATATACTCTCTGTATCAAACATTTTGAGCACATATAAGACCCCGAGTTACACGATATCTCATTTAGATCCAACATGTTTGCAATGGTTGTCACTAATTTGGCTACAGCAGGCTACAGAATAATAATGAATTTCTTAAAGTTAGAATTCTGTATTTAATTAAGACAATGCTGTTTCGGCTATGTACTGTATAAACGTTATCAAAAGTAATTAATGAATATTAACATGATACACGGTTGATGTGTGTGATACTTTTCTATAGACTACGATATGCCGTATGTAATTTTGTACAAATAGGTTTGATAGCACCATCACCATCAATCTTGCATTTAACCAATCATCGTAAATTTATCAGCATATTGTGCATTTCAGATGATGGGATCCCAGTCTTGTGCAACGACTATCTTGGCCGGGCATCTTACCTGTCGCCTGAGGTTCTTAATGAGAAGCCATTCTTGCCGAAACCAAGTGACATATGGAGTCTCGGTGTGATGCTGCTGTTTTTGCTTTTCCATTCCATTCCCTTTAAAGGATTTGAAACAGACATTTTGCAGGACCAACTTTCTGAGAAATGGAGAGGCTTTTTGCGCGACAAACTGAGGGAACATGATAAGGAGCTAAAAGAGGGTATGAATGCCTTCATAGAGCACACCCTACATATTGACCCAGACTTACGCGGATGTGTACATGACCTAATTCGAACATGGGATGACATCGGGCCGGAGTCATATTGTGTGTAGTGAAACGATTCGGCATTTACATTTTATATGGTTTTGTGGCGCTGATGTATAAATGATGTCTGGTTAGACCCCTGTCTGTTACAGTAATCGTTTACTACCGTTCCGTTCAAGCTATTGAGGAACTTTTAATCAAATGTCAAATAGCTTGGGTCCTGACGATACACCGATTGTGTCAACGTTTCGTCTTAATCTAAGCTGTTTGCAAATATAAACTGAATTTGCTAATTTTTCACCATTTTTATGTCGTCTCTTATGAACATTGTCCTATTTATGTACCTACGGAAACACTGGGTCTCATTTGTTATCCCCCGCCTAAGGCTGGGGATAAAGTTATCCGTCCGTCCGTGCGTCAGTCCGCTCTCACGGGTTGATGGTTATGTGACACTAAGGACAAAATACCATTTGTGTTTTTCTTTTTATATGACTAAATTTTCATTTTATGTGACTATTTTGACTAAAATAATAGTCACATAGCATCCAGTTCGTGAGAACGTCCGTCTGTGTTTCGGTGCGTTGGTGCGTACCGGACTCATATCTTAGAAACGATTTAGAGTTTTTCTTTTAAAATTTGTGTAAATGTATGGGGAAATACGGCCCTGCAAGTATCATTGGTATTAACCTTGGAACACCAGCGTTATAGTCCTTTATTTGCGAAATATGTAACGTTTTTGACTGCCCGGAGCCATATCTCAGAAACCGTTGGGCGTTTTGTATGAAACGTTGTGTAACTGTTCAGTAGCATAAAGACATGCGGCTCTACACGTATTATTTACTTTGACCTCGGAACGCTAGAGTTATGACTCTCTATTTGCCAAATATGTAACGGTTTTGCCTGTCCGGAGCCATTTCTCAAAAGTTTTTCTATCATACCTTGTGTAAATGGTACGTAGCATACGGACATGCGGACTTGCAGTCACAGTGAAGCTCATTTATAACGAAGTCCCCTGGACCCTCTGATTTGTTTTACTATATCCAAATTTCGTTATATCAGGTTCATTTTACTATGTGTTAAGTAGAGAGGGTGAATAAATTTTGTTTTGTTATATGCAATATTTCGCTATATCCAAGTTCGTTATAAGTGAGCTTGATATTGACCTTGGAACACCGAGTTTTAGACTTTTGTTTGCGAAAAATGTTACCAGTGTGTCTGTCCGGAGTCTCAGAAACTCTTTGGAGTTTTTCTATGAAACATTGTGAAAATGTTAATTAGTATACATACATGCAGTCCTATATGCATCATTGCTACTGACATTGGAACACAAGAGTTATGGTCCTTTGTTTGCGAAAGCGTAACCTTTATGTCTATCTGTCATATCTCAACAACGTTTCGGATTTGTTCAATAAAATTGTGTGTAAATGTCTGGTACTGCACAGAAATACGGCCCTGCGATTGTTAATTACATGTACCATGGAACACCAGAGTTATGGCTCTTACCTTGTGAAAAATTAACTTTTTGTCCATCTGATCAATACCTCTTAGGCCGGCATATATTTAGCGAATTTGCTTGTTTGTTAATACTTTTTATTATTAGTTATATTCAATACTTATTAGTTATATGTTATAAGAACACATAAGACATAACTACTGACAATTAGCAAAACTGAGACCCCAGGGCTTCCGATCGTAAAATATTATTTCTTTCTTTCTGACTTTCGATCTGCCGTCCTTTTCTTTCTCTCTTTATATATCTCTCTCATTCCATCTTTATATATTTGTCCACATGCAAACAGTATTACAAATTGTCGTATCAAAACATTATCAATATGTTCGTAAAGCTGAATAGTATTGACATCATATGGCACTAAAGTATCAACAGCATTTTCTGTATGATCTCAAATACATTTCGCATATTTATTGCCTTTCAGTTAGGCTTTCAGTCCATTTTAACATTTCGTAGTACTTTATTTATATTCGTCTGGTGCAAATGTATCGGTTTGTGTAAGAATGTAAAAGTTGATGTTAACATATTTACTAACATGCACCAATTGCAAGAAAAACTGGTAAATTTAGTACTTTAAATAGTCCATGTCTCTATTTTAATAAAATAGAAGATCATTTTCTTCAAATATTGTGTTCTATCTCTTTTAAGTTTCAATTATTAATATTTACACTTAATAACAGTTACTTTCTTGAACATAACATTCCCATAGCGTCCTACTAATGTGTGCTGACGAAGCAGGTAATGCCAGATAAGATGCGGAAATTTAAACATTTTTAAGAATAACTTCTTTATTTCTCCAATAACTTCTTTATTTCTCCACCAAACTGCTATAATGTGACCACTCTTTAGAATCGTTTCGAAGAGGCGATTCGAAAGAGAGGTTACAGTGAAGGGTTTGGTGGGGAAGTGACGATTTTAGTATATGGTTACGCACCCTTATCTGTAGCTCTGCCAAATCTTTCATTGTATATGTATTACCAACTATGTGCAACTCCACATATTAATCCTCTTTTGAATGGACGTTATAGAGAGGATTTACCTATGTTTAATGCTATTATTAATCCACTGGTGCCCATTGCTCTTACAAACTGTACAGATCCAGATCAGAGGTCTCTTAGGGAACCTATCGATTTCAATGATTTTTATCTGCGAATATATTGTTTGCTCTACTCCGAGAAAAAGGAAACATGGTTATATTCTAAAATAAAACCTTAAACACCATGGGAATAAATGGTTTAAATTGCCAAACTTAGTATGTTATCATATCGAAGATATTGGTCTTACGATCGTCTGGTGATCAACATCGACCAATGAACAGCAGCACTTCCCTTTAGCGAGCACTAGAAAAATAGATATAATGATATTTGAAAGCAGCTGTAGCTTAATACAGGACACAAATAATGCAAACACACCGTCGGAGCTTTTTTCATCATGTCGCCCTATATTAAGCTACCACCTGTCTTAAAATCCCAGAAATAGGTAAACAGGAACACCTCTCTAAGCTGGAATTCTAGTAGAGAATGATTTATATACATTTAGGCAGATGGCCGCTTATTGCAGGGTGACAGGGATCCCCCATCTGTCTCCAAGACCGATATTAATACTAAACGTAACGTCCAGTTTAGAGTGGGTTTACTGTAAATTGAGTGGCCGATATAGAGAGGTTTAACTTACGTCACAATCCATTTCTATTTGAAGAGTTTTACCAAATGTTTCGTGAATCGGATCTACATTTTCGCTGGATCATCTAGAAAATAACATTAACCAAATCCTTTCTTTTAATATTTACGACAGAACAAATAGGTTTAATAAGCAAATGTTCGTCGATCGAATATAGTTCACTTTGCTGCCTGTCGAACAAATAATGACGATACCATTTATCACGGGTAACACAGAAAAAAAAATAGTCTCATCTTAGTTACCCTTACCATGCCGATTACCGAACTTACATATCCAAACAGCTTGAATCCAGCTGGATCGGGGTATCATGAGGATCCTGGTAATTGACATTTAGTCAATATTTTCTCACAATTCTGTGCGAATTGTGGGTAAAAATTGTTCGTTTAGAGAGGGTTTAGCCCATTTCCTCACATTCCCTCCTCTCGTAAAAGTCACTGAAACCAGTGTGATAAATAAAGCATTTTTGCTCCATAGGAGCAAATGCTCTATTTATCACACTGGTTTCAAATGGTTTCAAAACAATGGTTTGAACTACATTTCTAAATGTTAACGGCAATATAAGGGTTTACCATTTCACTGGAAGTGGTAAATCTGTGGTCATCTATGCACGCAGATTGTGTCCAGATCTAAATCGTATAAGGCTATTTAACCAATTTGCTCCCAATGGATTCGTCCATGCTTATATATTGGATTAGTCTATCTTTTATCTAAGGGATGTCTGGTCTATTTTTTTATTTTTGCTTTGTTTTATATTGAATTTCCTATCAGCAAACAGTGTAGACTCTGATCAGACGCCGCATTATGCGGCGTCTGATCAGAGTCTATACTGTTTGCCTACGTCCCATATATGGGATCATGGGAGCAAATGGGTTAACCGGTAATGGTAGGACATTCAAATATAACAATTGAACCGGAAGACAAATGATGCGGGCGACAGTTCTTGGGAACGACATAGTTATCCAAAACATTTCTCCAGGCTATTATTATGATGTAAACGGATAGTATGTTGAAATGCGAAAATCTTCTACCTTACAATGAATAAAATGTTTCTTGTATGGTGTTTCAAAAGACAATTCAAAAGACTTCCTTGAACAATCAATCGCACATTGAACCCTATAGTTCATGAATATGTATGTAAAAAATGATTGCCTCTTGGTTATTAATTAGCTAATGTTATATAATGACAAATAAACGCGGGAAAATGTGGTCAAGGCAGCAATCATACAATCACATTCATACCGATGTGATTTCATAAGCAAACAGAGCCGACCCTCATCAGACAGCCCCTAAAGGTTCTGTGTCGGTTCTGATTGCAAAGTTGTTTAACCCGTTCCTCCATAAATACGCCTGTCTATGCCTTTGCAAACAGAGTAGACCCAGATCACACGGATTCTATAGGAGCCGTCTGATCCGGATCTGCTCTGTTTGCTTATGATATAGAATAGATATGATTCTACAGTATATGCCATGGCCGAAAGCTTCTGTGTTCATGTGCTATTATAACTAATTAATATGATCAATATTCATGACGTCATTATTTCTTACATGAATATTCATGGAGGAAAGGTGTTTAAATGAGTATATATGGGGTAAACTGTAAACAAACTACAGATAAGATACCTAAAGATATTTTTTTATTGATAATGCTTCGGAAAAGCACCAATATAGATTTGACGGAAAAACTGAAACCAGAAACATCTTTTTAGAAAGATAAACTGCGTTTGTTCTGGCGGGCACAAAAACAATCCAGAGTTGAGAAACCTTAAGGATACTTATCAAGAAATATATGAAATTTGTTGAATGCAAGTAGTAATGGTATTTAACAACATACTAAGATCGAGTGTGAAAGGTCACTGAGACATGTTCAGTCACCCTAGAAACACCGGGTCACAACACATGCAACGGGCACACATAAGCATACGCGCGTCCACTCACTAACACACATACACTCTCTCACACACACACACACACACGCACGCACACAAACGTGCATACATACATATATAAACATCACCACACACACACAAATAACCAAACAAACACACACACAAACACACACGTACACACTCGCATACAATCGAAAAGGAGGACAGACGACACGTCACAGGAACTCCGCTTAAACCTACTTAACCAAAGTTAATTCATTTGAAATGATAACAAATTTTCAAGAAGCTGCATGTGTAGATGAAATTAAAACACCAATGCTGGTGAAACATTTGAACACTGAAACTGGGAAATACTGTTGACATCGCTCTACATTTACTCCACAACATTATGTACAGTGACCTCCGTCCAATGTCTGTCGACAAGTCCACGTGCGTCAGTATGTACAGTGACATCACTCCACTCTCTGTCGACAAATGTATGTACGTCTGTATACGTATACCAACAGGTATATTGTTGACTTGTTGTACTTGTTGTCTTATATTGATTGTTGTTGTTGTTTTGTTTTCGTTGTAGTTATTGTTGTTGTTATTATTGTTGTTGCAAAATCAGTATATAGATAACTTCCTACTAAGAATGTCTACAGTGTATAAATTTTGATTGATGCAAATAGTTAAATAATTCTTACATCATGCATGTTTTACAGGGGATTTCTTGCGCAGCTGGGTTGAAACGCTGGTCTTGTTTAGCTTGTTATTTATTTATGGTTTGAACAGAAATGTTATGTTCATGCAGGATAGGAATCCATAGACACCTACAATATTAACCCTTCTCTTGCTGAATTTTAAAATACATTTCTCCTTCTTAACCCATGCCCTGTTGCATAATTACATATATCTTCACTGTATACAAGTATTTCGCTGTGCACTGGTTGCACAATCAACTTGTAAATAGTGCAGACCCTGATGAGACAGCTCCCGTAGGAGCTGTCTCATCTAGGTCTTCACTATTTACAGGTAAGTATATTGACGTGAATAACAAGCGAAGGGTTAACAGTCCTGCAGAATGAGAAGTCACATATACCTACCATGTTGACAGTCCGGCAAAGAGGGAATCCATATACGCCTATCATTTAAAACGTGTTATAGTCTTACTTATTGATACAAACGAAAATATTAAAATGAAACCTGGACGAACATATTACAGATATACGAGTGATTAGTTATGGTGGCAATTAGTTCAATGTCTATATTTCACGTCTCGGTTTTCACCAAAATCATAGCTTTTTGATGTCAACCGTTGGAAGGACAACTGATGAAACGTCAATATGTGCCAAAACTGGTTACATAGTACTTTTATAATCCATTGTAAAATATTCTGACAAACATGAGCATGATGTTAATTACTCATCCGTCATGATTTGAAGTGCATGAAGCAATGTGTAAGGTGTAACATAAAATTCAATATTGTTTTAGAGCAATGTTTAACGGTTAAATACAGTATTAAAAGTATTTTCATCCAGGATTTCCCAGTTTTTGAGCGTGTTATATTCCCGTGTTAACTTTACACCCGATAGAGTCGCCTTTTCGCAGAATTGCAGACAAAGTAGCCCCGATTCGGATAGTTCCAGTAGACGTCTGATAAGGATCTGCTCTTTTTGCTTATGAAATGGTCTACATACAGTTCTTGAGTTTCCGCATGGTAAAACAATCTCCATAAGCTTGTTCATAATACAATTATATAATTTAATCAATTAGTATTCGTGATGTTATTATATCTTGCAGGAATATTCATAATGTAATAGGCTAACAAATATGCAAATTGTTTGCAGTGGCAGATATGTTATTACTCTTTCGATATGAGTTACACTAGAATAACAATGTTCTACACACTGCACTGTTTATTATACAGAGCTCCAGATAAGAACAATTGTAACCCTTTCGCTGCCAAACTATGTCGTCTACTAACTTTGTCGTCTGCTACAAATTTTCATTTTTTAATTTTCTTCATTTTTGTTTCAAAAACATAGTAACAGTACCAAACAGTTTGGATCCTGATGAGACGCCGAGTTACTCGGCGTCTCATCTGGATCCAATATGTTTGCATAGGCAATCACAGATCCGGCATTGGCAGCGAAAGGGTTAAGAATAACTCCTTAATTTCTCCACCAAACCCTATACTGTGACCGCTTGTTTATAATCGTCTTTTCGAGACGATTCTAAAGAGTGGTCACAGTATAGGGTTTGGTGGATAAATGACGATTTTAGTATTTGGGTACTCATCTTTATCTGTAGCTCTATTATACAATTAACCATCGCTAGTCCTAGCTATTATTCAGTTTTATATTTTATGCAGATGACTGCTTACTCCAAGGTGAACGTTATGCAAAATGCTTCTAGAGGAGTTTTCTGCATCACTTAACCTGCATTAATATGCCATCTGTCTTTAAGACAAAGAACAATACTTATTTTAATGTCGGACCAGCGAGATGTTACTGTTCAGTGTTAAAACGAGTGCTTAAGCCCTTGCGCATAATTATAAGTAAACTAAGTGTGAAATTTTACATTTGTGGTTTCGCCGAACATAACTTCATTCATGTCTATCCAGAAATAAGCTTCCACAATATAATTTTACCTATGATGAGTCAAACGAGCTATCATCGGGAGAAGAATGTTTCACAAAGAAAGGCTTCCCCATACTGTACCATGAAGATGCTATAATTGTCAGTGTATTTCAGTGGATGTTTTTTTTGCAGTTTGTGAATAGTCAACTGAAATTATACAACATGTCAAGAAGAATGTCATAGAACCACTCTAAAGCGATGGTTAAATGAATAAAAATAAATGGCTTTAAAAGCAGGTTAGTGCATAATACATGACAAACATCGTGTAGAAAAATCACGGGGGGGCCTTTCTGTATTGAGTTTGTCTTGAAAAATAGGTTTCCATCTGCCTGTACGACCCAGCATTACATCAAGTTTTGATATCGGATTCGAAAGGTGCCGCTGTGTGTGTGTTTTGTGTTCAGGAAATGCTGTGCAATGACATTGTCTTATGTATCAAATACACATAGACGCAGAATTCTTCCGCTTGTATGCGTTTATACAGTAGAACCTGTCCTAAGCGACCATTCATATATTGAGCATATGAGTCTTTAAAAGTGGTTGCTTAATGAAAGGCAAGCGTAATGTAGGAAGCTCACATAGGCGTTTTCTGCATCACGTTTAACCTGAATTAAGCTACAGTCTGTCTTACAGACCCATACTTAGACCTCTGTTTGATGGCGGTTTAAGACCGATTCTACTGTATAGAAGGTACACTAATTATCGTAAGTATTCGGACAGATAAACATCTCTTGAAAGGGCCATGTGGATCAGAGTTTATACTATGCTTTTATATCAGTTTAACACATTATTTAACCCTAGTACACGCATTTTGCGCCTCTGTAAAAGGTACTTTCTGAAACCATTGTGATAAATAGAGCATTTGCTCCTATGGAGCAAATGCACTGTTTATCACAATGGTTTCAAAACTACACAATTCATAAAGTCTCCTTTTCTATAGTTAATGCCCCTTTTCGGTAGATATTGGGTCCAAAAATAGTCAAGGAGGGAATTAGTTAAAGGTATAAAATGGTTCCTAGTTGACATAGCTTTACAAACTAATGGAAATGACAGACTAGCTGTCAGTATACTTATGGTAAGTTCAATATTGAATATCGCATACGCAACTAACCAAATGATCACTGTTAGTAGTGTCCCTTTACGACACCTAATGCTGGGTTCTGTTATTATGACAAATACAGCAAAACCTCGTTAATTCGAAAACTCAAATAAGTATCTTCTAAGACAGATGGCAGCTTAATTCAAAGTGGAGGTCGTGTGTTGCTTTCTGCACTACGTCCCCTCTGCATTAAACAGTAATCTGCCTCTAAAGATCTAAAATCTTCTTTATTAAAAATTCAAAATATCGAGGTTTAGCTGTAGATATCATTGAATGAGACGCCTGACACGCCCTAGATTGTCAATTTGAATTTATATAGAAAAACGCCCCTGTGATACAAAATAAACCGATTTCATCAATAAATATATTTTTTGTTCTACACCAAAGTATTATCCGCCTTTTCCGTTTCATATTTTCCGCGTTTTGTCGATGATCACTCGATCCCTCCAATGTTTACATAAAGGCTTTTCTCGGAAGTGGCCGGCGGGACGCGAAGTTAAACGAACATACGAAACTAAAACCAAACCCGAATAAAACTGAAACAACGGCGAATAACATTGGCATCTTCGATATCAAACACATGGAAGTTTGTCATCTCCAACGTTAATTCGATAGAGTTTCTTGCGCTATACTTCTTTTCGGCATATGAATAGATTTCTAAATGAGTTTTGTATATTTAGACATTTTTGAAATTTAGGGACTTCCCCTTTAATTCCGATTGTTTCAAGTGTTCTGGAAAAGATGGGACAAAATACGTTACATGTAAGTATTAAATCGGCCAGGTTGTGCAGACGGAAATTACTAGATGCTGAAAGGTTTGAGCAGTTTTAGCACAGGTGAATCAATTTGTCAGAGGCAACAATATCCTGCATAGTTTGGCAGCACATTGGTTCTTAAGAATGTTGTGGGCCAATGTGCATGCAGTTATCCGTCACATAGCATTACGAAACGCGTCATAAATACAACAGAATCTCTCTTAAGCGACCACTTAATTAATAACCGTGAATGATTTAAAAGGTAGTGGCCGCCTGATGCAGGGCAATAGTAATGGAAAAGGCTCCCAGGATTGCCCTTTTTGTAACGTTCGTCCTGCACTGAGCTACCGCCTACGGTAAAGATGCAGCTTTTTACCTCTTTCTGATAGCCACATTCAAGAGGTTTTACTGTAAGTGTACGGATAACGAGTACATCTTGCAGAAATAAGTACATTCTTTAATTGTATATATTTAGGTTTTATACCAAACAATAACAAACTAAAATGTGTAAAATTGACAAACGTAAAAACCCCAATGTTACTGAATGCTTATCGAAGCCATATGCTTTGGTGCCATTCAACCAAGCTACAACATTTCGCCGTAAGTCTAAATGAGCAAGCTATGCGAAAACATTGAAAGATCGCAAGCATTGTAAACTAGAAAAGATGCTGACTTGAAAACACGACATATGACCAGCGAATACTCAGTTTGCAATAACTATTTACAAAGCAACACACTGTATTCCAATTTGTTTTACCTTCTTCAAGTATTTGCGTTAGTAGTTTAATGAATCGGTGTCCATGCGTATACGTCAGGCAATGATCAACCATCGTACGCATACTTATGTGTCTACGTCAAAATACATTTGCATAACATAAACATGTGAGACGAACTGACGGGCGTATGAACAAATGAAGTCTAACAATTCAAGGCTAGGACAAAACAAAGCATTTGTTTTCTACCAAGGCAAAACAATGTTTTCCATAAAGATGTTAATTTTCATGTTACCTACAACCAATCCGTAATCCCAAACAACTAGTATTAAAATGTAATACTTAAAAATATTTCGCTGCACTGGCTACACATGCGTGGCATGTGTGTAGAAATGTATGTATATATGTCGTTATGTCACATACAAAACCATTATCACATTCCTGAATGTAGAATACCATGTTTATATGTGCTAGTACAAAATATTGATGGCAAACTATCCAACCTATGTAACCTTCCGCATACAAATGACACCTGCTACAAATCCTTTCAAAACAGTATCTGAATGTTAAACACTTTGAATCCTGATAACATGTCGAGGTTTTCGGCGTATCGTCTAGATGCAAAGTATTTGCAAAGGTCGTCACAAACTGGTCTATATTGTTGAAAGTATTAAAGAAGTACCTTAAGATACAGGCATGACACTGAACCGACACGCATTATTATCGCAGTATGTGTCATTATCTATCATCTACACCCTCATCTGGCACAGTACGCGAAACTAGACAATGGTGCAAATAAACCAAGCAGGTATACCGTAGTCATGATATAAGACATATATATGTATAATTATATAGGTTTTTTTATCGATGTGTATGAATATATTATACTTATCATTGCAATTAATAAGATTTTTGTCGCGGTTTGGAAGGTATCAATAACAGTAATGCGAGAATCATATCAGACGTAATGCAACTGATCACCGTAACGCCTCGCTGTGCACGGAATTTACGCAAAATGTGTACCAGTGCATTAACGAGACTTTCATTCTCTTCACGGACATACCACATGTACGTGTTTATTCATGTTAATACATAGACAAACGCAACACATGGTCATTGACACTATTTAGTAAAAAACGGTCGGCAAAAACAAGTGTAAAGACAGCTGAAATTAAAGGTTATATAAAGAGTCGATGCCAGCTTGGCGAAGGAGATCTTATATGAATTGTGTGATGTTCATAAGCAGAATGAAGCATCGTATGATACATTCTGGGTTAAGACGTGTAAAAGCGGTTGTGACTCTCTTTATGATGCACAAAACCAGGACGGCATTATAGTACCACCGTAAGTAATATGGTTGAAAAGTTTACCATGTGGTCAAGTTTTACATAAATACTTGAATTGCTCTGATCTAATAGTTCGATCCCTAAGGGCCTTTTTCAAAGTTTATCATGTCAAAATACACGTCACAGTTTTGTTAAATGCATTCAGCCATACAATCAAAGAGAATAAATGGATTATCGAACTTTTCTTTAGATAGCTAGTAGGGTCGGCATTTCAGCCGCCAGTGTATTCCGCGTACTAAAGTGTAGTTGAAAATGAGACACATTGCAGCTAGAAGGATCCCTCATTTATTGTTGGACATGCAAAAACGGACCCGACTAGAAACGGTTTACAACATATCACAGAAAGCAGTTTTCTGACATTATTACTGGAGATGAAATATATGTACTAACCAGGAAAATTAACAACAAGATATGGGCTACTAAACAATGTCGCCATCCTTCAATTAAAAAAATAATTATAAGTGCCAAGAAAGCAATTCTTGTTATTTTCTTTGATATTAAAACAGTATATGTCTTCTATCGAATGAAAGTTAACCATTATTTGATTTCTTCCTAATCTACTCTCAGATCAGATTCATATCAGCGACAAAAGTGTGTTTGGTATTGCCTTAATTTTTTTTATACCAATAAGACTGCATCATAGTTAATGTTCTAACCTCTGTATATTTCAAGTGCAAAAACTCAGTATAAGAACATGTACAGCCAAACGTGCACAAAGCTGATTGTTTGTGTTGCTGGTCGTTTCACTATAGCATGAGCAACATAGGGATTCCCGAGGAGTACTAACAGTCCATTTCCAACTCAGACAAGCTAGTACGATCGCAAAAATTAGATGCGAACTGTTCATTATGTCGTAGATTTGCTTGCTTACTGCAAAACAGTTATTGCAATCCTTCAAACGGTGCAGTAATGTAAGACACATTCGATATGCTTGCAACTTGCAGAAACATATTGCATTGGTTAATACAGGTGTTGAAAAACAAGACCGAGCATTCTATAGAAGAATGTCTTTTCCGCTTACATATCTATATCTATTGGCTAACCACCAACTAGAACAATAGTAACTGTAGTTAAATATCACCCTTACATATTTAATGTGTGCTTCTTTGCTAACTTGTTAAAACATTACTGCAAGAGCTCTATATATTTGTGTGCAGTTTGAAAATTAAATTATTGAGAACACATTGCAGACCGTGATCGCTGGGTCCAATTAGTAATACTCCGATCTGAGTTTATATGTCATATTGTTCCCTTTAAGGGACACTGAACATATCACCCTGCATATACCAGTAGCAACACCATCTCCAATAAGCATAATTAAAGTAACACATTTGCTAATACTCGTAGTCAGCCATAAATTAGAAATACCGTTCGGGATTTACCTATGCAATTTTTACTTAACCTTTTACTCCATAAACACGCCTTTCATCGCCTTTACAGACAGTGTAGACCCAGATCAGACGGCTCCTATAGAAGTCGTTTGATCAGGGTCTGCTCTGTTTGCTTATGAAATCATGACTGTACATGACTGTACATTGCCTGCAACGACCTGAATTGCCTGTGTTCATATTCCATTACAATAATGAATCCTATTAAAATTCATGACGTCGTTATTTCTTTTAAACATATTCATTGATTAAAGGGCTAAGGAGTTTAAAGGCAAGCAACGAATGTGAGATTAAGTTTAGAAACGAGGGTGATATTTAAATTGATAGACATGTCTAATTGTAAAGAAAGTTAGTAAATGTTTGAACAGAGGTCATAACCGTGCTGTTTGTTGGGTCAAACAGTACGCATGCGTTACACGTATGTATTATACATGTATCACTTGAAAATGTAGTTTCAGCATAGAAGCATTTGTTATTGTCGAAACGTGGAGATTGGGATAACACTGCGCACAATAGCTGATCAAGCCTCTGTTTCTCATACAATGATTCAAGGCTACAATTCGTAACTCACTTGATTTGACATTTTATGTTTTAAAATAATACAGCTGTTAAATGGTAATTTTCATGACAGACTTTAAAAATGTTGCTTACACAATAATTTGCTACTAATATTTGTACGTATACATTACAGTTACGCGAGCTATTTGTGTTACCCTCTAAACCCTCTAAAGCGACCACTTTATGAATAAACACGGGCGTCTTCAAAAGCAGAAAGTTGCTTAATGCATGACGGCCGTAATGCAGAAAGCCCTTGTAAAAGCATAATTTGCATTTAACATCCATACTTAAACATCGTTTTTGTGTTTACTTTAAAGTTGGTTTATAATACCGTTCGTGTCGTAGTCCTCGCTTGTGTCGTACATATATAACAAGTTTCCATAACATTCACTTTATGAATAAGAGGCATTAATATAACCCAATGTTTGGGCAGCAGGTGGATGGTGGCTTAAACGAAGGCGTCGGCGTATTTGCAGTCGTAGTTCCCGATTGAAATTCTTGTGAAACTCCAAACATAAGGACATGTTTCACACTTTTCTCAGTCATCACGTGACCTCAGGTAGAACTTAAGTCAAAGGCCGATAATTTATACTTATTAATTTATACCCATTGAAGAATGTTTACTCTTACGTATTTCCATCTGAAAAATGCGGTTCACTTTATATCAAAAGCACATTCCCAGTAACAAGCCACAGTAACACCTCTCTATAACGGCCACTAAATTATGTTGATAAGTTGGTATTTAGGACCGGTGGCTGCTTAAAGCATGGTGAAAGTTAAACAGAACTTTCTTTCTTTCACCTGCCTTTAATACAAAATACTTTATGTAATTTAGTGGCCGTTATAGAGAGGTTTTACTGCATAATCAGGAACCTGATGATATACGGAATCACTCGGCGTCTCTCTCATATGGATCAAACTGTTATCACACACAGAATATCCCCTCTAAAGTGGAATACTAGAATTTAGATACGTTTAGGTAGGTGGCTGCTTAATGCAGGGTGAAATTCTTGCAAAAAGCTCCTAAACCGAGTATGCAATTTTCTCCCTTTGCATTGCTTACTTTTGCTTTCCAATGATCTCTTTTTTTCAAAAAATTATGTACTTCACAACAAGCGGGTGTTAAGTGCTTGTGTGGCGGCCGTAAAAAGCCGCCCGTACTTCATTCTCAGTGTTATTATAGTTTCCTGTCGTTCAGGATCATTAGTTTCGATGTTATTGGTTATGAAAATTGAATACCGCTTAAACTGGTGCTAAGGGGCGTGAGTAGTGTTACACTTTTATTACATTCTTAAAAACGAGACTCAATAAAACCGCAATTTTCTCCTTTTGCATTGTTAATTTTGCTTTCCAAAACTCTACTTTCAGAATTTATGTACAGCTGAATGTCAATATCTCGAACTTCAAGGAACTATACAAATTAGTTAACAGATAACAGAAGTTCGAGTCATCCGATTTCTGATCTGGACAATTTCTTAAGTTCATGGCTTAATACAGGTCTAAAGTAATGCTGAAAACTCCTGTAGGAGCTTTCAGCATTACTTCAGACCTGCGTTAAGCTGTCACGTGTGTTTCTAGATACGTGTATGCGAAATGATATATTTTAGAGCAATTCCGTATTTGTAAGTTTGAAGGACCGACCTTTTAGATCGAGTTATCCCGAAGTTTGCGATATCGAAGTTCAACTGTAATTTACAACAGGGTCTGAGTTTCGTTCTCAAGCATTTGATTGGTCAGATTTGAGTTCTCAAGCTTTTGATTGGTCAGATTTGAGCCACAGGCTCAACTCTGACCAATCAAAAACTTGAGAACGAACTCAGACTCAGCTAAAAGCTTTATAAGCATGGACCCTGATGGTGTAATTTGAGTGTGTGGCGGTCCTAAAAAGTCGCCCCGTACTTCATTCTCATCGTTATCATATGTTTGGATCCTTTAGGATCATTAGTTTCTATGTTATCATTTATGAAAATTGAATACCACTACTTAATATAAACCGAGTCTGCATTTTTTTTCTTTTTGCTACTTTTGCTTTCGAAGGATCTCCTACATTTAGAATTTCAGCCTGCATTAAGCAGCTACCTGTCTTCAAGACGGATTTTTAAACTCGTTTTACTGTCCTGTTTAGAGGGGGTTA
The DNA here is from genome assembly GCA_963576725.1 of Azorinus chamasolen. NCBI lineage: Eukaryota > Metazoa > Mollusca > Bivalvia > Cardiida > Solecurtidae > Azorinus > Azorinus chamasolen. Next base: position 95,012,916 of record OY755236.1, on the reverse strand, counting down.
ACTGTATTCGCCCGTTACGGCGAAATTAAATGCGTGTATTAGAATCCTCACCGCTTAATGCGTTTTTGAGGTTTTTACATTTGTTCCTAATTAATACCTGTAATATATCTTCTTTACTTATTTCATTACTTATTTTAAACTTTACCTTTGAACCCATTTCCACCTGGCTCAAAAGGCGGAATCAAAACAGCATGGTAACTCTATAAACCAGATATTTTACTGTTTCACTCGGTACTGCTATGCCTCTTTAAACATGTACAATATTTGTGTACATGTGCAACTGTTTAAAATTCATCAGGTAACTAATTACAAATCTATATAAAGTTGCTGTCTATCTACCTACATAAATACGTCTCATTATCAGACAAAACGTTCACAACTATTATGAGATCTGTCGATAATTGGTTATTGCCTCAAAGCATTCCAGTTAAACAACTAATAAAACTACTACAGGTTATGAGTGTTATAGTACGATGACTCGATGAGCGCGGGGTATTTGTATTCGTCTCACCACATAGTGTATGTTATCTAACAGTTCTATTCCTAGAGGAGCTTTCTGCATTACTTTTGTCCGGCATTAAGCAATCACCTGCTTATGACGACACCCATATGTATTCATTAAGTGGTCGCATTAGAGGGGTTTTACTATATGTCCAATTTGAGCGTTTGTATATCTTTTTGTAAAGTTGATGTGGCAAAATTGTGACAACTTTTAGATTAGAATGACATATTAGCATTCAGTGTAGACCCTGACCAAGCTGATCCTTGAGGAGCAGTTTGATATCGATCTGCATTATTTATCTAAGTCTTCTCTCCAATACTTAGTGTAATTAGGGTATACATTTCTTTTTATTTTACCTCACGTAGCTTTCCTATACAAATTTTCCATGTACCTGCCATGAAACAATTTGTACTGTTCCATACAACATTATTTCGTGCGGGCAACAGTAGGCTACGTCTAGATTAGTGAGCGCTTATCAAATTGTATGCGTGACGTCATCTGACGCTTGCAATTTGATCAACAAACGTCATTTTGACAGTTGTGTTTGTTTAATTATTTGAGAAATGTCGGAGGAGGATCTGTAAAGGTTGGGCAGTGAAAAGGAATGCCAGTACACAACGCGTAATGAAAAGAAGCGTGAAGCTGTTTTAAACACCGAATATAGCCTTTTTCAAACTGTTTATTGTCGTCATTGAATGAAATAAATTTGGTGACGAAATCGATTGTGCTGTTCGGTATAATAAAATAAATACCACATTCCATGGGGAGCCTCGGTGAACATTACCAACCACGGGTTGACAATACGTGCTGTCTCTCTCCATAGGATGTGATATTCATATAATGATGACTGTGATGATATGAGCACACTGGTTTTAACTCAGTCACATAGTTTAATCCATTCCCTCATATTGACGCCTTTTGACACCTCTGTAAAAGTCACTTTCTGAAACCACTGTGATAAAAATTTATTACAATGGTTTCGAAACTTGTGTCTAGTAAATGCTCCTTTTCGATAGATTTATTCAAGGAGGTTGTGTGTAAACGGGCTAAACCTTATCTCACTGTTAAACCAAATTGCCTGCTAAAACTGTCTGCTGTAAATTTAGTTTGCTTCTGATTCATTCTTGATGAAAAACTGATCGAGTGTCAACCTTCTTGGGTCCAGATCAGATGCAGATCTACTCATGTCTCATCTGGATCAATCAATGAGAGTCTGGTCACAAGTAGCGGGAGAAGGATAAATACAAGATATGCCTGTACAATTGGCCGTTCGTATTGCACGGATATATTATTACGCATAAACGCTTTACTCATATAAACGCTTTTTATGTCTTTGCAAACAGAGTAGACACAGCTCGGACAGTAAATCAGGCTCCGTTCTGTTTGGTTACGAATAGATATAAATACGAGTCTACAGTTTCTGCTGTAGCCAAAGGATGCCATGTTCATAATGCCGTTATCAAAATTCAATTATTTACTAATTCTAATAGTTATTATTTCTTACGTCAATACATAACAGGTAGAGTTAATTGTTATTGTTTTTGCTGGTTATGGTTTAAGATTTACCGTTGCTTGTTTGATGATGTTTGGTGCGGTGTCATTTCGTGTGTGGTTATCCCTGTTTGACTATTTTCCATATTTACATCAAATGCAATATAAACAAAGAAATGATCAAATGCGCATTTTCTTTTAACCGTTTCCTTCATATAAACGCATTTTCAGGCATTTCGAAACAGAGTAGACCCGGATCAGGGTTTGTTCTGTTTGCTAAAGGAAATTGATAGATATGTTTTTTTAGTTTCTAAAATGGCTACAGTGTCCCACCTTTCATATTTAAATATAACTATTTTGTCAATAGATAGTCAGTAGGAATTTGGAACAAGTATAGAACAGAGAAAGGGTTAAACTGATCGAAATCTGTCATGGTCCCTAACTATTAGGCACACTGCGAATGTGATGATATGGACTCGCATCTAAATATAACATATTAGTAATAAACAACATTATCAAAAGTTTTGCGTTTCAAAATAAAAAACATAACCTGTAGAAACTTGAAATGAGTGTTGATTTACAGCAATGATAAAATTGATGGTGCTAAAGCTCCCCTTATCCAACATACGATTATACAGTAAATTCTCGCTAAAGTGGTCATATGATTTATTAACATATCATACTGTAAAAGTGGGCGGTTGTTAAATGCAGGGCGAAAGTGATACAGAAGGAGCTTTCCGTATCATGTTTGTCCTGCATTAAGCTATCACCTGTTCAAAGTTCAAGAATTATACCTGTTTTGAGTAGTCGTATTAGTGAGAGTTTACTGTAATATAATTCATAGTTCAGTCTATTTTGTTACGTTTGATCTCACGGTTCTCTTCAGTAATCTGGAGTATTATTAACACTTTCAACGCTGAATTTTCATATGGACTATTCGATAATTCAAACTAGTCAGGCTTATCATGACTATAGAGGGATTCGTGTAAAGAAATATTTCACATGACAGACAGTGCGGACTCAGATGAGATGGTGTCTTGAATAGCCATCTATCTAAACGATGACTCTTCTAGACGCCCTCTCATCTGAGTCTACACTATTTGCAAAGGACATTAGTGAAGTTTTTCTTCCCGCACTTAAAGGGTTAATAATCCGCTTGGTACCAACCTTTTTTCAAAGAAGTTTATCTCTCAGACTGCGTTCTAATGGATAAGATTATCTGACGGAGTCGACATTGTAGATTGCTTACCTTTGAATAACAGTTTTGTGTAAATCCATTAATAGTTATGAAATGTTATAGTATTGGATGCACATAAAACTGTCGAGTGGATTTTGAAAATCAGCAAATTATTTTTATACAAAATGGTAATTCAGACTAATAGGAACATCAGCGTGAGTCATGATAAAGTTGTACATGTATCATTTAATATTCATTATACAGTAAACCCACTTAATGTGGATACAGCAAAGCCCTTCAGTATAGAAGAAGGTACAGTAAAACATCTATAGTTCGAAATAATAGTATATAAGCAGTTGGACACTTTTAGGCAGATGGCTGCGTAATGCAGGGTGAAATTCATTAAAAAAACTCATAAAGGAGCTTTCTGAATGACGATCATCCTGCATTAAGCTGCCAGCAGTCAAAAGATCAATATGATACTATTGAGTGTTGGAATGATCGGGCTCAAATTATACAGAAAGCTCCATTGGAGCACACTCTATGATTTCTTCATTGCATTAACCTGTAACATGTCTTAACCATTTCCCTTTTCTATGTTTATTCCAAATTTCAATATCTGCTGATTATTCATAGACAAAACAGTTATAATGAAACATGGAAGGTGGAATATTGTAGCCGTTTTAGAAATCAAAGAAACAGAACTTTCAAATTTCACTAGAAAACAGAGCAGACCCTGACCAGGCGGCTCCTATAGAAGCCGTCTGATCTGAGTCTACTCTGTTTGCAAATGCGTTAAAATATATTTATATGAAGGACATTTATGTGAGTATTTCTGACTGTTTGGATTAGCGAGATGTTACTGCATCATTTAGTATGAGTAGTCCATACAGTAATGTCGCACTAACATGACCACTCGAAAATGAAAATCTGGAGTTTGAAATAGATGGTAATTTAATGCAGGACAAAAAGGTATGCAAAATGCTCCTATTGACGTTTCTGCATTTCCACAAGCGATACTAATTAACGTTCACCTTATAAATGGTAATTAACCCTGTGAATCCTGAGTTTTCAAAGTGAAATGACCCATCAGTGCTAATCCATAAAGTCCATTAAGTACGAAAGGTTGAAATCTGCTAGAGGATTTCGAATGCCGAAACAATGAATACCCTAGTCAGATGGCTCCAGGATGAGCCCTTTGATATAGATCTACATTGTGTCTTAATGTTAGTACACTCCTACCCTCATTCAATGGGTTAAAATACAAGTTAGCAGTTTGAACGTTCCTTGAACTAATAATACTTGACTGGTCGTATCAGTTCATACGAGGATAAGTGGGTTTATATCAATACTGCTGAAATATAGGTATCCATTGATAGATGTGGTGAACAAATGTGTTCGCGTTAACATTTCAGTAACAACACGGATGTAACCCTTTCCCTCAAATAACCGCTTTTTCTCACCTTTGCGAACAGAGTAGACCCAGATCTGACAGCTCCCGTAGGAACCGTCTGATCTGGGTTTGCTTTGTTTGCGTATGAAATTATAATATAGCTGAGTTTCTACCAATACAAAAACACGTGCACATACACCATTAAAACACTTACACTAAAGCTAAGAAATATGTTACGATTTCATTATTTCTCACATGAATATTTAACCCTTCGCTTGCTATTCACGTCAATATACCTATCTGTAAATAGTGAAGACCCAGATGAGACAGCTCCTGCAGGAGCTGTCTCATCAGGGTCTGCACTATTTACAAGTTGATTGTGCAACCAGTGCACCCCACAGCAGTGATTGCACAGCGAAATACTTGTACACAGTGAAGATATATGTAATTATAGTTTCAAGTTTCAAGTTTATTACTCTCTCAGAATACTATTACAAGTATTATATGAGGTAAGATCAAATGAACAAACAAAACATATTTAGGTCAGGCTGTATAGTGATAACATAGTGACAGAATGTGCTAAATCTTGTCATTTAAGAAATGCAATATCTAGCACAATCTCTCCTTACAAAGTGCCATCATATTGTACCTCAAGCCCTACATGACACGAGGACATTGAGGATGCAAGGACAACACATACAGGTAAACAAAGACACATACACGCACGCGCAAGCGCGCGCACTCAAACACACACATACACACACACATTATACACACATATATACATAACACGCACACACAACACGCACGGAGAAAGTTTTCCCTTAGCCAGGAAGGTCGCGAAAGGTTTTAAGGATCAATGCAAGGAATTTGCATGTTCTTTTAAGTCTTTTATCATTTTCATCATTAAAAATTGTCGAATAATTGAGAATATTTGCGGCATTTTTCTTAATAAATGGTGTTATTCTTCTCCTCTTTTCATCAAATGCAGTGCATTTAAATAAAAAGTGGAATTCATCGCCTATATCTTGATTGCATAAAGTACACTTTCTAAGATGCCTGTCTATTCCATACCATCGCCCTGTTTCAATTGGAAGTTTATTGTTACACAATCTGTAATCTATAAACTGCCTCGAACAGTAAGAGGATAAGGTTACAAGATATGGTTCAAACTTATGGTCCGTTTTAAATATTCTGTAATTCATACATTTGGAAGATTCATTTAATTCTGTATGCCATTGCTGCTTATATAGGTCTTTAGCAATTTGTTCGACATATTTTCCCAAAAGTTGTCCATTATAAAGTTCAGGGTTCAACCAGATGAAGTTAAGACCAGTTTCCTGAAGTATTGATTTTATATTTTCAATCCATAAATTACGGTAATTCTTTGCATTATAATCATTTAAAAGCATTTTATACATAAGCTCGCTCAGTTTCAAATTTTCATTTGAGGACACTTTGCTCCAAAAGTTGATTATCCTCTGTTTTATAGTTAGGGATATTGGGAACCTACCCAGTTCACCATACAGCATCACATGTGGAGTACTTCTTTTGACATTAAGGATACGTTTTAGGAAATCAGTGTGAACCTTTTCAACATTTGACAAATTCCCAAAACCCCAAAGTTCACATCCGTAAAGCAAAATAGGAAGGACAGTGTTATCAAATAATTTCAGTTGGCAGTCAATGGGAATGTCGAGATTTCTTATCTTCTTTAAGAGTCCAAACATAGCTTTTCGGGCTTGGTCACTAACGTGGGATTTGGCCTTTGAGAAATTACGATTTTTTGAGAACACAATTCCTAAGTATTTAAAAGTGTCAACAGTTTCAACAACACTACCATTTATTAAAATATGCATTTTTCTATTATATCTATCTCCAAACACCATAACTTTCGTTTTCTGTATATTTACATTTAATTTCCATTTTGCGCAGTATTGTACAAAAACGTTGGTTGTATTTTGTAACTCCTGCTCGTCATTTGCAAAAAGGACAGTATCGTCTGCATAAAGAACAAGACAAAGTTTCATCATACCGTATAGATGATCACTGACATCTATACCATCGATATCATTAGTTGTTAAGAAATGATCCAGGTCATTTAAATATAGAGAAAACAATAGTGGGGACATATTTTCGCCTTGCCTCAGTCCAATATAAGAATCGAAAAAGGCAGAAGTTTCATTATTTTTGCAGACACGTGATTTTACATTACTGGAAAAACTTTTGATAACATCCAAAACTTTTCCCGATATATTATAGTTTATCAATTTCGACCATAATGCAATGCGCCATACAGAATCAAAGGCCTTTTGATAATCAACAAATAAGCAAAATATTTTTTTGTTTCTACTTTTTAGGTATTCGGCTAAAGCGTAAAGTACAAAGGAAGCATCAGTGGTGGAATAACCTTTTCTAAACCCGAACTGGTTTTCAAGCAATACTGAATTCTCCTCAATATAACTGCTTAATCTTTTATTAATGATGGCTGTGAAAAGTTTACCCATGCAACTCAGTATCGTAATAGGTCTATAATTATTTGGGTCAGTAGCATCACCCTTTTCTTTAAAAATTGGTTTAATCATACCTATAGTCCAGGACTCTGGCACGCAGCCAGAGTCTAGGACACAGTTAAATAGGGCATATATACAACAGGGCATGGGTAAAGAAGGAGAAATGTATTTTAAAATTCAGAAAGCGAAGTGTTAATAGGGAAATGGTGAACAGTTTGCCTCTTTCGCTGCCAATGTAGCATATGAAATTATTTAATGCAAACAGTTCGGATGTACTTGTGTACAGTATCTCAGTGGCGGCTCGTCAGGATCCAAACAGTACTGTTGTATTACATCACCTTGCATGCGGCAAATGGTGTGGTTGGGAAGTACATGACAGACACGCTTCATTTGTTCGGGTCTGTATTTCAGTAATGTGGTTAACTGCTGCCACGAATCGTCGCCTGAAAAATGTCGTGTCCTTCAATTAGCAAAGATCACCACATATAGCTTTTAACTTGATTTGTAAAAATCAGATATTGATTTCTGAATACTGACTACAGTAGAGCCTGTCTAAAGCGGCCATCAAAGTCAGGTTTATTCATGGGTATGTGAGGTAGGTGGTAACTAAATGCAGGTCAAACGGAATGCAGAAAGCTCCCATAGGAGCTTTCTGCATTAGCTTTTCCTTGTATTAAGGAACAGCCTGATATTTAATAATCTTAAGTTCAATAAATAAATGGCCGCTTAGGTCAGATTCTACTTATGCACGAATTGCAAACATGTCATACATATACAGCGACATCAATATGACTACCTACCTTTACCCAAGTTCAACCTACTGCCATGGCCCTAACTGGTTTACTTATTTTTCGTATACGGTAATCTAAATATCGAACTATTTCGGAATGCCCTTTCCTGTTTCCGATGCACACAATATGACTCAAAATTGCTGAGGTATAACGACGTGTACACGAAAAACGAACATCGATATCTTTTCACATACTCTGTAATATAACCGATGCACAATATGCCTGTATGAAAATAGTTGACATATACTTCGGCAACTTTCTCTAAGCCATATAGTGCACGGGTAATATTACGGTAACTAAAGTTAGTACATATTCCTGGAAACGTTTTACGTTTGTTTGTACCGTTTTCCCTAAATAAGACAAAATTGCTGACATACTACTATTGCTTATCAATAACAGCACTGTAAACGTTGACCTATGTTTACATTCTGACATGGTGAAGGTTTTACTTCCGATTCGTTCAAACTTATGAAACATTACTGATCTAGTGTCAAACATAAAGGATTATGTTGAGACGTCGAGTAGGTTTCGTCTCATTAGAATCACAGCTGTTGTTTAGGTATATACGAAACCGCAATTAGCAGTCATGATATAAGCCAGAACAATGGTATTCAGGAAATCTATTGTAAAACGTAATTCTCAGTCAAACATACGAGGCGATTCGGATAAGTAGCAGTAAGATATATAGCGGATAAATAAGAGCTTTGATAGACATAGCCTCGCGGTTATCAAGCATTTTGCTTGAGTCTGAAAGCATTCTCAAGCATCTGATTGGTCAGATTCTGAGTTTGCGCAGAATCTGACCAATCAGATACTTGAAAATGATCTCAGGCTCAAACTCAAAACAATGTTATAACCTTGGACCATGTTCGCACCTCGTGTGTATCTCTAAGGATAAGTCCTCTGGTTTACTTGTGCTTGAGATAAGACATTGTCACAAGCCCTAGGGACTTAACTAACTGAGCATTTTGGAAAATTTAGACTTAGCCGTTACACCCTTATTCCTGTAAACTATTCACTCTGTATGTGCCATCTGACCAAGATCTGCCCCGTTTGTTTACAATGTCTGCCGTAGCCAAAACTTCCCATGCACTTCATTTATCATAAGAAATAGCTAAATCAATATTCATAATACCATTACTTCTTCCATGCATACACATAAAGTGAAGATTCAATATCACATAAGATGCTGGAAATGTTAAATCATACGGAATATTAGTATGAATGACAGCGAATGGGCTTTAGAACCAATATTAACCTATTCCCACATAGGCTATTTTTAGATCCAACCTCTTTGCATAAATCTACCGAAAAAGGTGAACTAACTAAAGAAAACGAACATTTTAGATGCATGTAGTTTTGAAACCATTGTAATAAATAGAGCATTTTCTCCTTAGGAGCAAATGCTCTATTTATCACAAAGGTTAAAAAGGTGACTTTTATAGAGGCGTAGAAAGGTGTATTTATGGAGGAAAGGGTTAAAGGACTGGGAAATGGGATATTATTACCCGTAGAGCCATCATTTAAAAAAAGAGAAATAAATTTTATTTTCGTTGTTTAACCCTTACAATGCTGAAATTTCAAATTGACTGTTCCAAAATACAAACAGGTTAAGCTTACGGTGAATATTTAGGGTTTTTTCTAAAGAAAACTGTAACATGACACACAGTGCAGTCCCTAATGAGAGTGGTCCTCTAGGAGTCCCGCACTGTAAGGGTTAACAACGTACTACCAAGTATAAGGTCTGTTATGGTGATCTCCCAGATCTAACTTGACTCAAAGGTTGTTAAGCTTCTTAGTTAGAGTCTGAGTTACTTCTCATGTTGGAATTCAACTTTCACGGGACCTGAAAACGTTACATCTACATATTCAAGATTTAAAACGTCATGCAACAAAATCGTAAGTGAAAGGAGACAAGACAGGATCCCTTTTTAAATTTCTTTACATCTAGTACATGGCTAAATTATACCAGACACAGAGCCAGAACAAATTGGCATATCACGAACAGATTTAAGGTCAGTTGATCTGCGAGAAACAAAACGTATCGTTGGATAAATTCCAAATGTTATGAATACTATTGTCTATATTGAAGACTGTTACATATCAACAGTGGAACAGGGACACACTGCAAGACAAGACGTATACAACATGAAAGTATTGACCCTTTATTCTGTTCATAGCGACCTGTCTCGTATTTGCAAACATCTTGGATCCAGATCTGAAGCCGAGTAACTCGACGTCTCGTCAGAATGCAACGTATTTAACACTCCGTCCAATCTATCTAAAAATCTTGGACAAATTGGAAAAAGGCAAACCTCACACAAGATCAGAATTTGAGGAAGAACTTATCTTTATAGCGAGCTAAATGTTAACCCTTCCTTCATATAAACGCCTTTTCACGCATTTGCAAATAAATAAGACATAGATCAGACGGCTCCTTTAACAGCCGTCTGATCAGGGTCTGTTATGTTTGCTTATAGCATGATGTAAAGCTAAATCTATAGATTTGTTAAAGCGAAAGTTAACATTAAAAATATTCTACTAATGAATATTCATGATGTCATTATTTCTTGCATGAATATTGAACAGGGAAAGGGTTAACTAATGAACAACATCGGTTAATTTTAGATATTACTCTCTACAAATAATGAGAATCTTGTAATAATGAACATATTTTAACACTTAACATTTACTGTGAAAAAATTAATCCGATGTACTTTTGACTACTTCCGATCCGATAAGGCCCCGATGTTATAAAACATTTTGCTTGAGTCTGAGATCATTCTCAAACATCTGACCAATCAGAATGATATCAGACTCAGACTCTGAAGTTTTATAACCTTGGGCCATGGTTTTCGATTAACTATTGACCTAGTGTCAACACTAGTCGTCTCGGTTGGATCCAAACTGTTTGCGAATGCAAGTAGGGTGTTGTGAGTGAGATAAGAGTTATTTCCATACACTACGAAAATGTTTCTTGTCTTGCATGTGCATTATTTTCAATATTTATTAATTGATCAGAAAGCAGACATGCGTTGTGACTGAAAAATAATGTAATTCTGTGGACAAAATAGACCTGGTCATTCAACCTACAAAAGATGGATCTATAAAGATATCAACTCTTGGTTGACAAATCTAACAATTTATGAGATTTAACTAATATGATATATCGAAGAAAAAAACCAAAAGGGGGATGTTTGTATCGGGTGATTCGTCCCCCCCCTGTAACGGTATTTTAGTCATATCACAACGTCCAGCTAAATACAGATGGAGGAAGACCCCAGATGTTCTTCTGTGGACGGAACAAAGTGCAGTGTTTCGTGCACAGAATAACATCCGAATAAAACCACTGACCTACCGCAAGCAAGCTGGAAGATCTTTGGCATTATCAAACGGTATAGACCAATACCAAAGTTATTCGGTAGTCTAAATATTCAAAGGGTTAAACACATGTTCTCATATTTTCTGCTCTTCTTCGAGGAAGCATGTCGAAGTGAATTTGCAGGTAGTGAAGGTTGAGACAGTGAAAAGAAATGAAGTATTGATATAACGTAACATTCACCCCGCTCCCACTCTATACTTCCATGTACCGAACATTGTATTTGAGAGGAAGATGAACCACTGAATATATCATGTATGTTTAACCGTCTCCCTTAGATAAACGCTTGTTCAAGCATTTGCACACAGAGAAGACCCAGATCAGACGGCTCTTATATGAGCCGTCTGATCAGGGTCTGCTCTGTTTGCTTATAAATTGGAGCAAATCTGAGTCTACAGCTTCTACCGATACCAAATGGTTCCTTGTATATACATGTATGCCTTTTTAAACAAAATTAGCCAATGAGTATTCACGATGTCACTATTTCTTCCTTGAATGTTTAACAGGGAAAGGGTTAACTTATATATGGGTTGTATGGTAGAAGTGCAGACATATATACGTAAACCGATCAGCAGTTTGGTATTTGGTATTCTATTCTGTTTAATTGGTTACCCGTTTGTTGAAAACAAATATTTGACCCATCGACTTTAAACATTATCGTTTAGTTGAATAGTACTACATGTATATCTACACAATCTTCCCTACATGTAATTGTATTTAACAATAAGTACAAGTTGTTGTCGAAACACAACATGCAAGTTGTATGCAGTAACTGATTTTACAGATCATACCCAGCAGTTACGTTTTGCAGACTTTAAACACGTTCTTTGCTCCATTTTATGTTGTATGTTTATGTTTTTGCGATGCACACTGAACCATTATTCTATTGATTGCATTGTCCTGGCATCAAACAGACTGGATCCTGATCAGACCAGCTCTATGGCTCCTTATTTCGATAAAAATCATTCTGGATCTCATCGAATTGTCCACTAGATATTACTACTGCCTGCTCAGAGTCTAAACACTTTCCCAGTCGTTTAACGTGCACATTCTCACACATGGGAGTCTGTCTTATCTTTGGCAACTGCCGTTTCTCCGCTTGATCTGTTAAATTGAATGAGCCCGTTTATTGTACCAGACATTTCTGAAAACCTCCAGGCACAGATCTGGCTCTCTATCAGGTGTTAACCCTTTTCCGTTTTCCTCATGAATATTAAGAAAGACATAATGACACTGTGCATATTGATTAACTATTTTCTTATAATGTTATATGAATACGGGATGTTTTAACCATGGCCCAAACCGTAGAATCCGGTTATCAAATAAGCAAACAGAGCAGACCCTGGTCAGATAACTTCTACTCAGTTTGCATATGCGTCAAAATGCGACTCTATGAGGGAATGGCTGAAACGGTTAAATTCAGGAAATTCATTTGTTGATACAGCTGCAAAGATAATTTGAAATGAATCTGAATAGCATCGAAAATAATTTGATAATATCATATGCTTTTATGTCACTTGGTTATTGTTTTCAATATTGACAGTGTGAAATATGTTGATGTATTATGTAGATATTGACAGAATTAACTCAACTTGAAAGGGCACTTTAGTATTTATATAATTATGTTATAATTACGGATATATAAGTTTACCACATATACCGCAAGTTATACAGTTTAACCTCTCTTAACCGGAATTCTAGTAGATAATAATTTAGATACTTTTAGGCAGGTGGCTGCTTAATGCAGGGTGAAAGTCATGCAGAAAGCTCCTCTAGGAGCTTTCTGCATGACTATCACCCTGCATTAAGCTGCCACCTGTCTCCAAGACCGATATTCATACTAAATTTAACTGCCGGTTAAAAGAGGTTTTATGTACATATATAACAAGTTACATTCACGAACCTGTTCAATGCGGGAAGCGAGTCACTAATATTCTCTTCAGTCAGGATAGACCCAGATGAGTGTGCTCCCTAGAGAAGTCCTCTCAACAGTTTGCATTGCTTATTATGTTTCATGTTTCTTTCTTTGAAATTCACAGTAAGAGTATGTTACTATTATAAGTAACTTACAGTCTATAAGCGAATTGCCCTTTGCAAACATGTCTGATACTTTGCGGCTGTTTCAAAATGATCGTATGTTTAAAAATGAACGGACAAAATCGACTATGGAAATTGAAATAGACGAAACTTTTGCAACTGACTATGAAGGGTAGTATTTAGCCTGCTATGGACAAATATGTGATAGTATTTGCAAACAGTTTGGTTTAGTTGAAACAAAGGCCAATTAAACTGGTCTCATTAGGATCCAAAAGCATTGCTGTTTTGTAGATACTTAATATTTTTTTTATTTATCATGGATTTGATTTGGCTTTGACAAAAACTGTAGGATATGGGCTTTATCATGTCAAATGTAGACATATCGGACACCGATCAGACAGTTTCTATAGAAGCCGTCTGACGTGGGTCTATATTGTTTACAATTTTATGAACATACGTTTATATGAAGGAACGGGTTAACTAGTTATGAGGTTTGTGTGGGATTCCATTTGCTATGGACCTTACCTTGGCTTGGCAGGTGCCTGTGATTTAACTGGACACGATGGGTGAAAGTTTTGTACTTCCTAGGATACAACTTGTGTAACAGTCTCTCATATTTCTGTATAGAAAGGTTTGCATGGTAATTGCTGGACATTTTTCAGTATATGACACTTGTATAATATTTCATTGTATCATGCAAAGTGAGACTTTATTAAAGTAAACTAATAAACTACTTAACGTGCCTTCAAATGTTGTGAACCAAAATGCTGCATACCAATTTAAATGCTAAAGACAGAGAGTTTGAGCCTTTGGAACTTTGATATACTAATAGTAAAACTAATAAACAAACACAAACGAGTTCAAATTTCTATAGCTTGTACATAGTATGTGATAATTGACGGTACACATGTATATGGTTGCTTACATTTAACACAGTTGATATAAACAAGTCAAACTTCAATCACCTGATCAGAAATGCTTACACGTATTATGGTAGTTAGGTCAAAGTAAACCTATCCTGATATGACCTTTTATACATCCATACATATAAACCCATTACCCCATAGGCTATTTTAGATACAACCTCTTTGAATAAATCTACCGAAAAGGACCATTAACTAGAGAAAAGATTTTTTTTAGAATTGTGTAGTTTGAAACCATTGTGATAAATAGAGCATTTGCTCCTATAGCAGCAAATGCTCTATTTATCACAATGGTTTCACAAAGTGACTTTACAGAGTCGTCAAAAGTCGTCAATATGAGGGAATGTGTTAATAGAGACAGCTTAGTGTAATGTGTCTTAGTTGACAAATGAAATGTGTAAAACGATTACAATTGGACCGACGTTAAAATGCATGTACTCAGAGACATGATACATACGTCTATATCTCCAATGTACTGTATTGCAACATTAAATCTTTTGAGACGTTACTCTTACCTTAACATTACTTTCACCCCAGGGTTTGCCAATTGATACTGTGTCTACAAAAGAAGATATTACAATGTTTACTGGTACAATATAGATAAAAAAAACAGCAAAAAGCAAACATTGTTGTACAGTAAGGTGACAAACACTGAAATATTATATGTTTAGGCTAGAGTACATCTACTCATAGCGTCAATAATACGCAAACAATTAACCTTTAGCCAGTTGAGCAAACGTTTGTCGGCAGAGACTGCCATCGACTTCAGTCGTCACAGTTGATTTATCTTGCATTTTATCAACACGACCAGGGTATTAACATACTGGATCATGATGAGACGCCGAGTTACTCGGCGTCTTATCTGGATCAAAACTGTAATCACTCACCTGCCCACAGAAGACTGAAGGAACAAAAACTTTATTAAAATATTTGCTTTAAAATATTTAGTCATTTATATATGTATCATCGATATAATGCATATATAAAATACATTTACCTAAGCGAATTTATCTTTCAAACGTTTAAAACATGAATGCATATTCGTTCATTCATGTTTTACATTATACACACTTAATTGTAATTAGTGTAAGGATAATTACATAGTTACCACATGCAACCCTTGCGGCTGTGCCAAAGCAGTGCGCCATTCTAAGGATGACGTATTAAATAGCATTGCACACAGTGACTTCAGCTAACCCTCGTTACCTTCTAAGCCTGTGTTGTGATTCTAAGCCATGTACTAAGTAAACCTACTAGAATACACATTCAGTTGTGAGAAATGACTAGTGTTAGAGATTCGAACTCTATCTTGATAATGTATAGGTCGCTGTACTTTAATTATTTCACTGCTGCGTATTGCAGTCTTCAAAATGTGTCTTCTGCTTCAAGTTTCATATACTTTTTGAATGCATGTTTCAAACATTATACGCGCAGTGTTGAACAATTTAGATCCTGAATTCAAACAGTGTGAATGATGATTCGCTATGGACGAGAGTAAAATACGAATTTGTATACATGTATACAATGGGGTTGGATGTGGGCGTCGAACTTCCTGTTGGATAATGATACTTGTTGTGAACAGTAATTATTGAAGGCTTTATTTGGAATGATTTCGAATTGTACATTTAGGTACAGTATAACGGCTCATAAGCGACCACTCAATAGAAGTGTAGATGTGATTCTTATTTTACAACAGGACAAAAGCTAAATAGAGATGAACTTTTTTCCGAAATACTTAAGTTCTGCAGTATATTAATCCTTTATTCGTAATTAACTATAAAACTTAGAACTGGTTTCTATGTAACATGGAACTTATTGTGTCACGTTATATATTGTCCGTGTATGAACTGATACGCTATTGAAATTAATCTTCGTTCTATTCCTGAACGGTTCTAGTTTTCTTACTGCGTATTCAAGCAACTGCAAACATGCAATAAACAGTAAATCGGACGTTAAATTTAGTATAAATATCGGTCTTGGAGACAGGTGGCAGCTTAATGTAGGGTGAAAGTCATGCAGAATGCTCATACAGAAGCCGGCTAAGAGAGGTTGCAAACTACCTCAATGATAAACGTATTACGCGAAAACATTAAGAATTGAAATCTTTAACCTACCGAGTTAACTGTTAGCATGCCACATTCCAAGTTTCTCAAGCTTTTGATTGGTCAGATTTGAGTTCTCAAGCTTTTGATTGGTCAGATTTGAGCCAGAGGCTCAAATCTGACCAATCAAAAGCTTGAGAACGTACTCAGACTCAACTAAAAGTTTTATAAGCAGGGACCCTTATTTATTTGCATACGTGGATTTGTTAACTGGGTAAGTGCTGCGGCAAAAACAAAGCTTACCCTTATGCATTTGCTTAATAAGTATTAAATGATCTTTTGGTCGAATATATTGAATAAGTACTGCCCATTTGGTATTACTAATATTCAGGCCACATTTCTCTAAGAAAAAAATGTCAACTGATATATCGGTCACGTGTTAATAACAAAACATTACAGGTTGACAATGCCATATGATGACAAAGAAGTATACAAAGCTTGAGATAGATTCATAGAAAGCTAAAAGTAATGCTCCGGACAAAACCGAAGAGACCGATGAACGGACAGACAGACTGATCGACAGACAGAGTGATTGCAGTATATCCCCCTCAACCACAGGTGACCTTCGCATACTATGTATCAACAACAACAACTCGATCACAAATACATTATTGTTTTAATCACATGTCATAACTATCTAAAACATACCAAACGATAGTTTTCTGACCCAACCAAAAACAAAATGTTGTTTTTTTCGCGAACACCCCTGCTTTATATAATAAGTAAAAGGTATTCAACTCCGGCGGAGATCTGCTCAAAAATCGGTGGGTTCATTCACTGCGATTGTCCTTGAAAGGTTATTTGACGACCGATTTCCATAAAGCGTGTCTCGTTTATCAAAGAAATCATCACTGTTTTCCCAGAATATTAACACGTGTTTACAACGAGTCGCAAAAGTGACAACCAACCTCTCTAGGACACTGGTTGACTCTGAGGTTCGAAATAGAAATACGGTATAATTCAAGTCGAATCACCATATAACTTGTCTATAAGGCAATGTCCCGGTCTGATAGCATGAATGGATATCGTGTTTTCACAATTCTTCAATTAATATTTTTCTAAAAAATTCTACAAGCTTGATATTGATATCGGTGAAAGTCATTACTTTCGGTTTTAAACCGAAAGTAAGGATTTACAAACCGAAAGTAATAAATGTCAATTTCTACAACTTTGTAATTCAAATTTAAGTAGGATACTTACTGACATCATTCCACATACTGGACTATCATAAGACGGCATTAAGTTGAAGGCTTAATCAAAAACATATATATATGGACTTAATTCTGCGTAAACTATATTGGTACTTTCCGTTTAATCATATCACAATTGCAATTTATATACTTTTGAATTTGAATGGAAATCGGTTGGACCAAATTTTGCGTACAAATGGCTATATTTGATTATGGGGCCGGAACGACTAAGCCCGAAACGGATTGGAACCGAATTGTTCATAACAAATAAACTCTTCCAAACAGAAGGTAAAAATGTTACTCCAGTGCCAAAAAAGAAGGTCATACCTACCAGTACATGCTCTGTGCTGCGTGCTGTGGAATTTTATTATTATTATTATAAGTATTATTATTATTATTATTATTAATATTATTATTATTATACAATATTTATATAGCGCTTTTTTACACTGGATATGTGCGTTCAAAAGCGCTTCACATGGATGAAATCACTAACCGGAACGATCCGCATGATTATCTATCCAGACAATGAAATATGTACAATATATATGAAATCGCTTGTCGGAAGGAACTACATGATTTTCCATCCGGTCAGTGAAAGATATGCAAAAGATATACAATAGATATGAAATCACTATCCGCAAGGAATAGCATAAACTGTATTAACAAACTTGATACAGACAAGTTGACTGAAAGCCGTGCTCATCAATATCACAAATTAGAATAATCTGTATTGACAAAACTTGATACAGACAAGTTGACTGATAGCCATGCTCATCAATATCATGAATTAGAATAATTAATTAGAATTAGAATACCCGCCGCAGAATGAACTCTGACCACGATGCTGCGGAACTAATTGTGTCATGTAGCAAATTTGATGAGTGGAATGATATAGCTTTCTGAGAAAAGTATGGCGACATTGTATATACAGTAACATACCGATAGTTCGAACACTAAAATAAATATCATTACCGGTATTTAATACAACTTAACCCATTCCCTCATATTGGCGACTTTTGACGACTCTGTAAAAGTCACTTTGTGAAACCATTGTGATAAATAGAGCATTTAGGAGAAAATTCTCTATTTATCACAATGGTTTCAAACTACAAAATTCTAAAATTGTCCTTTTCTCTAGTTAATGTTCCTTTTCGGTAGATTTATTCAAAGAGGTTGTATCTAAAAAATAGCCTATGACATAATGGGTTAATGCAGTGTGAATCTCGTGCAGAAATCTTCTCTAGGAGATTTGGGTATGACGTTCACCCTGCATTAAACAGCCACCTGTCTATAAATATCTCTATTCTTCATTACTAATACTTTAAACTATCGAGTCTTTAAGTAGCTACAGATAACAGTGTTAACATTTAACCATTTCGCTGATATGGACGTAATTGTGATAACCTTTACGAACAGATTGGATCCAGGTGAAATGCACAGTAATTTGAATATTCTGAAAGTGGGTGATCCTTCGAAAACAAAAGTAGCCATGCCAAAAGAGAAAATCAACTACTCACGCCCCTAGCACCGGCTTAAACAGTATTCAATTTTCAAAATTTATACCATCAAAACTAGTGATCCCGAAGGAGCAAAAAATATAACAACACTGAGAATGAAGTGCGGGGCGACTATTTACGGGCGCCACACAAGCACTTACCACCTGCTGTTGTGAAATACATATGTTCTGCAAGTGGGTGATCCATCGAAAACAAAAGTAGCATGCCAAAAGAGAAAAATGCAGACTCGGTTTTATGGAGTCTGCACATGAGTAGTTATTAAAGGTGCAACATTACTCAACTGTTTGAAGCCTCATTAGGATCCACATTGTTTGATATTGTCAACAAAAAGGACGATTATATAAAAATGACAACTGAAACAGACGATATAATTGCATACATCAGTTCGTTTTAGCGAATCAGTTGAACACCACACCATGACGTGGTAGGATAAAGATATAGAGTACAGTAGTTGGATAGTCTTTTGTCTACGACCAGATGCTGATTAATGTAAATGTATACAACAGAATATGTCTTAACCCTTTCCCTGTTCTGTATTTAGGCCACATTGCAACACCTACTGAATATTCATTAACAAAATAGTTATAAAGATATATGGAAGATGGAACATTGTAGACATTTTAGGAACAGTTCTATCACATTTTATTAGCAAACAGAGTAGACCCTGATTAGACGGCTCCTAGAGGAGCCGTCTGATCTGGGTCTACTCTGTTTGCAAATGCGTGAAAACACGTTTGTATGAGGGAAAGTGTTAAAGCGGCCATCAACAAGAGGTCTAATTGCGAGTCTTTAAGGCAAATTGTAGCTCAATGCAGGTCAAACACAATGCCGAAAACTCGAATTCTGCTTTACGTTTGTCCTGTATTTAGAAACTACCTGCTTTTAAGACTACCATGTTCAATAGATGAATGGCCGCTTCGGATGGGTTATGCTGTAAGCTGGTTTATGTTTGTAACTGACCAGTTAATAATAAGTACGATATATACAATCTTATGATTACATTTAACCCTTCGCTTGCTATTCACGTCAATATACCCACCTGTAAATAGTGAATACCCAGATGAGACAGCTCCTGCAGGAGTTGATTGTGCAACCAGTGCACTCCACAGCAGTGATTGCACAGCGAAATATTTGTACACAGTGAAGATATATGTAAATATACAACAGGGCATCGGTGAAAGAAGGAGAAATGTATTTTAAAATTCAGCAGGAGACGGGTTAACAAACAGTTTGGATCCAGTTCAGATACAACTACCACATCGTCTAACAATGTCAATGATATTATTTTACACTCACGCTTCTAAAACTTCGGACAAAAAGACCAATTAGAAATTAGGGTTACCAACATCTTTATACTCTTATCACAGGTTCTGAACATTTTACTTTATGAATATTCATGTAAGGGATAATGATACCATGGATATTTTAGCTGCATTGTCATAGTGGCTTTTGAATAAAGGACATTTTAACCTTAGCAGAAACTGTCAGATCGGATCGTTGTTGTCATTAGCAAGTACAGCAGACCCTTATCAGACGACTCCTATAGGAGCCGTCTGATCTGGGTCTACTCAGTTTGAAAATACACCAAAGGATGTCTGTATCAGATAATGATTAATCCGTGTACGGCTAGTACGCTAATTCTCCGTTGATGTTCATGTCATTGGCTATTACGCAATTGAATATTAAAGCCACGCATGAAACATAATATATTCAGTCCTGTTACGAATGTGTGAAACAAGAACTCGCTTAAGGTACTCGAAATTATTACACCATAAACGGTGGAGATGGCAGTAACTGCAAATTACCATGGATTACTACCTCGTGCTTGTTTATTTGCTGCAGTGCTATTTTGTTGTGTAGCTTTTTAACTGCTGTTGAAAGAATAATTGTTAAACAATTTGAACTGTGATTATTACCCCTATTCATTTTCTTTTTCTGCTAAACTCTTACATTTACCAGTTTGGATATTTTTGCATCATACAAACACTACACTCAAAACATAAGCCTCGCCCTTTGGATTTATGTCGATAGAGGCCTCATTCTCAAAGTATTGGATATATAAACACTTGATATTATGTTAACATTATTACATGGCAAGTGGTATTTAGTGCGAGAAAGCGTTTATCACATCTCGTCAGTTTTGAAACAAATTAATGTGTGTTTTCAAAGTAAATTGTGAAGTCTTGTTTTAAATGAATATATGTATGAAATGCGGTATGCATGAGTGTGAACAATACGAAGAAGTAAACTTTGTTTTAACCTTTCTTTCAAGAGACATTTATACAGCCGGGATAGAATTAAACAAGCGTTCAACGTAAAGACATGTCCTAAGTGTTTTGTTTCGGGCTAGTGGTATTTGCAATGCCTTTACAGACCATGGACAGGCAATGATACGCAATGAAAGATATGCCAACTTAATTAAGCAAATTGATAATTTCGTTTTCATTAGGCTGTGTTTTCATATTCAGCCTACATGAAATGCATTCAGCTTTAGAACTATCAAATAAAACATTAGTAGCAGGAATATAATCCAGAAAACCAGTAAAAGCATGGTCATACTAAACCCTGCTTATCTGCCTGATATATATTTGCAACTGCATTTAGACAAAGTCCTGTTACATACCATATTTAAATGTACATTAGTAAACTTAAGATTAATACATGACCTAGGATTGGAAATATACTAGAATTAACTAAAACCGTATTTTTGTGAAGTTAAACATTCATTGCACATGATAGGAGCTTACTGCATTATATTTGCCATGTATTAGGCAACTTCAAGCTTTTAACCCATTCCTCCATAGGCTATTTTAGACCCAACCTATTTGAATGAATCTACCGAAAAGGAGCATTAACTAGAGAAAAGGAAGCTTTTAGAATTTTGTAATTTGAAAACATTGTGATAAATAGAGCATTTGCTCCTTATGCTCTATTTATCACAACGGTTTCAACAGGTGACTTTTTCGGAGGCGTAGAAAGGCGTATTTATGGAGAAAAGGGTTAAAGCAGTATACGCTCATACATTATGAAGTTACTTTAGTCAAAGTACACTGTACTTGTTGTACTGTTTTGCATTGATATGGTTCAATTGTTACACAATACGATTATTCTGATACAATTTAGCGCTTATTTCAATCCATGTTGTTTCAGTAGACAAGTGGTACAGTAATGATACGCTCCGTTAATATGATTTCCAAAGAAAATGTAGTTTATAAAAAGTTCAATTGTTTATAAAAACCGTTTAATAACACACGCACAAAGGCTTCTAATTCTGAGTATTTGATTCAGGTAATAGCTCAAAGCAAGATGCAAGTTTTGCAAACATCTCTTTCACTCTGTATCTAATAGTTACCTGTTTCTCAGGAAGGCAGCAGTGAGTTTTTACTATTTCGAAATCGACATTATGATCTTCTTTCTTACACGCACCACTTTGCATTTCTGTTATAACTATTTCCTGCTACTTCTGATTTTGACAGTATCCTCTTAGAAATCTTGAATGTTTTACTTGTATGCTGAGTTTTTGACACTTCAGTAAATACGCCGTCACTCATTATATAAAAAGTCCCACACTGTAGTGTTTCGCTTCGTTTGCATGCTACTACTGTAGTTGTAATTATCGTTTCAACCATTTGAAGAAATATTATGATGAAAATAACACCGTTCAGCTAATAATACAATATGTGTATGCAGGTATCTGTCAATTATAC
This sequence comes from Azorinus chamasolen, assembly GCA_963576725.1. Classification (NCBI taxonomy): domain Eukaryota; kingdom Metazoa; phylum Mollusca; class Bivalvia; order Cardiida; family Solecurtidae; genus Azorinus; species Azorinus chamasolen. The sequence continues at coordinate 94,990,191 of OY755236.1, read as the reverse complement.
AGTAAAACCTCTCTTAACCGGACATTAAATTAAGTATAAATATCGGTCTTGGAGACAGGTGACAGCTTAATGCAGGGTGGAATTCATGCAGAAAGCTCCTTTCTGTGTGACTTTTTCCCTGCATTAAGCAGTCACCTGCCTAAAATATCTAAGTTCTTCCCTACTAGAATTCCGGTTAAGAGAGGTGTTACTGTATTTGACTATTTCGCTGCCCAATGACGAATAGTTGATAACCTTTTCAAACAGTATGGATCCAAAGGGTGTGTGTTACTATGACTATGTCTTTAAACACACATAAAGAGGACTCCAAAATGAAACTTACTATAGAAGACGAATTTTGCAAACAACAATACGTGATGGCAAGAAAGGGTTAACCTTTTCCTTCATATTAACACATTTTCACGCATCTGTAAAGTAGACCCAGATCAGACGACGCATATGCTCTGTTTGCTAATGGAATGTGATATATCTGTTTCTTTAGTTTCTATAATGGCTACAATAATCCACCTTCCATAGTATTCAGTAACTATTGCAATGTATGCACGGGCAGTCTCTCCTCCTCGCTGATTTGAAAGGCTCAATAATTTAAGTTGCCAACATTTTGATAACTTAAAAATAGATTGGCATAGTTGCAAATAGTGAAGACCCTGATCAAGCTATTTGATTCAATGTGCGATTTCAACCCGTTTTGAAATAAAGTTGTAAATTGAAATAAAAATGATTGAAATACTTTTTACTGCACGGAAATGGTAAAAACAGAATACATCCATACTAATATACACTCGTGGTGTGTTTCCATTGAAACAAACTTCAACCCGTTTTAAAATAATTGTGACATCATGACTAATTTTGAACTTTCATGGGTTAAATTGATATTGAACACTTTTTGTAGTAAAATATGCATTTTATGTCATTGACGTCATGTGACGCCGACTTGACACCATGAGTCAACAGATACTTGAAACACACCACGAGTGTATACGAGTATGAATTTATTCTGTTTTAACCAGTTCCGTGCAGGAAAAAGTACTTCAATAATTTTTATTTCAATTTGCAACTTTATTTCAAAACGGGTTGACATCGAAAATCGCACATTGAAACAAACTTCAGTCCGTTTTGAAATATTTTTTTCAAAGTGCAACGTTATTTCAAAACGGGTTGGCATCGAAAATCGCACATTGAAATGAACTTCAACCCGTTTTGAAATAATTATTTCAAAGTGCAACGTTATTTCAAAACGGGTTGCTACAGTGCACGCTTATCAGACGGTGCGTCTAGGGGACAATAACGCATCTGGCTCTACACTCTTAACCCATTTGCTCCCAGTGGATTCTTCCATGCTTATATATTGGATTAGTCCATTTTATATAAGGGTGCCTGATCAAAATTTTCAATTTCGTTTTGTTTTATATTGAAATTCCTATCAACAAACAGTGTAGACTCTGATCAGACGCCGCATTACGCGGCGTTCTGGTCAGAGTCTATACTGTTTGCCTACGTCCCATATATGGGATCTTGGGAGCAAATGAGATAAACACATAGATAAGATATTTTCCACATTGTGGCAAATGTATAATGTACACCCAAATCACAAATTTCTTGAATGGTTCAAATAGAACTAGTAAAACTAACATACAATTTAACAGTGTTTTGTTAATTACAATGAATTCTACAAGTTCGCATGTAGAATACATAAGACATAGTGTGATATTAAGTAAGGTTTTTTATATTGTCAGGCATAGATAAGGTTTTGTCCACGTGCGTTAATACCAAATGCTCCGACCGAGCAATAATTGATTTATCATATTTTAAGTGTATAGTAAGAAATGTTATCTTGAATTTATCATCTGATTCGTTCTCCATCGTTAAGTCTGTGTTCGGTATACGGGATCAGTTAGTGCAAAATAATTTTGGTGATGTTTACATAATATTAGGTAAAATATATTGACAAAAGTTTCTTTTGAGCGGAATGTCATACAATTGATATTATGAATACAACCATTAATTCAGTGAACATGAGATGGTGATTATTGCGAGTACGATTATATCCTGCCATCATTGAAATGTCTTAACCCTTAGCCTGCTAAGCGCGACCTAACTAATATTTACAAATAGATTGGATTCAGATGAGACGCTGGGTAACTCGGCGTCTCGTCAGAATTCAAGCTGTTTGACACTCTGTCAATATTCTCTCAAAAGCTTGAATGAACCGGAAGCGAGTGAAAACTGAGACAGATCAGATTTTTAGTTTAGTCGACTTCATTTTCATAGCAGGCTAAGGGTTACTATTTGCTTATAATATATATGGATGACAACATGTGTAATTGTCCAATGGCTGCCTGGTCGGTCACACAATGGATTTTACATACATTTGGTATTTCAATTAAAATTATGTTTATGTTGTAACACTTAGCTAAATCGTTCCTGATCGTCTGTGATATTTATTTCCAGCTGATAAGTGAGTCCTTGTGTTGTATAGCATGAACGCTTTGGCATACGCTAAATCATAGATAAAGTATAAACCAATTGTTTGGTGGTATTGTTATATAAATGACTTTCTGTAATACGTCTTTAGATCCAACAAATGTGTAGATGTAAATAGTGGTGAGATTGTGAACACGTTATGAAAGACCATGAATGGAGAGGCTTTTTATCAGAGTATTAATGCCTGAATTGTCTTACTAAATCGTACGTGCATTTTTAACCCTTTACTCCATGAGTATTCATGTCAGAAATACTGACATCATGAACAGTAATTAGAAAAATTGGAGGAGTCGTCTGGTATGGGTCTACTCTGTTTGCAAAGGCTCAGAAAGGCGTATTAATGAAGTAAAGGGTTAAACATGTAATGCAGTCCTGTTCCATCTCATATAAGAGCTTTCTGCATTACGTTCACCCTGCATTAAACAACCACCTGCTTTTTTATAAACCTGTGTTCAATAAATGAATGGTCGTTTAGGAGAGGTTCTATTGTATGGTCTGTATTTGCAACCAGCCATATTGAACAATATTTAATGGTACTACTTCGTGATTCTAATTTATAGATATTTTCCATATTGACTAAATACACGAATAAATCGTCAAAACAAGAAGATACTGGCAATTGTATTGGACGACTTTAATGCAATTAAATGCTCATAATTTATATCAAAACTGAACTTGTCAACATTTTGCATGCCATCGAAACAGAAGGAAGAAAGGATATTAAAAAAAGTTATTAAAAGTGTAAGCTCTGAAATTTGGGGGATCCTTCGAAAGCAAAAGCAGCAATGCAAAAAGAGAAATCTGCAGACTCGGTTTTATTGAGTCTGTTCATAAGCAGTTATGAAAAGTGCAACACTACTCACACACCCTAGCACCGGCTTAAGCGGTATTCGATTTTCAAAGAATAGCATCGAAACTAATGACACCAAAGGACCAGAAAATATAAATATATTAACACTAAGACGTAACACATGATTAACATTTGAACTTTTAATATTTCAAGGAGAATGAATCGCCAATGTTTTACTCTATATTCCGTTCCGCGTGAAAGGCTTACATCTGCGGCGCATTTTGAGTGACAAACATAGAAGGACCCCTTCAGGAGGTTCTGCCATTACACTCTTTTCCCTCATTCAATAGGTTACACATGCCTATATTCCATGAACTTTCTTATTTTAGAAACTCTTTGATTCGGGTTTTTAACTTTGTGCACTGTCTGCTGACTACCTGTAAAACTCATCTGTGGTGCATTGTTTAATGTGCTAAAACGTATTCACACGCCGAAAACCTCTAACAAAAGTATGTCGTATTTGACAAATGGATTCACTTAAGCTGAAGCTGCACAAACAGCCGTTACTTGCCTTGTGGTGCACTGTCATTTTTTTTCTTACCTCCTGGAGCACGAAAAGGGTAGAAAGTGGCTTACTGCAGAATGTACAGTTAAACCCCTCTAAATTGGACGTTCCAATTAATATAAATATCGGTCTTTGAGATAGGTGGCAGCTTAATGCAGGGTGAAAGTCATTACAGAAAGCTGCTAGGAGTTTTCTGCATGAAGTTCACCCTGCATTAAGCAGCCACCTGCCTAAACGTTCTTCTCTAGTATAATTCCGGTTCAGAGGGGGTTTACTGTAATTGGAAAAATAACGAGAATTCGGTTAATAATTCATTATTTTTAGATCGTAGAAGTTATATTAACAACATGACCCCTGTTTACAAGGAATTACATAGTTTAAATTCGAGTCAGGATCAAATTGGTATTCTAGAATATCTGGCGTACCATTATAAAAATGCAGCTAATAAATACCTATTATGTCAGTATTTAACACAAAGATTAATAAGGTAAAGTATTCAAAGCTGAATCTTTCATGTGTATGATTAGATATATGAAGCTTGCACAACTGAAAATTGCAATGCGAAATGTTTGTTACACACTATCTTGATCCAGTTTAAAGTATCAACGTATCGATAAACAGTGGTTTCATTATGAGTACAAGCGAGGTTTTACGCAAGCGTAAAATGGCTGCCTAACACGTATCAGGTGGCAAGATCAACAGTGTAAACCAAGACCTTAAATGTAAATAAATAAATAAATACAATAAGACGCGGGTTATATAGTGTACTTGCAGAAAAAACAATGGGATTGTAAATGAATGGAAATCAGAGAAAGAACATAGGCCTACATGTATTTAACACTTATTAACCTGTCGTGTTTGAGATGTTTTGCTGTGTTTGCATTTTTATTATGCAAAGAAACTTTGAAATAAAAAGTTTGTATTCAACTAGTTACCAAATTCAACTGACAGTTAATCAGTTATTCACTTGTTAGGCGTCATTTCATTTGCAAATCAGAGTTAAGGTGTGATTTGTGTAAGTGTGGAGTAGGTTCTACAAACGGGATGATGTGTGGATATTTAATGACAGGGTGCTAATATTAAATTGATTTAAAACAATTGCATGTTAATGTCGAAATAAGAAATAAAAAGAAAAAACTGACCTACGAAAAGAAAAAAATATTTTCGTATCTACCTAGGATCGAACCCGTGTACCCTTGGTATCTAGGCTAACGCGCTACCCCTACGCCACGGTGCTTTATACTAAATAATGTTTCAAATATAGCTATATCACTACCTTTTTAAAAACCGCTTTCGAAGAACATTTACACATGAAATTAAAATGCAAAAGCATCATGCGGAGTTTAAACAATAATAAATGGGAAGTCATAATTTTTGAAATAACAACAACATAATTTTCATGAATTTTAGAAAAGACGAGTTATAGAAACACAGGACCGCGGTTAATCATGCACCTTTTTCTAAGCCATTTAAGTATAGGCTGCCTTCGGCAGCCTAATAACATACACCTCGCTGTATATAATGTTTGCTCAAATCTGTATCTGGTGCCATTTTAACTACGTCCAAGCTTTGACGAAACTGTTATCCGATTATAAAACTGCTTGCATCTTGCCGCGGCTCTATGTTACCCAGAGTCTCATCTGGATCCAGGCTGTTCGCAAATGTGAACCATGTCGAGATTAGTAGAATAAATTTCTAATAACTGCTCATTAACCGACTCAATAAAACCGAGTCTTCAGTTTTCTCTTTTCACATTGCTACTTTTGCTTTCGAAGGATCTCCTACTTTCAGAATTAATTATATGGTATAGCTTCTTGAGCAGTAATGAAAGTGTGTGAAAAAGCATTGCAAAGGTAAAAGTTGTATGACTATCATTTAGTCCGTTTGTGAACATTTGGTAAGTACATCACGTGCAAAGGAGATCATATGCATATAACATGGACACATTGTGTTCACAGTGTGTGCAGAATTTCTTCGTTTTCTCTTGACTCATTTCATACAGCAACAGTTCGGTGGATCTGAATGCCGAGACCGTTTGCACTGGTTGTTCACATTTGTCTGCTTTGATACGCATATTCCTGTTGTTTGGCTGTATGCAAAGTGATGAGAAGGATGCGGAAAATGTGTCTCTCAAACATCACAGATAACTATGTATATATTCAGGTTTAAAAGCCATACTACCTCGTTAAATGCTGTGACCTTTATTGATTTGTCTGAATAGAGAAAGATGATACTTTTAACTACAGAATATTCGTTCGCAAATAGTATGATAATCGTCTAATCGTTGTAATACTTGTTACATCACGAAATTAGATGTTTACTTAAGACAAATACATCTTATTGAGACATATTGTTTGCGACATAAGATGTTTTCATAGACCAGTAGACTTCTTTTATTCATAAACATATTGTTTAGTCATTGATGAGTGACCACATTTAGCAAGCATTTTCAAACATGAAGTGTACAAGTCGAACTGTATGTATGTAGCTATTGTGATGGACCTCTTACGGTTGTTATGCCATTTTGCCTATATTGATGGATCAATATTTTATACAGCAAACGGATAAAGTACTTTTACCATAGCGACAAAGACACAATACAACTTTACTGGCTTTATAGTATTTATCTCATTCCCTCCCTAGACCATTTTTATACCCAACCTCTTTGAAAAATTCTACCAAGAGGGAGCATTAACTATAGCAAAAGAGAATTGTCGAATTGTGTAGTTTTGAAACCAATGTGATAAATAGAGCATTTGCTCCATAGGAGCAAGTGTTCTATTTATCACAATGGTTTCAAAGTGTGACTTTTACAAAGCCTCCAAATATTGTCACTAGGAAGGAATGCGTCAAAGTGAATTATTCATGATGTTTTGAAGACATTATAGTAAACCGTTTACATACCAAACTCCAGCTGCTAGCACAGAACACATTATGAAGTATGATAGTTCGCCAATAAGAGCGACAAAAACCTAGATCAAGTTCATTAACCCTTTCGCTGCCAAACTCTGTCGTCTGCTAACTTTGTCGTCTGCTACAAAATTTCATTCTTTTGATTTTCTTCATTTTTGTTTCAAAAACATAGTAACAACAACAAACAGTTTGGATCCTGATGAGACGCCGAGTTACTCGGCGTCTCATCTGGATCCACACTGTTTGCATATGTAATGACAGATCCGGCATTGGCAGCCAAAGGGTTAACCATCTGTTTGTTCTCTCTTATAACAACTGTAATGTGATAGCTGGTGTTCCAATGCAGGTACGTACTCTTAAGTACGTTTGTTTAAAAAACATTTCATTGATACCAATGCATTACTTTGCAGGAATTAATAGAATACTTATATAATATCACAACTATGTCTGAAATTATTTAAATTTTCATTTTCTGTTCTCTTTATATTGTTACAATTTGCCACAATGAAATTGAAAGACTTTGACTATTCGATTCATTTAAACATAAGCATTCAGCTCGTTGTTTTATTTGGTTTCAATAGTTTAATGTTCATGTGTTTCAATAGAGTACTTGGACATTATCAAAACGTAGTTTGAATGAAAAGCAACGACATATTTGCGGGTGTGGTACACACATGGGCCCAAGGTTACATGAGTCTAAGTCTGAGATCATTCTCAGGAGTATCTGATTGGTCAGATAGATTCTGAGCAAGCTCAGAATGACCAATCAGGGTCCATGCTTATAAAACTTTTAGTTGAATCTGAGTTCGTTCTCAAGTTTTTGATTGGTCAGATTTGAGCCTTTGGCTCAAATCTGACCAATCAAAAGCTTGAGAACTCAAATCTGACCAATCAAAAGTTTGGGAATGAGCTCAGACTAAAGCAAAAACTTTGTTTAACATCGGTAGGCGATATATTTCCGATTCACGTGATTGACATTAAGTGACTTTAGATAGAATACATTTTGTGAGCAAGTTGGCCAACCTATACAGAGTGAATAATTCTAAATTTAATTTAATTCAAACTACATAAAATACCAGGCCAATGCCATACATGGAAATGTTATCAGGTACGGACTCGGGTGCGCATTTATTGACTCAAATGTTATACGTACGAGGGACATTTCATAATTAATGCAACTAATCACCTTGGCACCTCACTGTGCACGCTATTCACGTAAACAGTATTACAGTTTATTCTCTACACAGATGTATACCACAGTTGCGTGTGTAAATGCTGTATTTATGCTAATATACAGACAAACGCAATACATAGTTATTGATATGATAATAACAAAGGTCGGCAATAAAAGTGAAAAGGCAGCTAAAATTCGAGGTTATACAGACTAGATGCCAGCTTGGAGTATCTGCGAAGGAGAGTTTTGATGAATTATTCAAGGTTCATGGGCAGAATGATGTATCGTATGCCACAGTCACAAGATAGTTTAAGAAGTTTGAAAACGGCTGTGACTCTATTATTGGTGCACTAAAACCAGGACGTCGTTGTAGTGTCACTGCAAGTAATATGGTTAAAAAAGTATGCAATGTGACAAATTGTTCTCCAAATTGTTAGTAGGGTCGGAATTTCAGCCATGAATGTATTCCTCATACTAAAGTGTAATTTGAAAATGAGACGCATTACAGCTAGATGGGTCCCTCATTTATTGTCGGACAACCAAAAACGCGTCCAACTTGAAACGATTAGAAAACCGCTCAAAATGTTCCAAACGATCACTGCAAACAGTTTTCTGACATTATTACAAGATATGAGACACGGTTACACCTATTTAGCCTAGCTGGAATATTAACAACAAAATATGGGCTGCCAAACACTGTCACCGACCTTCAATTGCCATACGAATAATAAATGCCAAGAAAGAAATGTTTCATATTTTCTGCGATATCAGTGGTCTAGTTATGCAACTTGCTGTACCAACTAGAAAGTATGTTACTGGGATATTTTACAAAGAGAAAGTGTTGAAGAAACTTAAAAAACAATGTTTTAAACGGCGTCCATACGCAAGATCTAAGAACATATGCCTGCTGCATGACAATGCCCCTGCGCATAAGTCTGCTATTGTGACCTCGTTTTTGAAAAAGGAAATGGTTCGAGTTCTTCCACATACACGCTATTCCCTAGATTCCCCGTTCGACTATTTTCTTTCCTAGACTGAAGACAAAAACACATTTAGTTTGTAAATATTATAAGTCTAAACAGTCCCTGAGATCCGCTGTTTATCAGTGCATGCTTTGAAGGTATTTCACGTAAATAATTAAAACCTATCAAAAGCGCACTTTGTATTACCCCAGTTGCAGGCGCACGTTGTATTATCCCAGTTGCAAATCATGTTTCAACTCGTTCCGTCATATAAGCGCCTTTTCACGCATTTGCAAACAGAGCATATCCGGATCAGACGTATCCTACAGCAGCCGTCTGATCAGGATCTGCTCTGTTGGCTAATGTATTTTAAAGGATCTGTTTCTTTACTTTGTAAAATGGCTACAATGTTCCACCTTCCATATTTCATTTTAACTATGTTGACCAGGAATACTCAGGTATTGACATTTGGAATAAACATAGAACAGGGAAAGGGTTAATGAATCAAATCACTTGCCGTGATATTGAAAGTAGATCTTGAACAGTCAATAAAAATATCAAACAATATGTTTCTTATATCATTGTCTTGAATTAATAATAGACCGGTTGCAATTGAAACCTAGATTTTCAGAAGCATTCAATTTCAATTCTTAACGTTTACGAAAACAAAATTGCTTGTCATTTAAGATCACAAAAATCCATGAATATTGCAGCATTCCACGCATTTATTCCATAGGTAATTTTCACTTTCAGTTACCATGTATCATCGCACACACTTTTTTGCTCTCCTAAACTCTACGCACCACGTATAGTTAAATTGAAAAAACACGTACACTGTTTTGCATGACTGTTTTGTCAATTAAAACGTAAAACAAGAGCAACCAAATGGAAGCTAGTACTTGGATGATCTCCATCGCCACACACAGGTAGGATAGTGTCGTTGCAGTAAGTGTTAATTCTCTTAACGTATATGTGTAAATATTCTTGTTTAATGAACCACTGAAAAATAAATTGATTTTGAAATTTACACCAGTTTGTATCAGTATATTTGCTAGAGGTGATTAAAGGAAGCATATGAACTGGGTATATTTATAACTAAATCCTACATAATCATTATTTCCATAAACCGTACGTTATGATTATTCAGATGCATATCCCTTGGATATTGCCTGTCTTCCAGTTCAGAAATCTGAAGCACTTAAATCGGTCATCTTTTTTTAAATCTTTTCTCATGCCATTCCGTTCTATATATACACGTGCATCGAATGCAGATGTCTGGTCTTGTTAGCCATACCTGTTTCAGAATTCAATTCAACCGGAGAAAAACTTGGCAACGCGTTTAATTGTTATAACAAGCAATTGTTGCATCAAACGACGGATATAGCTTTTTAGTTTCTGTGATTCTATTTTCAGAGGTCAACGGCCGAGGTTTACCTAGAGTATTGGTGTGCTACCGAAGCGAGTACTTATAACTTGTTCACCGGCTTAAGCTTTGTATTAACACGTTATGTAATAGATGTGATTTTTGACGCCTTTACAAACAGATTATACCCAAATCAGATCAGGGTCTGCACTGTTTACCTGTATGATACCAATTGTCTACTGCTTGTCATAGTCATTAAACCATTCCCTCCTAGACTATTTATATTTAACCACAGCCTATTTGAACAAATCTACCGAAAAGAAGCATCTACTAGAAAAAAGGAAAATTTTAGAATTATGTAATTACTCCAAATTCTCTATTTATCACAATCATTTCAAAACATGACTTCTACAAAGACATCAAAATGCGTCAGTGGGAAGGAATGGGTTAATGTCCTTATTCTATTTATACAAGAATCAAATCAAGTTATATTCATGAATATACATCGGGGTAAATATTATAGCATAATTATGTGGTTTTGCGTATGTAGCACAAGCATTAGAAATAGTAATAGCATGCTACTTTCGTGTTGGGTGATCAAAACGCTACCATGTCGTCTAAACAACTCTTTAACATTTAGCCTGCTATGGGTGGATGAGTGAATACTTATGCCAACAGTTTGGATCCAGATCTGACGCCGAGTAACGCGGCGTCTCATCAGGATCCAACCTGTTTAATACTGTGATTGCATTTCGGTAGACAAATTGCTTATAACTTGAATTTTGAAAATGTAGTAGGTGAAAGATTCTGTAAAAATAATTTACTCAGTAGGCTAAAGGTTCATGATGCTCGTCTATTAGCAAATCTTTATTCATATGCAGTATTTCAGATTTGACAACTGTTGTCATTGAATAGCGTCTTAATAGCTAAAGACTTAAAAAAAGTCCAAGTAGGGTAGAAATATTAGAATAAGAGCTGCACATATACACTTAATTGAAAACAGTCATTGATCCATGCGTTTAACTGCTTTAGTGTTTACATCAATGCAGTTATCAATATAATTACCAGTATTGAGAATTGATAAGATATGGTTAATACAATATCTAAAATGTTCATACGTATATATTATATTGAAATAGACCAGGTTAGTTACCTGTCTCATCGTTTGCATAGCTGCATATATGATAATAAATCACTAAAGATATGATTGTGTATAATTTAAATGTAGAAATGTAGTAATACAGTCACAAATGATATGTTTCACGGAATTTAATTTTAATTTCCGTTTTCATACTTCATTACATAACTACTTAATTAATCATTGACAAACATCAATAACATAGTGATCGTATTGGTGACGTTGTAACTCTCCATCTTGTATGACCTTGGAAGATCACACAAGGTAGTCTTTACTGTAATTATGGTAGGAATGTGTGGGTTTAAATAATATATTGACTCAAATAATTAATGACTATAACATTTAATAAATCATCTGAAGCTATTTATTGTACTGTAGATTATGATTAAATACATATACCGTTGAATTCCGATATCTTGAACTGAACTTCAAAGGACCTTACAAATTACTACGACGTAACAGAGGCTCGAGTCGTCCGATTTCTGATCTGGGTCCATGCATTTTAGTTGAGTCTGAGGTCGTTCTCAAGCTTTTGATTGGTCAGATTTGAGTTCGTTCTCAAGCTTTTGATTGGTCAGATCTGAGCCAAAGGTCAATCAGATCTGAGCCAAAGACCAATCAAAAACTTGAGAACTCAACTAAAAGTTTTATAAGCATGGACCCTGAACAATGTTCCAGTTCACAGCTTAATGCAGGTCTAAAGTAATTCCGAACGCTTCTGTAGGAAATTCTAGCATTTCTTTTGACGTGCATTAAACTCACATGTGTCTTTCTAGATATGCGTAGTGATACATTTTAGAACAATTCTGTATTGTAGATAGCAGGAACGACCTTTTACTTCATTATAACCCGAAGTTCGATTTATCCGAGTTCGGGATATGAAGATCAACTGTACATGCACGTTTTGTATCCTTAATACACATTGAGGAATATGGATATTATACTGAGGTATATTTGAATATATTACTTTCAAATGAAGTTTTATCCTGGCGTCTTAGTGATTGCTCTAAGCGTAACATACATTTCAAATGGAGGAGGGTTGAAACTTGGTGCCTATTATAACATTTCCAATACATTCATATGTATATATTCTGAAAAAGGAGATCCTTCGAAAGCAAAGCAGTAATGCAAAAAGAAAAGATGCAGACTCAGATTTATCGGAGTCTGTTCATAAACAGTTATTAAAAGTGTAACACGCCCCTAGCATCAGCTTAAGCGGTGTTCATTTTTCATAGCTAATAATATCACAATTAATGATCCCAAAGGACCAGAAAATATAATAATAATGAGAATAAAGTACGGGGAGGCTTTATGCTCCGTTTTATTGAGTACATTTGTGTTCATGAGCAGTTGTTTAAAGTACAACACTAGGCACGCCCCTAGCACCGGCTTGAGTGGGATTCATTTGTCATAACTAATCACATCAGATCCCGAAGGACCAGAAACTGTAACAACACTGAGAATGAAGTAGGGGCGGCTTTACAATGCCTCCTCACACGCACTTCACACCTGCTGCTGTGAAGTACATACATTCTGAAAGAAGAAGATAATTCGAAATCAAAACCATCGATGCAAAATAAAAGAAAAATGCAGACTCAGTTTTATGTAGAAGTCTGTTCATGAGCATTTGTTAAAAACATTAATCCCTGAGACGAAATATCTTATAGTCTTCGTGTGGCTATTATATAAGACATTATGGATTGCAATCATTCCGTTCTCTCACATTTATACTACCAGTCAGTTATATTAACCTTTAACCTTTGAATACATATGCAAACAGTTTGGATCCAGATGAGACACCGAGTTACTCGGTGTCTCATCAGGATCCAAACTGGTTGACACCCTGAATGCATCTTGACAGACAAATTGAGTATAGCTTGATATTTGGAAATCTATTAGGTGACAATTTCTGTAAAAACATTTGCTAAGCAGGCTAAAGGTTTAATCAAAACAAAAGTATTAACAATGAGAGTCTTAGCTACTTAGCGTCTCATCTGAATCCAAATTGTGTGTACAATTATCCATTTATGCTGCTAGCATACAAATAAGAGCAATCTGTTTACCAAACGAAAGCGATTTGACAGATGCCTGTCCGTTGAAATGGAAAAGTGAATATATGTTTAAAGTATCATTGTCGTTCTCCGTTCTCTGACTGACATTCATTAGCGATTGCAATACACCCGACCGTCGCAATATATCTAATCACACTAGTAAAGTAGTTACTAAGGCTGTTTCGTATATCACGACAATACTGGTGATTTGAATGATTCTTTAAATGGTAGAATGCATTGCAATACATATTTTAGAAAAACAGCCTCGACGATTTTGACCGCATTTATATACATGGAGTAAGAGTGTGAACAAAAAAGTAAACATGATTGATTAGCACACTTTGTACTGCATATTATAAGAAAAACAAATGTAAATACGATAATTATGGTACCAGTGTACATGTGATGCTGAATAGAGAATTTTAAATAATTCTGTATTCGCTCATCTCTAACCGTGGTCATGATCTTACCACCAGAAACATTTTTTCCAGAGATTAGTCGGTGAAAGGGACCGAACGGTGTTTGTTTCGTAAATAAATGTGTTATCTTATCAGTCAAGTACCCATAACTATTATACCTACTACGTACTTTGATTCAATCTATCGATATTTGAAAAAGGTGTTAAAAGGAATACGCATACTATTTTTGTCAACTTGCCACATAATTGTAAGCACACTATACATGTATATGAACGATTAATATACGCATGGGGCGATCATTCTATGGTTTGACCACAGATATTCAGTAGTTCTACATTCACACTTCGGGCACTTTATATTCAAGTGAGTATATTATAAAAACAAAATGAAAGGGAATTAAGATAACTGGGTGTAATTTGATATTCCCATTGACTGCATTCGAAGTCTGAAATAGCTATGAGTTTATTGCACATTAAGTATTTTTGTTTGTTTGTGTTGATTAGCGTCGGTTTCTGCCCACTTTCGGCTAAACGGATGCCCTAGTGAGAGGGGAGAGGGTACGGAGCAACCCGATCGCGATGCCCTACTCGTATTACCGACATAGTTTTTCTGGTTCTTTTAGATGCCATTAAATTACTCAAGATCGATGTCACCCCACACTCAAATTAAATAACACAATTCACCGCGCAAGACTCTGGACCGATATCATCCCACAATCGAATTAGGCAACACACTTCAGCACGCATGAAAGGATTGAGATGTAAACAACTCGAAATAAAGTCAATAACGTTTTCTTTAAGTACCACGTCTTGCTCCTTTGATTGGTCACTCACGAAACGTTTCCAATTCTCCGATAACTGGTCCTTTAATATGTCCATTTGAAATCCTTTCAATGGAATGGAATGGAAAAGTAGATACAACAGCATCACACCAATACTCCATAATTATGTCACTTTGTTTTGGTAGGAATGGCCTTTCTGCAAGAACCTCGGGTGACAAATATGATGATCGGCCAAGATAATCAGTACACAAGACAATACTCCCATCATCTGAAAATTTAAAAACAGCTACGTAAATGAGCATCACTGTGCCTAATCAGTGCAAAACAATACTAAACATTCAATGCTAACGCTTGTCGACATGCTTTGTAATCTTCCGACCACTCTGCAATCTGCTAATGAAATGTGAATTTACGTTTACATCTATTGTATCCAGGGCTTTCTTCTTGAAAAATTGTTTCTTTGCAAGTTTATACATACATTCATATCAACACAAAACATGGTAAGTTAATACTTATTTTATTTTACCGACTTAAATATGATTTTGAATGCATCAAAATGTAGAATATTCGTCTCTAATTTATTCTTTTTAAAAGGCAAAGTATTGTCAAAATATTAGACTTAACGCTTAATGTATATTTATATAGGTATCATTTACTTTATTATTATGGAAACTGATATATTTCAGATAATATTACTATTGCAATTATGTACCACAATGTTAGAATTTCAAAAAGCATATTGTCTTATGTGCACAATAAAATATGTGTCATATACAGTGCTCCCTCTCTACAACGACACCATTTGGGATACGAAGAGTGTATGTGTTGTTCTGAGGGAGTTGTTATAGGGGGGGAAAATCAAACATAGTTAGCTTGTTTGCAGATCCCCAGATAATGTGTATTTCGAGAACTAAAATCGTTATGCCTCAATCAAACCCTGTGTTGTGACCACTCTTTAGAATCGTCACAAAGTGACGATTCTAAAGAGTGGTCACAACATAGGGTTTGATGGAGGCATAAAGAAAAAGGTTGTTTCTGGAGCTTTGTTGCTTCGGAAACAGTGGCATGCGTTGTTGTAAGGAGGGAATCGTTATTGAGAGGGCCGTTGTAGGGAGGGAGCACTGTACTCAAACTGTTTTTGTGATTCAACAGATCTTAAAACAGTTCTGCATTTGTCTTTATAACCAGTTGTGAATCAAACATTGGGTTGTTATCCGATATCAATCATTTTGATCAAAGTATGCAATATATGTACGTGTTCGTTTAACATACTTAAAACATATCGATATAGCCGTTATAATATTGGACAAACAGATTAAAATGTATCATCAACATTTTTCTTCTACTTAGCGATTATGCTTATTGTACTTATATCAAAATTTCGACAATGACGAAACATGTAGTTTCAAACATTATGTATGTTAATAAACTAATATCTGTGTGTGTGTGATTTAGATACACGCAAACTTATACCTTACCCGCAGCGCATTTAACGGCGAGCCCAAAGTCAGCAATTTTCACCACCAGGTCACTGGTCAATAAAATATTTCCAGGAGTGAGATCACGATGAGCTATATTTCTTGAATGACAGAATTCTACTCCCTGGAGAACTTGCGAGTAAATCTTGAATTTTGTATGAAATTCCATCTTGTCATTGTGCACAATAAATCTTTCTAGATTTTCGTTTTCGGCGTACTCCATAATCATGTCAATCTCACCATCATAAATTAGAATTTCATACAGCAAAATTACATTCTTATGTTTCATCTTAGTTAAGCAGTAAATCTCGTTGATTATGTATGGGTCCTCACGGATATTGCCTCTGAATTTAATTTGCTTTAAAGCATAAATTCTGTTTTCTGCGACACGTTTAACTTTAAAAATATCACCAAAGCTCCCACAGTCAATCATTTTCAGTACACTGTATTCAAATTCTTTTATATACTGATCAGGATCGTGATTTTGCACTGCATGAGACTCCATGCTTAACTGGCGTATAATGTCATTAAAAATCTATAATCAAACGTCCAAGTACATGTAAATAAACCCGGTATGTACAAAGAATAAAAGTGTACTAACTTAAGCACGTGATATAAACACAACCGACACAAGCCAATCGAATTTCTCTCACGTCCATTATACAATTCTATGTTCGTATTTCTATTTTTATCCATTTACCTGGATTATGGCATACCTCTCTGTCATAGAGAATTAAGCGGTTCATCTCATAAATCCAATACATTGTATGTTCCTCTGAAACCAAAGAGAACACTAACGAACAGGGCAACATTGTAATTTCTGTTAAACGTTTCAAATTTTCTTGATCGCAATTTCTATTTGAGTGCTGATATTATCAATTTGCCTTTAAAATATCAGTGTAAATAACATTCTTAAGAGCATCTACAGTATAAAGTGTGTGACATATTTCACTTATATCAAAGATTGACGTCCACAAAATGGAACGCGATTGTTATATTGAAACTCTTGCTTCGAATTGTTATTATTTCGAAAACTGAAAATAAACTATCGCAGGTATTTTGCTGTGACTTACAAATATTTATACAATAAAACTCCTCTAAACCGGACGTTAAATTTAGCATAAATATAAAAGTATAAGTGGTCTTGGAGACTGGTTGCAGCTTAACACAGGGTGAAATCCATACAGAAAGCTCCTCTAAGAGTTTCTGCATGACGTTTACCCTGCATTAAGTAGTAACCTGCCTTAAAGTATCTAAACTCTTCTCTACTAGAAATCTGGTTTAGAGAGTTTTTACTGTAAGATGTTGCGACGGACCGTGAGTACGTGCATACTGCATTCAATATCAAAATTGTATACAGGTCAATAAACTTTCAGAACAGTTTTATCCGAATTATGAATAGGCTTGTTGAAGTTAGTCCGTCGACTGTTACATGTACAACGAATATTGATAATCGCCGAAAATCACGTATTTCTCACATAGAAAAAGAATAGGAAACACAATCGTCGTTTGGTAAGTCTGTAAACTGTTTTATGCAGACTGTCTTTAACAACTTATTTGAGAGAATGTGTTTACGGTTCCACAGATTATAAATACAATTTTGGAAAACGAACGAAAGTACTTTTCGGCCCATAGCAGCACCTTGTAAATATAGAAAATTATATATATTGTAGCTATTAAAGAGTGAATCTGCAACAAAATGTTTGATGATGTCCCATGCAGACCCTTTAAATAAGTATTCTGGTCTGGGTCTACATTGTTTGTATATGGGCTAGCTATGGAAGAATGTGCACAAATGGTCTAACAGTAATGGAAATGTGTTTAACTGCTTGTTACTATGAACTAAGTGAAAATCATATCGACTGTCTGTGTCGTATACTGTCAATGTTCGCTCATCCAATACCAATAAACCCGCGTTTGAATATATCGATAGACCACTTCGAACAGTTGTCATATTGTTTACCTGCACTGCACTTACAATATTTAATGTAAATTACAACATGAAATTGGACATGCTGAGTATGACGTGTTTGATTCAAACGAAAATGACTTTTTTTTCAGTTCATTATACTCGTACAGACCTCAGCAAGTGCCAGGAACGAAAACTAATGGCAATGGATTTCGTTGTCGTTTATACACCGTCGAATAAACATCTAGTGGATTAAAGTAAAATCCTTTGGGCTGGAGATAATTAACGTATGAGAACATTGTAATATTTTCTAATATTTCTATTAGAACAAAGCAAAGAGATATCAATCTAACTTAGCTGCCTGCTTTTCACCATGTGCAAAGATTTTGTAGAAGTAACTGTAGCTTAAATCAATGTTCTGTCTGTATGTGTATGTGAATATATATAGCTCCGTTCAATTAAACCAATGCCTTGGTAATTAACATACCTAGTTACCACCTACATACAAAACAACGATTATAATGAAGGAATATATTAATTAGGAATTTGTAAATATTTTTATCAGAGAACAAGTTAAAGAACTAGGTGGAGTCACGCAAAAATATCATATATCAATATTGAAGTGAATGTTGATTGCTTTCAACATATTACATTTATTTCACTTCATTTACGCCTTCCTCCACGTGATTTCCATGCTTTTCTTGCTGTGCGTAGACGTTTCGGTGTTATAAATCAGGCAAAGCTCTATCAGGTTTAGGGACTTTTGAGTTAGTAAGTCAGTTCATTTGTTAATCAGTCAGTTAGTTAGTTATTCGTTAGTTAGTTTATTAAAAGTGGTATGTTTACAATTGAACAAAAACATGTCAATTAAGTAACTGAAGTGTTTTAATGTTCTTATGGCTATGGTGAAATTAAATGTAAACCCCTCTAAACCGCACGTTTAATGCAGGATGAAAGTAATGCAGAAAACATGAAAGGTGTTTTCTGTATGACTTTCACCCTATATTAAGCAGCCACCTGCCTTAAAATACTTATATGTTCTTTATTAAATTCCGGTGTATAGAGGTTTTACTGTATTGCAGAAAAGTTACATGGTGTGACGCGAAAAAACTACAACACATCAAGCGCTTGGCGCAAAATTATTTTTACTACATGTCTGTAATATCTATAAACAATTGTCCTCTTCTGTAATTTTAACAACAAAGCGGTTGTTTCCTATTTTTACCAGATTCACCATCGGAGTTTCAAACTTGGCGTCTCCTCTGAATCCAAACTGTTTGCAAAGGTCGTCACTGTTTCGACCCTTAGACTTATTGTTACAATAGTTTTACACTAAGCCGTTGACATAGAACCATTACAAACTTATACCAGTCACTATTAATTCACAGTTATTGTATGATTCGATGCATGCCAACCTTCATTCGTTGACTGAAATCGATCGAATCGGTTTAATTCATTTAAACGTTCAACCTCTTGTGAATATAATCACAGTTGTGATTTGAGTCACATACGATTTCAACACTTGAATTTTAATTTCGCGACAATCTCTACTTTCAATTCATTTGTAATTATTTTACTCCTTAGTCTTCGATCTGTTATACGTTTCACTTAGTTCAAATACTTTCAAGCTTATGAAACAATAACTACATGTTATCAAACAGCTTGGATCCTGATGGGATGCCGAAGTATTTGGCGTTTTAACTTGACCCAAAATGTTTGCATGTGATATGTCAGTCACGAGGTCGTAGTAAGCTTGCGAAAGGTTGGGTATAGCGATACAGTAAAACCGCTCTATAACGACCACTAAATTGTGTTAATTCGTTGGTATTTATGGCAGGTGGATGCTAAAAGCAAGGTGAAAGTAAAACAGAACGCTCCTGTAGGAGCGTTCTGTTTTACTTTCACCTTGCTTTAAGCAACCACCTGCTTTTAACACAAAATATTTGATGTAATTTGGTGGCCGTTATAGAGAGGTTTTACTGTAATTTGCATCAGTATAATCTACATACTTCAGTCTAATATTATTTAAAGCATTTCCGAAACTACGATGGTGTTTTGAATATTTGGAATACAGGTTATTTTCTATTTGGCACACTGCGTGATTGGAATTTCTTGATTCATTCGTCTTGCTTCGTTGTTTTTATTATAGGTTAAATCAGGCGTAATTCAAATTGCCTATTGCACTATGTCTAACCCATTAAACTGAGCTGCCAAGTTCTACCTGCAAACTTCTGCTACATTTGTTTTCTAGTTTTCTTCATTTATGTTTTAAACACAGTCACAGTAACAAACAGTTGCGGCGTCTCATCAGGATCCAAACTATTTGCATATATAATCATAGATGCGACATTGTTAGTTAAAACAGTTAGGCTTTTACTCCATAACTAAGCCTTTTACGCCTTTGCAAACAGAGCAGACCCCGATCAGAGGGCTCCTATAGGAACCGTCTGATCGGGGTCTGCTCTGTTTGCGTGTGATATAATATAGATATGATTCAACAGTTTCTGCCATGGCTGAACATTTCTGTGCCCATGTGATATTATAACAAATTAATCGAATGTATATTCATGACGTCATTATATCTTGCATAAATATTCATGAAGGAAAGGGTTAAAAGGGAACCGCATGTTACATGGATGTTTACGGAAAATACAAATTCCCGAATTGCACCGCTATGTTTGAACTATGTTGAACCAGAAAGTTATTTATTGAACTTCATTTTCATTTACAAGATATAAAAGAAAAGAAACGCAAGAATATTTCAAAACAACTCTTGGCATAGGGTGCGCCTAATATATTTACATTACATTTGAAATTCTGAAAAAACATGTGTGTTAACCCTTTCAAATTCAAACAAGCCAGGTGTACAGTGAACATTAGGTATGGTTTAAAGACGTACAGCAATAACCTTATAAAAGGACTCCTCTAGGACGTCTCCTATCTGTTTGAAAAGGACATAAACGATTCGTTTCCCACGATAAAAGTGTTACACCAGGTGTTGTAGACAGCAATGGGTGGCATGCTGCACACTGCTGTTTATGTTTACTAGTTTTGAGCTTCAACCTGCCGTTACCAATGTAATTTGCTTAAGGTTTTGAATAAAATCCAAATCGTTATTGCTACTATTGAATATGATACTAAATGCTACATACGCATGATACACATTGCCAAAAGTTGTAAGTACGTTATATACAAGTATCCTTTCGTCTTCAAGGCAAACAAATAACATTACAAGTACTTAAACCTGTCGTGGTGTGTTGTTGATTGTAGTTGAATTCGCACGTGTATCGCACACATTTGTGTGAACTTTATATCCCATTTTAACCATTCATTGAGTTGTGTTCTGTTACAGACAGATATGATACATACGATAATAAATACGTTGTACTTATCCCCATTTCGTGCTAAAGAAACGAATTCTATGCATAACTGTATTTACGTATACCAAAACAGGGAATCAAATCACAGCAAACATATCATATATACAGTAAATCCTCTCTATAACGGCCACTAAATTGTGTTAATTAGTTGGTATTTAGGGCAGGTGGCTGCTTAAAGCAAGGCGAAAGTATAACAGAACGCTCCTATAGGAGCGTTCTGTTTTACTTTCACCTTGCTTTAAGAAGCCACCTGACTTTAAAACAAAATACTTTATATAATTTAGCGGCCGTTATAGAGAGGTTTTACTGTATAAAAATAGATATAGAACAAAGAGTAACAAATAAGTACTAAATCGATATTTGTCCACAAAACCCTATATTGTGACCACTCTTTAAAATCGTCTCAAAGAAAGAGTGGTCACAACAGTGGGTTTGATGGAGAAATAAAGAATGAGTTATTCTTTAAAATGGACCTCTGGATATGCAATTAGACTTACTGAGAATACATAGTGCATTACATATTCCTCAGTGCAGGACGAAAATGATACAGAACGCTCCGATATATCAGCTTTCTGCATAGCATTCATCCTGCATTAAGCTACTACCTACCTGTCAGACCGAGTATTATACTGTAAAGCCTCTCTATAACGTCCACTAAAATGTGATAATTAGTTGGTATTTAGGGCAGGTGGCAGCTTAAAGCAAGGTAAAAGTAAAACAGAACGCTCCTATAGGAGCGTTCTGTTTTACTTTCACCTTTCTTTAAGCAGCCACCTGTCGTTAACACAAAATAGTTGATGTTATTTTGTGGCCGTTATAGAGAGGTTTTACTGAACATCCTTTTGTTGGTCATTTTAGAGGATTTTATTATATAACAGACGATATTTTGTATGCAAAATCAAAACCAATAATACTGGAAATGTTTAACGTTTATTTCCTGATTTACAAACGTGAATGATATAAGCTTATAAAATAGATACATACACAATACCAGTGCTGACTGACCGACATCACTTGTGTTGTGCCCTTTGCACAGTTTTCATTACGTCTTCAATTACAGTATGATATTCATAAAGATGTAATCCGTTTGTACTTTGTCAGTATAGTAATTACTGTTTTAAATATATAGATTGTAGTGTTTCATATGAAACGGATATCGAAGAGGGATAAGAGAGGTTTAGAAAGTGTCCAAAACGTAAGTTATTTAAACACAAGAGTTACTTTTATAATTTACAGTAAATATAAACCGGAATTCTAGTAGAGATAATTTTAGGCAGATGGCTGCTTAATACAGTGTGCAACTCTCTAGGAACTTTCTGCATAACGTTCACCATACAATAGGCTGCCTTCTGTTTCAAAGACCGATATTTATACTAAATTGAATGTCCGGTTTAGAGGGTTTTTTACTGTATTGAATAATTTATATTCAAAACTAGTGTTACATCTGCTAGATTGTCGCTATAAGTTCGCGTATAGTTCGCTGTGAGGATAACAGTGTCTAGGTTCAACTTTACGACTTTATAATTTTCTGTTAATTGATAGTTGACTTTTTTAATTATTGTTTCGGCCAAAATTCCAAAGGTAAAGAAAATATGACAGGACAGCTCATGGCTTATATAACCAAATGCGAGTTACCCAGTACATTTCCAGAGCTTGACGTTTTCGCCTGAAAACAATTAGAGTCAATCATTGATAGGTATATTATTTCAAATCCTAAACTTAAAATAACATATGCAAACAGTGCAATCCTAGCTCAGAGGCCAGGGTTTGCATAATTTTCTTTAGGCCGCCTCCTAAAATGTGATTAATGCAGAAACACCCCTAAGAGAGAGCAGGTTCAGATTCAGTCAAAATTCATACTTGTATGAGATCAGTAAGAACTTCCATATTAAAATTGTTTAATGGAAATACCTATCTTGATAAGATTTTAATAAGTTTTTATAACCGTTTGCTTTAGGTTCAATATTGAATGTTCGAGTGAAAGGGAGACATCGTCATTTGATTTTGCCAAATTACTCAATCATTTATATCTACGAAATGTATGAGTATGATAAACATTGTCAATACGACCTTAAATTTGATTACAAAATGTACCACTTTTTAATTATCAACATATCAACATTCGACTTTTTAATTTTTGTCTCGACAAACATTAAAGGGCAGAAAACGTTGCGCGAAATTGCTCATTTTTATATATTCAACTGAAAGATTCTCGCCAGAAACTCCCGAGCTTACATTTATTACCAAACCAAGCTGAACCCTTTCCCTCATATTGGCGACTTTTACGACTCTATAAACGTCACTTTGTGATATTTATTACAATGGTTTCAAACTACAAAATCCTAAAATTGTCCTTTTCTCTAATCAATGCCCCTTTTTGGTAGATTAATTCAAAGAGATCGTGATACTATCTAAAATAGCCTATGAGGTAATGGGTTAATGTGTCAAACATTAATGTGTATACCATTATAAAACCGTAATTTTATATTAGAATTTCTTAGGTAATAGTAATATTTCAGGATGTTTCGTGAATTTATTTTTCAAAATAATTCCATTATCTATCTGGAAGAAGTGTTTACGTGCTACTGTTATATCAATTATCAACCATAATACAGTAGAACCCCGCTAATGCGACCACCTAATGCGACCACTTAAACAAACATGGCTGTTTTCATAAGCAGGTGGTTGCTAAATGCAGGACGAAAGTTATGCAGAAAGCTCCTATAGGAGCTTTCTGCATAACTTTCGTCCTGCATTAAGCTACCACCTGCCCTTGTCACTGTGAATTATGCCCCTTTTTGGTGGTCGCATTAGCGGGGTTTTACTGTATTACCTCTCTGAATAACTTTCGTCCTCTATTAAAGTGATAGTTATATCTTCAGTATAAAATTCCATAATGTTACACAAATCATTAGTTTGTAGTTTTATATACTGAAAAGAGGTATATCGCAAGAAAACTAATCGAATCAACGATGAAGAAGACAAAACTTCAAATGTTTGTTATCGAAGGTTCGATGCTATTTGCCAGTGTACTCGTGTTTTTCGGGTTGCGTTTTGTTTCGTATCTGTTCGACATAGGACAACCATATGCTTTTGTTGAACAAACAATTGTAAGGGCCGACAAAACGGTTTATGCTGTATCATCACGGAGGTAGTGATTGACAATATTCATGATAATAATAGGATACAACAATTTATACCAAGTTATATGATGTTATTGACACTATGTGTTTATTTTATGCCGTTAAGACCAAGACTTGTCTCTATTTGGCTGTCACTTAGTTTTTACTGTATTTCGCAAGAACTGATCTTTTCATTCCTACAGAATTACCTGTACCCTTATGATAGTAACACACTCTGTCTGAATTCGACATGTTATATCGTATACCTTAAATAAACAGTCGATATTTCTTTTGTTACTAAGACCCCTACGAACATTTGTATGGCAAAACAAGATTGCGCATTAGTGTTTCGTTCATACCCCATCAAACAAACATTTTTCGAATTAATATAAAATCTCTTAAGCCATGTCTCACTGAGCTAATCATTCACTTTGATGTTGTTTTAATGCTTTGCATTATTGTTATATCAGCAAGGGATGTTTGTTTTCTGTTCAAAGAAGTATTAATCTTTTTCCTTTCTAAATTGTGCTTATAAGACGACTGGAGTATGCCCATTTAAATAAGAATATGCATGGTTGTTTTCTATGAGAGATAGATAAACTAGTCCATGACCTGATTTGATAAAGCTATATATATTAGACAACTAGATAGAATAAAGAGAGATTTCAGTAAATATACATACTGTTGAACCGGACTATAGTTATCATAAAATGATTAAACACAACTAGATAAAGAGAAATTTCAGTAAACTTATCATAAGTTTTGATGTTATTAGTTTTGAAAATTGAATACTGCTTAAGCCGGTGCTAGGGGGCGTGAGTAGTGTTGCACTTTTAATTACTACTCATGAACAGACTCAATAAAACCGAGTCTGCAATTTTCTCTTTTTGCATTTCTACTTTTGCTTTCGAAGGATCACCCATTTTCAGATTATATGCTGGAGTACCAGTCTATAGTGATCATATACTATACATTGAGAAGCAGGGGTTGCTTACTGCAGGACAAAGGCAATGCAGAAAGTTCCTATACAGTAAAACGTCACTAAGCAGGAAGAACAAATTACAGTAAAACCTCTCTATAACGGCCACTAAATTACATTAAGTATTTTGTGTTAAAGGCAGGTGGCTGCTTAAAGCAATGTGAAAGTAAGGCAGCATGCTCCTATAGGAGCATTCTGTTTTACTTTCACCTTGTTTTAAGCATCCACCTGTCCTAATTACCAACTAATTAACACAATTTAGTGGCTGTTATAGAGAGGTTTAACTGTAGTATCAATACCGGTCACAAAGACAGGTGACCGCGTAATGCAGAATGAAAGTTATACAGAAAGTTCCTTTGAAGTCTTCTGTATGAACATCGCCCTGCATTAAGCAGTTACCTGTGTAAGAAGACCTAAATTATTTGTAATTCAACATTCGCTTTACAGGGGCTGTAGAGTATTGTCGATAGATAAGATAGATATGCGCTACTCTCTGTTTAACCCTTGACCCCATAGATACACCATTCAATGATTTTTTAACAGAGTAGACCAAGATCAAACGGTACCTCTGTGAACCGTCTGATCAGGGTCGGCTCTTTTTTATTATGAAATAATGTATATTTGAGTTTGATTCCATATTATCTGCCATGTTATTATGTTATTATCGCTTGTTCATATGCCATTATAAAAACTAAATATTAATATTTGTGATATATTTTACATGACTATTCATACAGTAAAGGGTTCATATGCCATTATAAAAACTAAATATTAACCCTCCGCTTGCTGATTTGTTTTCCTTCTTTACCCATGCCCTGTGGTATATTTACATATATCTTCACTGTGTACAAGTATTTCGCTGTGCAATCACAGCTGTGGGGTG
Organism: Azorinus chamasolen; assembly: GCA_963576725.1. Classification (NCBI taxonomy): domain Eukaryota; kingdom Metazoa; phylum Mollusca; class Bivalvia; order Cardiida; family Solecurtidae; genus Azorinus; species Azorinus chamasolen. Next base: position 94,963,800 of record OY755236.1, on the reverse strand, counting down.
CACTGGTTGCACAATCAACTTGTAAATAGTGCAGACCCTGATGAGACAGCTCCTTCAGGAGCTGTCTCATCTGGGTCTTCACTATTTACAGGTAGGATTATTGACGCGATTAGCAAGCGAAGGGTTAATATTTATGATATATTTTACATGACTATCCATGCAGTAAAGGGTTAACACATTTCTACAGAAATTACACAATTGACTGTGTTTACAGAATGAATTGCTTGAACCAACCGTAAACCTGAAAGAAACGAGAAACATGACAATGAAATATGAACTGTATGGGGGTAATCCGGCAGTGTAATTGACTCTGCTATTCATTGCTAATATATCGTACAATGATTAATAGGTATTTTCTCGGAATATTTCTACTACGTTAACTATTTTGCTTACCTCCCATGTGATTGATCGCTTGTATCAACAATTACGAAAGCAATTATAACGGAAAAGCAATTCCTTTACTGTTACGTTTAGCCGCTTTAGCCGTTCTATAAGTGAATTATGAACGAATTATTCTTTGAGATTTATACGTATTTGATTAAACTGATATCTTTACCTCTGATAAGCGCCATTTTGCATTTTCATAGTTCATGCGTTTCAGTTATCTCTCTTGAACTGGTGTCCTGTTTAAACTATTACGTCATGAACATTCATGTAAAAAATGATCAAATCATATAATATATTAATTAGATTAATTGTTATAATATCAGGCAGACACGGAAACATTTTCCATGGCAGAAACTAGAATTATATCTATATCATACCATAAGCAAACAGAGCAGACTCAAGTCAGACTAAACTAAAGAAAAGAAACATTTTAGAATTGTGTAGTTTGAAATCATTGTGATAAATAGAGCATTTGTTCCTATAGGAGCAAATACTCTATTTATCACAATGGTTTCACAAAACGACTTTCACAGGGTCGTCAAAAGTCGTCAATATTAGGGAATGGGTTAAACATTTGGATCCAGATAAGGTGGCGAGTAACTCTGATGTTGTATGTATGTATCGTAGACTGCATTACCTGGCTACAAATATGTTTAGCACTGCAGTTACTGAATGTTTAAGACATGAATGTTGAGTGAGTGATGTGAAACTGCGACACCTAATCCAGTTGGTAATGGACTGTTGATTGATATAAGTGAGGATGATAAATTGGGCTTATATCCCACAGGCTATAAACACAACGCATGGGGTCATTGTCCCTGGCCTGCCATTCTTTTAGTTCGTACCAGGAGAAAAATATTTCTGCTAGATAAACAATCTCCAACCCAACTGATATTAACCTTTCCCTTCATAGAAACGCCTTTTCATGCATCTGTGAACACGGTATATTCAGATTAGACGGCTTCTCTGACCAGTATATGCCCTCTTTGCGTATAATATTAGATAAATATGATTCTAAAGTTTCTGTCATGACCAGTACGTTCTGAGTCTATGTGCTATTATAACAATTACTCTAATTATATTCATTATATCACTGTTTCTTACATAAGTATTCATGGAGTAAATGGATAAACACAACAAGCATGGCAAGGCAGACAAAACTTGGGAGTATGACTTCAGATCCGATATTATGATGCAATCCATTATTTAAAATGATATTTCCAGAGAGGTGTTGCTCAGCTATTCATTTTGTTCATGTATAACTCGGCTTTGCACCTGAACTGTTAATATAGACTATTTGTTTGGCATTCCTTTTGCTTTTTCCTCCTTATGCGCGATGTAATAGGAGCACATACTCTACGGGAATAAATTTCATGTTATGTTGTTGCACACAGTTCATCACATATATGTATAACCTACTCTGGTAAGATGAGAACTTGTAATTTAGTATAAATATCGGTCTAGGAAACAGGTGGCAGGATGAAAGTCATACATAAAACTCCTCTAAGAGCTTTCGGTACGTCTTTCACCCTGCATTAAGCAGCAACCTGCCTAAATTACCTAAATTCTTCTCTAGTATAATTCCGGTTTAAAGGGATTTTACTTACAACTGTAAAACCCCTCAAAGCCAGACGTTTAATTTATTATACATATTAGTCTAGGCGACATATGGCAGCTATATTCAGGTGAAAGTCGTGCAGATAGCTCCTCTATGAGCTTTCTGCATGAAGTTCATCCTTCATTAAGCAGCCATCTGCATATAAGTATCCAAATTCTTATCTTTATAATTGCTGTTGAGAGGATGTTTACTGTAGTGTGAAATTGGCATATGAACGTAAGGTAGGAAATGAAGCAACACTGACCTTTTCGGTGCCAAATAAATTTCAGCTGTTAAGATTATTATCTGCATCAGGTATTAAAGTGGCGTTTTCTTCAGTTTCATCACCAAACCATGATCAGCATCAAACAGTCCGGATCTTGAAGAGACGCCGAGTTACTCGGCGTCTCCTCAAGATCCAAACTGTTTGCTAAGGTTATCGTGGATTTGCCTATGCTTGCGAAAGAGCTGATGCCCATACTGATTACATTCCTGATTGAAATTTATATAGATATATTAAATATTAAAAATTGTAACGCAAAGTAAATTAAACAATTTTTAATCGTTAGTTCACAATGTACAATCGTTTGATTTGGTTGTGAAGGCCCCAATCACCATTATAGTAGCAATACCAACATTGCTCACTAGAATTTGTACATGTAAAGTATAGAATGCTATACTAAACAGTTGGTGCAATGAACATACGATATTACCCCTACCCTGCCGAAAACAAAATAATGTCTGGTCATATTCTGACATGAAGCTTTCATTCGTTACTTCAAGCTTTTGAAAAACTACTGACCGAGTGTCAAGTAGCTTGGATCCTGGTGATACACCGATTTACTCGGCGTCTCATCTGGTTCCAATCTGTTTGGAAAATAGAGAATATTTGGTTCCTAGTTTTGAATGAGAAATGGTATCTGGCAAAGCGGATGAATATATCAGGTGAGCCGATAGAAGCCGAGCCAGATAACATTTCTCATTCAAAGCTAGGAACCAAATATTCTATTTATCCTTGTCACAACAGCAAAATATAATTATCTTGTATCGAACGTACCACAAAATGCACCGTTAAGAAATCGCGGACGGTATGTGAAATGGCGAGAAAAAATACACCCACAAATACATAGGCAGAAATTTAATTTAGATTCCGTACGTGTACTAGAACGGGATCTATATTTAAAAAACTATTCTTGTTTTGTATATTAAACCCGGTTTGAAATGCAGTCCACAAAGACAACATATTCGTTTTACTTTACACAGTTCACTTAAATGTTCATGCGCGAACGTTTCTTCACCGTGTCCATGCAATTTCAATACAATTTTCGGGATAAACCCTACTTACAGAAGTTAATAACATTTCAATTCTAGGCTCGGTTGAGATCAGCTTGTCTCAAACATCGAACGACCCGTAAGCAATTGACATTTTTGATAGACGCCGATAGAATAAAAATAGAACTTACTTTCTCGCTTCTCAGTCGTGCTAAATAAGATGAGTTACTAAAAACAGCCGTACTAGAAATCCTTATCTGGAACACCCCGTGACTAGTGTATTCATACGCGCGATTGGGTAAAATCAATACAAGGGATGGAATTCTTACAGGATTATACCAACATTTCTATAGGCAACAACCTTATGAATTGAAATTAATATACGTAATTAGCACGAATATGAAATTCTATTTATCATATAAACACTTTAAAAGACTATATAATTAACCGAAGACGTTGTTTTGTAGTCACTCAATCATTTATATTTACGCCAAAACGTAACGTTTGTGGTTGTCATAACAAATGACGTCATTTTGTCACGCCTAAAATTATGCTGCAGTCTGTTGCTATTAGATATGGCAGTCGTATTACGCAATGTTAAGTAGTACTTCACAAAATTCGTTAATTTACTTGGTTTTAGGGCGAATTTCAAAAATAATCAAGCATGGGTTTTGTTAAAGCCTGGGGGTTCTATACCCTCGGTTGGTCTGTTCCTATCGGAAACTCGCTAAAGCTCGTCTCCGACTGGAACAGACCAACCTCGGGTATAGAAACCCCCGTCTTTAACAAAACCCATGCTTGATTCTGTTACTCTAGAATGTATGTAGGCCTATACACGATAGACGATTTATGATTTATGTGGATTTATCAAAACACAGTAATTTCTCGACAACTAGATCTAGTCTACTAGGCATAGGAATATAAGTTTGGGATAATTTATGTTAATGGTTATCGATTGAAATCAACAAATTCGCTTTGTTAATTTTTTTTATTCAGTACTCGGTAACGTCAATTTGTGTATTCACGAAATAAGCGTCTCGGGGAAAAAAGTAGTTTCGGCTACAGGTCATATGACCAACTGACATAATAACATCGGTCATGTGACCAGCTGACATAATAACAAAAAGTTTATCTGGAACCTTGTTATCCGTCAGGAAAAAAGGCACGTGATAGGATAATACAATTTAGGTCGCAATCGGCCGGATAAAGGTTGGCTCTACATGGTACGCCTTTCCGTTAGTCGTGTTCGTGGTATAACATTCGGCAGCAACATTTTAACAGCATAATGATTCATCGCAAAACGCACGTTGTGTTTACAAATAAAGAGTAAAAAGTTTAAGATGTACGGAAGAGACTACTTATGAGTTTACAGTTATGCTAAAACCTGCTTAAGGGTTAAAAAACGAGTAGCCTTGATTTATTTCACATAACAATGTAATAAACAAATAACAACATATGTTTTAAATCTTACGGCGCCAAATTTATGTTTGTCGTCTGCAATCCAAGATTGTTAAAATATTTCGGTAAAAGAACGAACTGATATAAATTCAAAAAACGTCAAAGGAATACACCACATACATAAAACTTAATGCTGATACAAACAATGAAGCTTCAGATCAGACACCCCTTTTAAAAGGCATCGTCTGATCTGAGACTGCACTGTTTGTCGTGTTGCATTTTTACGACATTAGCACTGGAAGAGTTCAGACTAAACAACACACTCTGTATCTCTTCTGAATCATCCAATGGTTGAGAATTGTCACCACTTAGTTATAAACCCTTTCACGGAAGAAAGAATATTTAGAATCAGGGACTTCACTATTTGTCTCAATCACTATTTCTATATATGTGCTTTATTCCTTTGAAATTTGCATTTATTTATCTCATTTCCTTATTTTACTGAATGATTTAACAAACTTGGATTGCAGACGACAATTAGAAATTTCGCGCCGAAAGGGTAAATAATGCCCACAATCTGGCTCATACTATACCACTACAACGCTATTATATTCATATGGTATTGAACCAGTTTCATTCCATCTAAGGTCTCTTATCGATATTTTATTTACAACCAGGGTGTAAGTATTAACACTTTACTTCATGGTTATTTATGTGAGAAATAATGAGTTTATGAATATTAGTAAGATTATGTTTTATTATGGCAATATAACAATATACACAATATACAAAATATCTTTGGACCATGATAGAATATGTAAATCCATATCAATATAATTCCGTAAGCAAAAGGAGCAGACCCAACTCGGATGGCCCCTGCCGTCTTATCTGGGTCTTCTCTGTTTGCAAAGGTGTAAAAAGGCGTATCTATGGGGTCACGAATAAATCACCGGCTAGTTGAAAACTCGTACGTTACTTCGGTTCAAAACAATACGATGTTTCTAATGAAGCATTTAAATGCGAGACACACATGAAATGGCGATTGCAAATAGTGTAGGCTCAGATTTAAGCGCTCCTGGAGGAACCCTTTGATCAGGTCCGCACTGTTTTGTCATTCAAAGTTCTATAACTGGCGTAAACAGTTCATACTTAGTGGAATTTATAGTTAAAACAGTGTCCATGCTTATAAAACTTTCAGTTGAGTCTGAGTACGTTCTCAAGCTTTTGATTGGTCAGATTTGAGCCTCTGGCTCAAATCTGACCAATCAAAAGCTTGAGAACTCAAATCTGACCAATCAAAAGCTTGAGAACGAAACTCAGACTCAACTAAAAGCTTTATAAGCATGGACCCAGATGGGCTGTTCCATCTGGGTCTGTTCCTGTCTGAAAACTCAGTGTTGAAAGAGCTAAACTATATTCTAAGTTTATACTGGGTTTGTTTTTGTTGAAGTGATGGCGCTGCACACGACGGGAACAAATTTCCATATGGCAGTATAACAAGTGTCCGAATATACATCCAGAAGTAAGAAGTAACATTAAACCCATTTCTGCTCAAGCGGTCAACCGATATATGCTCGACCGATTGTTTTATAGGTAATATTCGGCATGGCTATCTTTGACAGTGGTCAAATACCGTAAAAATGACCACTAAATGATACATCATGCGTGTCATTATTACATTCCTACACAATTCTAAAAGTTTCCTTTTCTCTAGTAAATGCTTCTTTTCGGTAAGTTTATTCAAAGACGTTGTGTCTAAAAGTAATCTAGGAGGGAATGGGCAAACAAGCGCTAATGATACTTATGTGAGAGGCTTTACTATAGTTATTAATACTTATAATACCACATTTATGCAGCGCTATCACACGGGATGTGTGCGTTCAAAAACGCTTATATACTGCTATCCTATTCAATATATGCCCTTCCAAACCTCCTCCGATCCACATCTAAGACGAAAAAAAAGTTTTATCTTTTTCATTCAATTAAAATGAAATCACTTCATAATAATTATGCTAATGTTACACACACTTATAAAACAAATATCTTTTAATGCTTTCATTTTATAGGGGAATAAAAAACCAATCAGTGTTTCACTATATAGTCTACTCAGTATGCAAGGCTTGAATGTATAAGTGGATTTTGAATTACCCTGATCAGAGGGCTCATCTAGTATATCTGTATCTACGTTGTGTGCAAATAAGAGTACCAGTACATGCGTGTCCCGCCTCTAACCCATTACATCATAGGCTATTTTTAGATACAACATCTTTGAATAAATCTACCGAAAAGGAGCATTAAATAGAGAAAAGGAAAACTTTAGAATTTTGTAGTTTGAAACCATTGTGATAAATAGAGCATTTGCTCCTATAGGAGCAAATGCTCTATTTATCACAATGGTTTCACAAAGTGACATTTACAGAGGCATCAAAAGTCGTCAATATGAGGGAAATGGTTAAATGTTTAACGCAATGGAATGAAAAAGAAATCGAAGTTTAAACCTCCGTAGAAAAAGCCTTATCAAACACTCTTATCTGTACAATACATTACATCTTTACGATAATGCCCGCTATCTAGGTCATCCTTCTGGCTTATTTCAGTTTTTGCTCAACCACAGTACATATAGGCCACAGCCTTTCACTGAATATAATTGATTGTGCCACAAGTAAAAGCCAGTCATAAGACTTGTTCAAATACAAAATATAAGTAATGTAATCGACGTTTTAGCAGAATGTTTGTGCCGTATATAAATGCATATAACTATTTATAGGGTTAAAGTTCAACCGTCACAATTTCAGTATATTGTCGTAATCAGGCGGAACTGTCATCATTTAGCGTATCTATCTAGCGTATGGCCAGTTTAACCATTTACTCCATATATACGCTTTTCTACGTCTTAGCAAACAGAGTAGACTCAGAACAGACGGCTCCTATAGTATGGAGCTCCTTTTGCTTATGATATGATAAAGTTCTGATTCTACGGCTTCTGTCAGTCACAACTTCACATGTCCTATTCACGTGTGTTACTATTATAACAATAAATCTAATTAATATTCATGATGTCATTATTTCTTACATGAATATTTATGGAGTAAAGAGTTTTCTGCAGACATCTTAGTTTGTGTTCGCAAAATCAATGAATTCTCTTAACGAAGCAACAAATATATTTTATTTTAAAATATCAGGTTTTATAAAACATATATGCAATGTTTGACTCTTTCATTTTACCTCGGCCATGAGTGCAAGCGCGTGCCACTCCCACATCTGACTTCATATGAAATCAGCCAGCTTCGCATTTTAGCCGATACGAAAATAAAACAGTCAAATGTTGACATGTGGATAATTATAAAGACGTACATTTTATAAACAAGTTTAAAGTGGCAATATAAATGTTTAGCATGTTTGTCTGTTTCGGTAATAAAATTCAATGAGTATTTTTTCAACATCAAATGCCGATGTCTCCCTTTAGCACGAACATAACATTTTAACACTGAACATAAAGCAAAAGGTTCTACAATCTTTAAAAGTTATTACTGTCGTTGACCTCACCACTTACAAATATGTATCCGGACTGAATCTAAATCCGCTCACGTTTCACATTGCATATGTGCCCTTAAGAAAACAATGCTGTCCCTGACCAGTGAGACAAGAAAATAAAACGTCTGATGTTGATATGTAGATAATTATAAAGACTTACGTTTTTATAAACTCTGTCGATAATTAGAGTAAGTATCGCACGGGGTTTCCCTGTATCATTCCCCCTCTCTCTCTGGGGCGTCGAACTAGCCCATAGTGAGCAACAGCAGGCGTTAATTAACACAAACAAAATCAAAGTTTTAAATTCAAATGTTCAGAATGCTCATGCGTTTCGTGAATATAATTTATATGAGTAACTTAGCAACATCGTAAATTGGTGTAAGTATTGAACTAACACTAATATTTTATAATCATACTGACTCCCCGCATACTTTATGACTGTTTATTTCATATTGACACTATTGTTGCACGCCCTGATGTGATAATCCTGTTGAAAAAAGGGTAATTATGCTTTTGAGGAGTGGCATACTGACTCGTCTATGACAATGTCCCCCCCCCCCGTTATCCATTGACTTTCAATAATAGATTATTATTATTATTATCACGTGCAACAGTATGAAACACATACAGGGTGGAGCTACCGTGTTTCTTCATGCTCTGTGTCATTTATTCAGAAGAAGAACACGAAAGTGCATTGCATGCATGTGTAACATCATATTTAAAATTTTGTGACCAATACAATCGACACGTCGGTTTTATAAATACGTGTAGATCGGTACTTTGGAGTTCTAAAGCAAGAAACCCCAGCGAAATCAGAAACGTACGAAAGACCGGTGGTGACATTCTAAGTTTTTACTTCATAGTTCCTAGGTCCAACATCCATGTTCCGACTTCCATGTTCTTACTTCGTTCTTCCTATATAATTTGCTATGGTTTATTGTATATTGTTTACGCCCGAGTTCCAAGTTCCTTCCTCTTAGTTCCGACTTCCAAGTTCCAAGTTCCGACTTCCAAGTTCTGATTTCCATGTTCCAACTTCCAACTTCCATGTTCCAAGTTCCGACTTCCAAGTTCCGACTTCCATGTTCCGACTTCCAAGTTCCAGCTTCCATGTTCCAAGTTCCGACTCCCATAAGTCCCGGCTTCCATGTTCCGACTTCCAAGTTCCTACTTCAATGTTCCATCTCCCAACTTCCATATGCCAAGTTCCAACTTTCAAGTTCCGACTTCCAAGTTCCGACTTCCATGTTTCGTGTGTTTACACCCGACAAACAACACAAACAAGCATCCGATGCCTCCAGTCGCATCACGTGTCACATATCATCAGGCTATTTATATCAGATTTTCTACTTTTGGTTTGTTACAGTTTGTTACGTCATGAATATTAATAATATTGTTTTTTACAATGGCATATGAACACGTGATATTTCGGCTCAGACAGAAGCTGTAGAATCAGATCTATATTATACCATAAGAAAACAGAGCAGACCCCGATATAGGAGCCGTCTGATCTGGGTCTACTATATTTATATTGGCAGATGCGTCAAAATGCGCTTACATAAGGGAAACCGTTAACCTTTGTTGAACTTCATGGCCACATGGTAAAACAGACATGCGTGAAGTAAACGGCGCGAAAATATGACGTCACGAGAAAAGTTAGAACTTTGAAGTCGGAAGGTGGAAGTTGGAAGTCGGAACTTGGAACTTGGAAGTCGAAACATGGAACTTGGAAGTCGGAACATGGAACTTGGAAGTCCGAACATGGAATTTGGAAGTCGGAATATGGAACTTGGAAGAAGTCGGAACATGGAACTTGGAAGTCAGAACATGGAATTTAGAACTTGGAAGTCGGAACATGGAACTTGGAAGTCGGAACATGGAAGTCAGAACATGGAACTTGGAAGTCGGAACATGGAAGACGAAACATGGAACTTAGAAGTCGGAACATGGAAGTCGGAACATGGAACTTGGAACTTGGAACTCGGAACTATGAAGTAGGAACTTAGAATGTCACCACCGGGCTTTCGTAGGAACGACTGAAAATACAAGTTCTATTAATGGTTTTAATAAAACACTCACTATTATTGCGGATAGTTCTTTTTGTTACGATAAACTTAGAAGCTTTACAATCATACACTAAAATGACAATATATGTAAAGTAGTTCATAAAACCCGCATATCCAAGTTGACATGTTCCCATGTCATTTTGAGCGTTTTGTATGTTTGAGCTATAGGTAGACTCTACAACATTTGATTTTTCAAACTTCATGAATTGAAACAAACAGTGTAGATTCTTATCAGGGGGTTCTTTAATGTGGGTTAACACGGATTCATCTATTTCTCTTCAGGGACACTATGTGTACAGTAATATCCTAAACTGGAATGTTAAGAAGAACTTAGGTCATTTTAGACAGATGGCTACTTACTGCAGGATGAAAGTCATGCCGAAATATCATTTTGGAACATTCAGCATGAGTTTCATCCTGCATTAACCTGCCATATGTCTAAAAGGCAGAAATTGATACTAACTTGAATGTCCGGTTTACAGAGGTTTTACTGTATATGGGTTCAGACTCAAAACAGACATTACCCCTTGTAGCCTCGTGTATTACGTGCACGGCTCCTGTCAATGTGGCATTTGAAGAATTATATGCGAGTCAAACAGTAGAGATTCTGAAAAGTACACCCCTTCTGGAACATTCGTAGTCTAAATGGCTTGCCTATACCCCGTTTGGGACCCATAGCATATGTAGGTTACACGATGGTAGGTAAGCGCTTGACCAAATGTTTGGTGTCGTTTACTTACAGAGAATATATCAGAAATATACGAGATTGTTGTAGTACAGAAACCTCCTCCAGGGTGCACATTTATCATAGAAGGCACAATACGAAAGCCCGTACAAGTATACTATGTCCTGAGAGAGGAACATAAGCATAAGTCTTTGCATTGTTAGTTAAATTAATCATATTACGAAACTGCGCAAGAGGGAAACAATTTTTTCTTGCAGAAAATCCCCTCAACATGAAATAAAACTCGGGTTATATATAGAGTGGTTTACACAAAACAAAACAATTGTGAAATGGGTAACTCTACAAAAGAAATAATCTCCGCGTATTTCTCGATAATAACGTGTATATTGTGTAACTTTTTATTTGACATCGACTTGATATCAGCCAATCGATGGTATACACAAATGTATGTAAAAAACATCTATCTATGGGCAACTAAATACGACACATATATACGCAACATAATTATATCTACGAACTATGAAAATAAGATACCATCAATACGTATTTATTATACACCCTATGAATGTAAACCAATAACTGTCAAACGTTTGCACCGCGTGACAGTCCAATACAAATATTCATATATCTACGAACATATGATAAATATATGAAACAAATTTCTATTAATATTGTATGAAAAATCTAAATTAGACAAAAAATTCTGCAATATATTCCATGTGCCTATAATCAAAATTAGACAAAAGCTTACATAAATGAGGGTCGAAATCAGATACAAATACATGTATGTGCAATATACATCTACTTGTATGTTTGCCACAAACATTATACGAACAATCGACATTCGACATAGATACATGCAGCAAAATTATATCAGCGAACAATCGAACGTAACATATTTATATTTATAATTGGATGTATCTATGGTCAATCGATATTCAACACACAGACTTGCAGCATGTTTATATGAACGGCTAATCGAAATCAGACAGAATTATGTGCAGCACACTTATATCTACGAACGATCGAAACTAGATAAGATCATATGTGAAATACCTATATCTATGAAAAATCGAAATTACACATGGTAGTATGCAATATACTTATATAAATATCTTTAAATACAAATGCGCCCAAAATGCACACGAACTTCAAATAAGTGAGCCACTTTTCATTATCTGTAAACGTTATCATATAGCTTGTGTACCTGTATAAAAGCAGAGAGCTTGATCAGACATGATAGATAATACGAAGAGACCTATCTGTATTTGTACTATTCGACATTTATGAATTTTACATTTTCTATTTTTTATTCTTCTTTACATATATCTATTGGGTGAGGTTCATTGATATCAACTATCAACACATTTACCCTGCTAATGTTTTAGTAGCTGTGATATATGTCCAATTAGTCTCACGAGAATTGATATATCTGGGTAAACAATGGTTCAAGGAAGGTTCAAACTTCTGTTTATCGTTTAATTATTATTTATCGCCACAAGTTGTTATCATATGAGCAGGTGCACTATATGTTTAAGTTAAACGGCATGAACTATGCGTACTCTATTTGATTTGTTATCCTCTATGATGGCTTGAATTTTTTCGCGGGGTTCGATTTGAATATAATTCAGTTTATATTTAACTGCCGCGGCGGAGTTAATCCTTGACTTTGCAATAAAGGAATATCTTGACCATTAAGATATTCATGGGCATCGAATGAATTGATCAGCATATTGAAATGTCGTTGAGTTGTGGTGCAATGGATTTACCATGATGCATCAACTTGATACCGGCAACTGGCAACTGGTGTTCGGAATTACAGTCAACTCTCGTTAACCGATCATTTGTGTTGCCAAAAAAACTGTCGTTGTATTGAAACGGTTGGTATAATCAATTATTTCATTACAGAAGAGGACGTATATCTGTATCTGTTCATATGAATATATGTAAATGTATATGTAAGCTAAAGAAGCAGCATGAAGACATATATATGGCATTTACCTGACAAATATCTAGAAAATTTACATTATGTATTCATTAACTATTTCGGTGCCTGGGACTTCACTGTTTTCTGTATTATTTTAGCCCAAGCATACAGATTTATAAAAACAAATGTTTTACTAATATACCTTTATAATTTAGTTTAGAATTATATTTAATATGAAATTATTATTGCGTACGACACTTTTAAATTTGGCGCCAAAAGAGTTAAATTGGGGTATAAAACGGCAGATGCTTCTGGATTATTGCCGCGTTCATTGGTTGAATGATGAACATTATTTGTTCCATATGATTGCAAATTCATGACAAATTACACAAGAACAGAAAGGAGAAAGACGAGGAATCTGGAAATGGCAGTTTCAGTCAACAACATTCTCAAATCCGTAGACATGTGATAAAATGTTCTCATCCAAATTTTAAGTTTCGTCATATCGCGACATCGAGCTAAATACAGATGGAGGAATATCCTAGAAAATATCCGTGTATGGAACAAAGTGCAGCTGGAAGGTTTCGAACCACAATGGTGAAGGATCGAGCGAAGACCATACCACTCAGCCCAGGAGTGTTGGCTGTACTATGTACTGACAGAAATGATTATAAATAAAGTACCGTCCGATAATTGATTAATTTGAGTTAACCACTACATTAAAAGCATTTGCTTAACTATGCTATTTTGACGTGCTCTCTGCACATGTAAGATGGCTTCATCAACAGAGATAAGTCAGAAACTCGGATATAGTGCAATTTGCATTATAATGTAACTTACTTGCAGATTTTGCCAAACTTTCCGTAGGATCTTACGAACCCTATTCTTGGCAACTATCATTTCTCCGCTTGAATTGCAAAACTAAATCCATTTGTTTATTTGCCAGATATTTCTGGAAATCTCCTGATTCCTATCTGGCTCTCCGTCAGATGTTAAGTGTTAGTTTAAGAACAGCGACTTCAAGAAACGGATGCAAAAAAAACTTGATTTCATTTTCTACATCTGCCTTCAATTTAACCTGAATAGACATAACTCATAGCCCTAACATTGACTGTTGAAATCATTCATACCTTTTCAATACTGTTTTCTTGGATGGGAATGAAGCGATTTAGCGGTTTTTGTTTCAATGTTGAAGACAGACGTGTCCTATGAATTAGCTTGATGTTATTCAGAAGACACGAGTATAGATAAAATTGCAAACTTAACATGTCTTATGTCCTGAAATGAACATATACAAACAGTGTAGATCCAGACCAAATGGTTCCCAGAAGACCAAATGATTCTAGGTATGCCCTGATTCCTCATGTTATTTTCCAATTCTTCATGTTATTTTCCAAAGACCATATCTGCGCTAGAGTATTCTTGTAAATCGCTCCCTGGTAATGCAAATTAGATTGCTTCATAATAAACAATTTTCAAATGAAATACATGTATGGGGACATTTTTTAACCCATTCCCGCAGATAGACGCCTTTTGACGCCTCTGTAAAAGTCATTTTGTGAAACCATTGTGATAAATAGATCATTTTCTCCTATAGGAGCAAATTCTCTATTCATCACAATGGTTTCAAACTACAAAAATCTAAAATATTCCTTTTCTCTAATTAATGCTCCTTTTCGGTAGATTAATTCAAAGAGGTTGTATAAAAAAATAGCCTATACGGGAATGGGTTAAGACTTGCACAACCGAAGTCGCCGGAAAGCGTCTCCTGGGGCTTGTTGCAAATGGCGTATCTGTAATTATCTTTGCAGTTTGGATCCAGATGAGGCGCCGAATAACTCGCCGTCCTACTAGGATTCAAACTGCTCGACACACAACTATTGTTTTAAAGACTAAAAACGAGAAAGGGCAAAGGGGTTAAAATAATGTTGTTTTTTCTTATTATTTCTATTTATCTTATGCATGTATAATGTCTAGCTTAACTCCTTTAACTTTCATTCGTTTTCCTTCCTCGGTTTTCTGAAATTGTTATTGAAATGATATAGGGCCCTATCAGTTACGCCGTATGTAGAGTTGTATTGTACATGTTTTTATATTGTGCATATTTGTTTTATGTTTGCATTTTGTGTTTGTTGTTTGTATACTCTTCTGTAAAGGGGAAAATAAGGTATACGATCCATCTACGTATTAAGTGTTGTGCTGTATAGAGTTTTACTGTATTACAAAGGTAACACATTATTTGCAGATTTGAAGAGATGTTTACATTGCAATCAATTGTGTTTGTGGCATTCCCAGGTATAGGTTAATATTTTGTGGGAATACTGAGATTTCATTGATAGTTTATAGACCCCTTAACATTTTGTACGTTAGAGGCAAATTCTTGATAACAAATTCAAACAGTTTAGATCCAGTTCGAATCGGTGTCTCATAACGATCCATCTAGTTTGACAGTCTCGCTTGTAGGCGACATAAAAGCAAATGCAATAGCAGATAAGATGACAATATTTTCAGACTACAATTATCAAACGTGCAACGCGGTAACGGGGAAAGGTATAGTATAATTGACTGATTAGTTAAGAGTCATCAGGATGATTATGGCGTGTTCATGATAGTGCTATACCTTTGTGCTTGAGAGGAAATGAACATAACAATATAGAACAGATACAGTGAAACATCTCTAAGGGGCCACGTAAAAGCGGCATATTTCCGGGGTTTAAAGTCAAGCAGTAGCTTAATGAAGACTGAAAGTTATGCATAAAACTCCTGTATGAACTTTGTGCATTACTTTCATTCTGCATTTCACATTTTTCGTCTTCGTGATACCATTGTCTATTAATTTGATGATCGCTTTAGAGGGGGGGTAACTGTAGTTTTTTCTAGACTTGGATGTAGTGTATCATAGTAACGCATCAATACAAGGAAGCAACGATTTATAAAAGATAAAGAAGGATTGGACAACGTTCGGTGTTAATAAGTAGAAATCAGTATGTGGTAAATTTCCCTAACGTTCGTTATTTTTATCACGAGAAAGCGGTTGGTGGTTATAAAATTACTCTACAAACAGAATGTGAAACTTATTCGTTCCAATACAGTTGAATGTTTTCGTCAAGCGTGTTAGTACTCCATCAATTATTCGCGGGCGGGGGCCTTTGCACGCGTGTATATGTTTTGCGCGTTGCTGCAATATGGACAATTCTAGAATTGCCCTTCGCGTTTTAGAAATTCCAATAACGGCGGACAGTATTGAATTCCAAAAAGGCGCAGAGCGATACTAGAATGGTCTGTGCGCGTATTTGCAATAGTGGATAAAGAAACTGTAGAATCAGATCTATATTATATTATAAGCAAACAGAGCAGACCCTGGTCAGACAGCTCCTGTAAGAGCCAAACAATGATAGATCCAAACAACAATTAATAAAAAATAATAAGGTAATAATGACGACAAACAGCCAAAGAGGCTCAAATCTGACCAATCAAAAAGTTGAGAACGAACTCGGACTCAACTAAAAAGTTTTATAAACATGGATACTGATCAGAGTTTTGGCGGACATTTTTTCAGGGTTGTTTCCGATTACAAATCATTACGCTGGATCATTAGTGCTTGTCTTAGTCATCTTGATCTAGTAGTAGTTCTATAAAATTGCATCTTGATGAAAAGCATTGGTGTGTTTCAAGGACGGTGGACCCTTAACCCATTTATTCCCATATCAATTAAACCTTTACTCCATGAATACTCATATGAGAAAAAATGATATCATGAATATTAATAAATAGAGGATCTTACATGAGTATTTATTACACATTGTTGTTTTTGAAACGAGTTTACTATAATATTATGACACGACCTTTAGCGAGTGTCTTAATCATTATAGTAAACGAGTAATAACGCTTAAATGAACGCTGCGATTGGCTAACGATGGCTTATTTGAATAAAAATGCACTAGTGCATTTTCGCGATTTACGGCAATCTGTAACGGCACTCCCACTAGGCAGATTATGTGATAAGATTATTTTTTATATTTTATAATGGTATTATGAACAAAGATAATCTGGCCTCAGGCAGAAACAGAAGAATCATATGTATCTTATAGCATAAGCAAACAGCGCATACCTGGTCAGACGGCTCCTGTAGGATCCTGTAGGATCTGGGTCTCCTCCGTTTTCAAAGGCGTAGAAAGTAAATATAATGGAGTAACGGAGTATGGAAGTCCCGTCCAGATGTTACTTTGGAACCCATCCATTTGTTTCATCTGGAGGAGGCACAGATTTAGTTGGCACCATTGAAAACAGTGCAGTCCCAGGTCAGATGCCGTCTTTTCAAGGCGGCATCTGACCTGGGACTTCACTGTTTTCTGTATTATTTCAGCCCAAGCATACAAGTTTTTAAAAACAAATGTTTTGCTAATACCTTTATTGTTTAGTTTAGAATCATATTTAATATGAAAATATTATTGCAGACGACACTTTTCAATTTGGCGCCAAAAGAGTTAATGGGTTCTGAAAACGGTGCAAACCTTGATCAAATGACCCATGTAGAAGCCCTCTGATCTGGGTCTACACTGTTTACATATGACTTTCTTAACCTTTAGCTTGCTAAGCAAATTATTTTACAGACTTATTCACTGACTACATTTTCAAAATGCAGGCTATAATCAATTTGTCTACCAAAATGCAATCAGGGTGTCAAACAGTTTGGATCCCGATGAGACGCCGAGTTACTCGGCGTCTCATCTGGATCCAAACTGTTTGCATATGTATTCACACATCCGCCTATAGCAGGCTAAAGGTTAAGTTACTCTGGAAATCAATTAATGAAGATTGAAAGTAATACTGCTGTCTGCATTACATTCGTTCTACAGTGTCCATTAAGACCATGACTGTGCATGTAAGAAAAACTGCTGTCTGCATTATATTCGTTCTACAGTATCCATTAAGACCATGACTGTGCATGTAAGAAAAACTGCTGTCTGCATTATATTCGTTCTACAGTATCCATTAAGACTATGACTATGCATGTAAGTAATACTGCTGTCTGCATTACATTCGTTCTACAGTATCCATTAAGATCATGACTATGCATGTAAGTAATACTGCTGTCTGCATTACATTCGTTCTACAGTATCCATTAAGATCATGACTATGCGTGTAAGTAATACTGCTGTCTGCATTATATTCGTTCTACAGTATCCATTAAGACTATGACTATGCATGTAAGAAATAATGACTTAATAGTAGCCAGGGTCTTTTTACCTAGGCACAATATGTAGAATCATCTACAGTAAAACCTCTCTATAGCGGACACTAAATTACAAAAAAAATTGTGTTAAAACAGATGGCTGCTTAAAGCAAAGTGAAAGTAAAATAGAACGCTCCTATAGTAGCGTTGTTTTACTTTCACCTTGCTTTAAGCAGCCACCTGCGCTAGGTATCAACAAATTAACACAATTTAGTGGCCGTTATAGAGAGGTTTTACTGTATATATGTTCATAAGCAAACAGTTCAGATATGGGTCTGATGTTCGTCTGTTAGCAAATTCGTAAACATGCCAAAACAATATGTAAATGTTCAGCAGCACATTACTCTAACACGTGCATAATGAATATCAATATTATATTATTTATATAACGATTTGGTCTTATTGAACTATTTGATCTATTTCTACGCTATCCTTCGAATGGTCAATTAAATAAGAAATATTTATGAGACTTAACCATTCCCTAATGAATTATTATGCGTGAATTGGTCACTTCTAGAATATCCATTTACTTAATATTTATCATGGCACATTTCCAAAGGTATGTTTCGCTTTTACTAAAACTGTAGCACCAGATGTATATAATTTCATAAAGCAAACATTACAGGCCATGATCAGACGGCTCCAAACAAAATGTGTGCATCCACGTTTATCTATTACGTGGGTGCTATAGAAAAGTTCTACTGCATGCATACATACACACGTAAGACGTGCTTCTGGAAACTGTCCTTTTCCGCACGATGTTTATAGAAAGCATGTGTTATTTTCATGAATGAACCAGAAATAATTGATACACGAAGTTTGCTTATTTCCAGATGTTTGCTGGTACTTGACCGGTAATAAAAAAAAAATTCAGAAAACATTGGCACAGTTTTCATAATAACGAGAGAAGTTAAACATAACCCACTTGTTATATGACCATTCTCCTGTCAGAAGAACTGGGGTTTTTTATTTTGGGTAGGCTTCTCTAGATATACGCTAATATGTGTTTACACTGTTTCTAAATATTAGAACATACGTTACTCACGTTCATGACGGTCTCTTGCAAATACAGTAAATCCCCTCTAAATAGGAATTCATGTAGAGAAGAATTTGGATACTTTTAAAAAGGTGGCTGCTTAATGCAGGGTAAAGTCATGCAGAAAGATCCCAGGGGAGTTTTCTGCATGACTTTCAACCTGCATTAAGCTGCCATCTGTCTCCAAGACCGATATTTAATTATTTATACTAAATTGAACGTCCGGTTTAGAACATACGAGTGTGTTTAGCGCATTCAGACGGTAAACCCACGAAACACAACACAATATGACTAAAATACATTTTTATGGAAATTATTTGCAGTAGTATGCAGGTGTAAATAGTTATTAGTCGTTTTTAATCCAGCATCAATATGACTTTGACAGGAATATCCTTATATGTGTAAAATAGCTACAGTAACTATTCGTTCAATCTGGGAGTAGATCTAATCGTCAAATATTGAACAAAACTAACAAAAACATCAGCGGTGTTGAACCGGACTTTCAGTCTAGTATAAATATCGGTCATTGAGACAGGTGACAGCTTAATGCAGGGTGAGGGTCGTGAAGAAAGCTCCTTTATGAACTTTCTGCATTACTTTCACCCTTCTGTTTGTATTATTTCTATTTATCATGTAACGTCGCCAAATACAGTCACTTCCTACTAGCATAAACTTTTGATTATTATTTTCCACGTCGACGCTGTATTTTGTGAGGTACAGTGCATGTGTACTGACCCCGCTGGGGTGCAAGTTTAATTCAGCCAATAGGAGGAAAACAGAAGGAAGAAGAAAAAAGCATAATTTAACATAAACATCAAATTTAACACACTTGCTCACCTTTTTCTCAACTTTTCGTCCATATAAAAGGATTAAATTAAGTTTGTTTATGTTGTAAAAATCAACGACGTTCCTGCACGCCAATATGACGTCACGTATATTGTAATGGCATGTATTTTTATTCAGGGGACATAACCGCTTGAGCAAACTTTCTTTTTCTTCATTTTCTCCATTCTTTATTGGTGTTGCATGATAAAAGAATTACTAGACGCTAGTAGTTTTGAAGTTAAGCTGTAGTTTGGCTCGTCAGAAGAGTAGTTAAATGCTCGCCAAGGCCCGCATTTAACAACTTTTCTAACTCGCCAAAATACAGCTGAACTTCAAAGCTACTAGCATAATAATTCTTATGTATCCTGACACGACGACTTTGTCATTGTGTTGTTTGTAATTACGTCACATCCTATTATTTACGGAAGTGTTCGAAAAGAGGTTGTGTTCGAGTTCTGGTTGTCTCGCGATATGTCTTGGTCTCGAGTAGTATATGTAAAAAATATAATGAACGCACTGTTATTTTGTCATTTAATTAACCAGACCAGACAGTACATCTCACAAATATGTAACTACATGTAATAGAAACGCCGAAAATCATTTCAATACACAGATCACAGGAATATGTCTACCACCGGATTCGTCTGCAGTCACGATGGATTTTCAATGCGTTGGGTCGACATGCAGGCTGACTCGACATATCGGCGATATCCCATGGCGTGCCGACTCAGTGCGATCTCACTGTACATATCCACTTTAGACAGGTTTCAATGTACAGTAAAACCTCTCTATAACGACCACTAAATTACATCGAGTATTGTGTTTTCATTTGTGTTAAAGGCAGGTTGCTGTTTAAAGCAAGGTGAAAGTAAAACAGAACGGTCCTATAGGAGCGTTCTGTTTTACCTTCACCTTGCTTTAAGCAGCCACCGGTCCTACATACCAGTTAATTAACACAATTTAATGGTCGTTATAGAGAGATCTTACTGTAGTTTGTAATGGCTCGTAAGATAACCCTTTCCCTGTTCAACATTAATGTAAGAAATAATGACATCATGAGTATAAATTAGATTAATTTTTATAATGGCATATACAGGACAGTTTAGCTCAAGCTAAAAATCAGATCTAATATAATTTCACAAGAAAACAGAGCAGACCCTGATCAGACGGCCGTCTACTATGTTTGCAAATGCTTGAATGGAGTTTATATGACGGAAATGATTAGGGTATGTGTGTACCTGTGACCCTTTATGTTAGTGTGGAAGTATGATGACAGGATCTAATAGCTGTTGTTAACAATAGACGCACTTCAAAGCAGCTTATCACGCAAACAATGGCATGTGGTCGAAGAGATCATACAGTAAAGTGTGGCTAAAACCCGCAAAATCTATTAACACTGGGTCCCTGCTTATAAAACTTTTAGTTGAGTCTGAGTACGTTCTCAAGCTTTTGATTGGTCAGATTTGAGCCTCTGGCTCAAATCTGACCAATCAAAAGCTTGAGAACTCATATCTGACCTAATCAAAAGCTTGAGAACGAGATCAGACTCAACTAAAAGCTTTATAAGCATGGACCCAGGAGTCTATAACCATTTCCAACATAAATACGCCTTTCTATGCCTTTGCAAACAGAGTAGTTCCTGTAGGAGCCGTCTGATCTGGGTCTGCTCTGTTTGCTTGTACATGACATAATATAGCTTCTGCCGTGACCAAATCTTCCTCTGTCCGTGTGCTATTATAACAGTTAATCTAATTAATATTCATGTTATCATTATTTTTACATAAATATTCATGGAGTAAAAGGTTAAAAGCACGTGGTTGCTTAATGCAGGACAAACATAAGGCAGAAAGCCTATAGGGTTTTCCTGCATAACTTTTGCCCAGCATTAGTTAAGCTACCACCAGGTTTAAAAAATCCCAAATTAAGACTTCTTTTAAGTGGTCGTACTAGAAAAACGTTACTGTATTTACTTAGGTGTATCTGATATAGTGTACCTAGTTGTGTTACTTCAGAACTCGTTTGGAGATAAGCGTTGTTCCGTAACTAATGTTCTATTATAGGATCATAATTGTTCCTGCTGTTGCTATTTTTACTCACAACTGGCATAATACTTGTCATGAACACCCCATTCAACCTGTTATATCATGAATAAGCAGCCGCTGTGTATATCCATATGAAACTTGATACTTTGTATAGCTTGGGTATATAATGGTTGTTGTTTTGTTTCATTTGGAGAACTATTATCACGATTATCGGACGGGCTGATTGCAACCATGAAGTTTTTGTAATAAGTAACAATTGCATTGAATGCTTTTATTGTTACAGAATACATTCTTAAAGCGTTGCAGTTAGTATATTGGCCTGACTCCATATTTGTTTTTCCCATTTAAATTTGTATTTTAAATTAACTCATCCATATATATACTTGAATGACCAATTTTCACTCGATAGGTGACTCCGCAAGAATCATTTTGCTACTAAACTCGTCATTTCTCCAACAAACACTTTGGTATGACCAGTCTTCGGGACGATTCTCTAAAGAGAGGTCCCAACATAAGGTTTGAAGGAGAAAGAGGTATTTTTGAAAATGTTTTAATTTACGCATCTTATCTGGACCTCTAATGGCATGTGGCAAACGCCACGAAACACACAAACACGCACAGTACATAACCTGATCAGAGGTAATCAAAGCCACGAAACACACAAACACGCACAGTACATAACCTGGTCAGAGGTAATCAAAGCCACGAAACACACAAACACGCACAGTACATAACCTGGTCAGAGGTAATCAAAGCCACGAAACACACAAACACGCACAGTACATAACCTGGGCATTCTTGGAGCCAGCCATCTGAGTGTACCACTTGTCTACGTATATGTTAAATCATTCTCTCCTAGACCCAACCTCTTTGAATAAATCTACCGAAAAGGAGCAACTAGACAAACGGAAATTTTATAATTTTGTAGTTTGAAACCATTGTTACAACTAGAGCATTTGCTCTTTTTATCACAATGGTTTCATAAAGTGACTTTTGCAGAGGCGTCAAAAGGCGTCAATACCAGGGAATGGGTTAAGGGACACAATGCACAAATGGATACATAATTAGAGTGTCGAAATGTTGGGATCCTGGTATATGACTCGGCGTCTCATCTGGATCCAAGTTGTTTTCAGAGGGTGTCACGCAATCGTTCGTATCGCACTAAAGCTTTAATAGTTCAGAAGATAAGTATAGCATTACACACAAGATGTCTGATCACGATCAGCATAAGAGACACGGCGACTGTGATTAAAGGCACGTCTTCTGATTGCGGTTAACATTAGAGACAGTCATGTTGTCTGATCATGGTCAGCATTAGAGACACAGAGACTGTGATTAAAGGTACGTTGTCTGATTACAGTGAACATTAGATACATGTTGCCTGATCACAATCAGCACTAGAGACATGGTATCTGATCACAGTCAACATTACGAGCATGGCCCCAGATCACAGTCAGTAATAGAGACACAGCAATTGTGGTTAAAGGCATGACGTCTTGAGAGGGCTGGTCTGAATCAACACTGTTTGCTAAGAGCCGAAACCGCATTTTCGGTGTTTGACTATCACTGGTAGAATGTATAGAAAATTTATACATTTCAACATTCCTTTCAATTTAAACAGTCGAAAAGTTTTTGAGTAACAGTCGCCTTCCTTGTATGCTTCTATGAAGTTGTACATTCGTGTAATTTACGCTATGCTCGAAACTCAATTCGTGTTTTACTTTCATGCAACTAAGCTAACATGTATAAGTTCCGCCGATGAAAGTGTGTAGGGCGGGGGGGGGGGGCAATTTCTAATTTCGTTTAGGTGGCTAACCGGGTAGAAAATATACATTTTTCTAGTGCGGTAACCGCGTATTAGTATCCATTTCAAGATTGTCTTCAGCTTAAATTCTTCAAATAGGATATTTTCCGCCTCTTTCGGATTAACTTCTGGGTAGTAGGAATAACAATGGGACAATTTGTGGCTCACTGTCTCATCATTGTTCAGATTAAAGTAGAACCTGTATTAAGAGACCAATAAAATAGTTCTAATTAAGGGACTGTAAAACCGGTTGTAGCTTTCTTGTCTCCAATTAATATAAGGTCGCTTAAGACAGATTCTACCATTTCTACTTAGCTATCATAGATTACACTTAGGGTAATAATATTTAACAAAAATACGTATATCACAAGTATATCACTAACCGTCCTATTTCCCGGTAAGCTAATCACGTGGCTTGCGGACAAAAAAAATAAAAAAAAAAATAATGGTCTGAATAAATTATTTTGACGCCAAATGTGTTTCGTCTGCAAATAATATCGCCTGCTTTAAATTTCAAAATGTCGTCTCTAAAATGTCAGTGATGAGTCAAATAGTTTGGATCCTGATGAGACCCCGAGTTACCTGGTTTACTCGATGTTTCATCTGGTTCCAAATAATTTGGCAACGCTTATCACAGATCACATGACATGCTGTCCCGGCGACCATGACGGTGAAATAGTTCTGAAAAATGTGTGTAAAAGCACACGAGATACGAGGGCGCCTGCCTTAGTTGATGGTTTGCCAAGATATACAACAAAAAACATATTCATGACTTGCTCTCATCACCTGCAGTTACCCTTGGTATGCTATAGATTGCATTACGAGTGTTTTTGCCAAACATTTGGATCCAGGGTCCATGCTTATAAAGCTTTCAGTTGAGTCTGAGATCGTTCTCAAGCTTTTGATTGGTCAGATTTGAGCCAAAGGCTCAAATCTGGCCAATCAAAATCTTGAGAACTCAAATCTGACCAATCAAAAGCCTGAGAACGAAACTCAGACTCAACTAAAAGCTTTATAAGCATGGACCCAGGTGCATTATTGAGTAATTCGGCATCTCGTCAGGATCAAATGCTGTCTCATTCTAACTGTATAAATAAAAGAAATATTCAAGCCAACAATATCTCGTAGAAAAACTGTGAAGCAAATCTAAGATTTACAACTGCAAGAGTTCTCTGCAGGTCGTTATGTTCAGGAGTAATTACAACGTTCTTCTCACGTTGTGTAGGGTCTTATAGCTGATAGTGACAGGCATGGCCCCTGTTGACAAATTGCTGCACCGTGTGATGGTAGGCATATTTAAATGCTAAAATCGTCATTTCTCCACAAAACCTTATGTTGTGACCACAATTTAGAATCGTCTTTTCTGTTACTGAAATGCACAAAAGCAATACATTGAACCTCTCTATAACGGCTATTAAATTGTGTTAATTAATTGGTATTTATAGCAGGTGGTTGCTTAAAGCAAGGTAACAGTAAAACAGAACGCTCCTACAGGAGCGTTCTGTTTTACTGCCACCGTGCTTTAAGCAGCCACCTGCCTTTAACACAAAATACTTGATGTAATTTAGCGGCCGTTATAGAGAGGTTTTACTGTATTTAAAAACGCAACCATTGTGGTACTGCGAAAAAAATGTCCGCCCAAAGTTGGATGCATTCCAATTATGACTAGTTCCGATTCTATCGCACCTTTGGGAACAATTGAGTGTGTCTCTTGACCCAATTTTTTTCGACAAATTATTGATTAAGTGTCGAACAACTTGATGAAACATTGAATTACACAGTGTCTATTCTGGATAACAGCTGTTTGCAAATTTAACTCGAGTCGCAGTTAGCGAAATAAGGTTATTACACCTCAGTGTAAATTATTGGGCGATTGTTTTGTTTTTTGTTTGTGGGTTGGGTTTGGTTTTTTGTTTTTTAGGGGGTGCTTCATTTTTGGTTTGGTTTTGTTTGTCAATTGTGTGAACATTAATATTCTCTATTCTCATGTTGTAGCTTGCAGAATGGACAGTACAAAGTGGATACTCTATTTAAAAATATTTGCGATTAACACAGCATCCACATCTGGCACACTGTACCCACTGGGCTATTGTCCAATTGGAAATATAGATTAACGCTTTCCCTGTCCTGCATTGTCGTTATTATAGTTCATAATAGCAACAAATCAATATTCAATCATCAGGTGTTAGCTGAGCTTTTTGTAGGTATATATCGTGTTCGACAGCAATGACTATATTAGTATCAATTTGCATAAGCCTTATTGCCAATTTATATTTCTAATTTAATTGTATTGTACTGAATAAGTAGACGAGGCCCGGAATTGCACATTTTGTTATAAATGTAATATCTTCCTCAGAGTTACTGTTTTCATTTTATCAGAGTGTCTAACAGTTTAAGTCCAGATGATAAGCCAAGTTACTCGTGTATCATCTTAATCCAAAACATATGCATCAGTGTTTTTTTAAAGTGTTAGTCTCTACTTGTAACGTGTTTTAAAAATGCCAAACAATTACATAAATCATTTGTTTATATGCTGAAGAGAAGTTTATTGCAAGAACACCAGTCGAATAAACGCCGAAGAAGACAAAACTTTCGTGTGTTTTATATCGAAGACCCGCTGTATTCGGCAATGTTTTAGTATTTATTCGGCTCGCGTTTTAGTTTCGTTAACTGTTCAACAGAAGCCGTCTGATCTGGTCTGCTCTGTTTACTAAGGCATTAAAATCCATATCTATGGAGTACATGTTTAACCCATTACCTTATAGGCTATTGTTAGATCCAACCTCTTTGATTAATCTACCGAAAAGAAGCAGTAACTAGAGAAAAGAAAACTTTTAGAATTTATATAGGAGCAAATGCTCTATTTATCACAATGGTTTCACAACGTGACTTTTACAGAGTCGTCAAAAGTCGTCAATATCAGGGAATTGGTTAAAGAATGATCACATGTATGGGCCTCATCTCGCCGTGATAGAGTTTATTGCATAGCCTCTGATAGTTTATAAAACACCAAACTTCAGGATCGTTCTTTATGCATCGTCTGTACCCTGTCTAAGCAAGCTGCTTTGAATAATTGAGTTTGACAAAAGGAGAACGTTCAGTTGAAGCGGATAGGGAAGTACACCCTTTCTTGTGTTCTATGTAAGTATGATTCAGCCAATATACACTGAACATTTAAACCTGTTTGACGAAATCATTTGCAAAATGTTTTAGGCCCGGGTAAGCCATATTGTTTCTTGGTATGAATTCAAATTGGTTGACACTTTGTTCATGAAGTTGTTGTTTTTGTTGTTTGTTGTTGGTTTTCTTGTCGGTGTTGTTGTTGAATATTTGGGTCGTTGTTTGCGGGTCTGCGGTATGCGTGTACCTTGTTCGTTCCGGGGTGGGGTGTTTTTTCGGTGGTTGTGTTGGTGGTGCGAGGATGTATCCGGCATATATCAGAATTATTCGATTTTCTCAATGCAATTATTAGAATCGAGCAGGTTAAGCGAACTCTAGCTATTGACGTCTCAATGGGGTTTTGTTAATGATAGTTTAACAAGTACATGTATTATACAATATAACCTGTCTTACGCGGGCATCTAAACGAGGTCTAGGCAGGTGGTAGTTTAATGCAGGTCAAAGGTAATGCAGAAAACCAATATAGGAGCATTACGTGTGTCCTGCATCAAACATCCGTATGCTTCTTTTAAGACTCCCATGTTCAATAAATGAATAGCTGATTCAGACAGGTTCTATTGCATTCAAATATTATTGATATATTTACTGTGAAGTGATAAAGATATGAATATTAATGTTTTGACGACACAGATATAGTTTCAGAGACTTCATCCTAACTCTTAGAACATCTAGTGACATACTGCCAGTTTGGAGAGTAAACATCTAACATCATAAGGTCTGACAGAGGCTCCGCACAAATTATAATGTTACCATTAACCCTTCTCTTGCTGAATTTTAAAGTACATATCTCCTTCTTTACCCATGCCCTGTTCTATATTTACATATATCTTCACTGCGTACAAGTATTTCGCTTTGCAATCACTGCTATGGAGTGCACTGGTTGCACAATCAACTTGTAAATAGTGCAGACCCTGATGAGACAGCTCCTGCAGGAGCTGTATTGTCTGGGTCTTCACTATTTACAGGTACATATATTGACGTAAATAGCAAGCGAAGGGTTCACAATAACTCAGAGCTACAGATAAAAGTGCGTACTCACACACTAAGATGGCATTTCTCCACCCAAACCTATGTTGTGACCACTCTTTAGAATCGTCCCTTCACTTAACCCTATCCTGTGATCACTCTTTAGAATCGTGTCTTCGAGACGATTCTAAAGATTGGTCACAGCATACGGTTAAGTAGAGAACGGAAGAAGTTATTCGTGAAATTGTTTTAGTTTACACATCTTATCTGGACCTCTGACTTGCTGCTTTAGATACAATCGATGTATTGAACTAGTTGTGGGTTATTTAACCATTTCCTCGTATAGATGACTTTTCGCAGGTCATGCATGAGCTGTCTGGCCAGGGTCTGTTCTGTTTGCTTATGAGCTAACATAAATCTGGTTATACAGCTTTTGCCACGGTTAAGATTTCCCTTGTTCATTACATGTATACGGCATTATTGATATACATGATGAATTACTGCTTCCATGAGTATTCACCAGGTAAATGGTTAAACATCAGGGTCCATGCTTATAAAACTTTTAGTTGAGTCTGAGTTCGTTCTCAAGTTTTTGATTGGTCAGATTTGAGCCTTTGGCTCAAATCTGACCAATCAAAAGCTTGAGAACATCAAATCTGACCAATCAAAAGCTTGAGAACGAACTCAGACTCAACTAAAAAGCTTTATAAGTATGGACCCCGACAATGATCCAGAACAGAAATACTGCTAGCATACCGTTCATAAGATGTTCTATACCGATTGTTTATCCTAAATTATACCGCTGGTTTTAATGGATACCACTAAAGTAAAGACAATGAAATAATATATTGCAAATTTCGACGAAACATTTTATCTATGAAGGCGTCTACAAACTTATACAGTTATTCAATGTGTAAGAATAAAATTATATTTTATCCTAATTATTTTGGTGGTCTAGATGTGCCCTTTATTTCCAACTGAACACTTTGCTTAGTTACTTCGGTACACCAGTTTGACATATTGTTTGTGAATAAACTTCAGAGATCTTTAATTACCAGGTGTTCATGGTATTGTTATTGTTGATTAAACCTCATCCTGCCAAACTCTCATCTGCTATAATTCCACTTACTTCCAATTATTTCACGTTTCATCATTAAAACTATTGACATGGTGCCAAATAGCTTGGATTATAGCAAGACGTCATTGTATCATCTGGATCCAATCTATTTTATACTGCCATTCAGGATAAGGATTAATACCAATATGAACAGTGTGTCAATATTCTATTTATTTATAATAGAGCATATTTTTCATAACGTCGTAAATATTTGTAAGATATTATGTTTGAATAATTGGTTGATGGTGTCAATCAACCTTTGGTCACTTATATATCTCGATTTATTATAATTTGCATACAACAGACAAAAGTTGCATTCTTCCACTGACAAAACGCGCAGTGTGTTGGGTAATTGAAATGTGAAAGGCACTTTTCACAAAAGTTGCTAACTTAATCTTCACAACAGCAGGTGTTAAGTGCTTGTGTGGCGGTCGTAAAACGTCGCCCCGTACTTCATTCTCAGTGTTGTTATACCTTCTGATCCTTCGAGATCATGAATGTCTGTACTTCTTGCTCTGAAAATTGAATACCGCTTAAGCCGGTGCTAGGGGGCGTGAGCAGTGTTGCACTTTCAATTACTGTTCATGAACAGACTCAATAAAACCGAGTCTGCAATTTTCTCTTTTTGCGCTGCAATGTGTGCTCTCGGGGGATCACCTCCCTTCAGAATGTTTAATACTATGACTTCTCGTCAGAGTTTCCCGCATGCTATGGTTAAACATAAAAATATGCGAATATTGCTTTAACCTACGCTTTTGTTATTAGCTTAAGTGTAGAGGAATATTGGAGTCATGCTGTCACAAGCCCTTGATACACTTTGACCCAGATGAGCTGCTTCGCATTAGTCTACGATGTATGATATTCTTTAGTTTCTCTAGTAGGATTTGTATGCCTAATTTGTAAACCTTAGTTGCAATGCATTATAGTTGGCTTCTCATATCAACAATATTAGCATTAATAAATTGAATTTTGATTTTAAATTATTTCGTTAGTTAACAATTACATACTGACGATTAAACATTTTCAACGGCTATTCGTGTTTAACACTTTAGATGAGTTTGAATTACAAACTGCACAGACCCTCATTAGAGGGTTCTACACACAAATGACAAGACATGCGTGTCTCTCATTTACATGGTTAAAAGGCAAGCCTTGTATATATTTTGGTTGCTATGATAACAGATTTACTAGTTTTGTGTTTGTTTTGGGTTTTACGTCACTTCAACAGGAATTTAGTCATACGACGACGTCGAGTTAATTACTGGTGGATGAAAACCGCAAAGACTTTTCCATGCATGTAACAAATGCATGACAACATATTTACTAATTTTGTGACTAAACCTTTTTAACACATTTTCTTTCTCATAATACTTTAATCCTTACAACGCTGAATTTTCAAAGGGACTAGTCCAAAGGTAACAAATGTCAAGCTTATGGTGAATGTTTAGGGAAAAGAAAAGTATAACATGACAAACAGTGTAGACCCTGATGAGAGGTCCCCTCTAGGAGCCCTCTCATATTGGTCTTCACTGCTTGCAAAGGCCATTAGTGACTAGTGTCCCGCACTGTAAGGTTTAGTTGTGTCTTAAAAGGGCTTCAGAAAATGCTGACTGATTCAATTTATCGATATATATGATTTCAGTAGGCCTATCGTGAAACTTCGTTGCTATGACAATTATTAGAATAATTCTAAAGCATAACAGACAAAGGATATTTTGTAACTAAAAAAATTGAAAACAATTGTGGTGACATTTCTATCCTATCAATGTTGACAGAGGATGATAATTATAGTTTATTTGTATCTTAAAGGCTATGTAAGCATAAGGTTACCTTGGCAACATGAATTGTCGAATCATTATAAAATAATTACGAAACTGTTGATACATGTACATACTATCGGTTGTTACTGGACTAAATTTGAAGCAAATCTGAATTTGTACCATTATCTACCCTTCGTGAAGTTTGTATTTTACCCACAGGCAGTTGTAACTAAATGATGTAGCAATGCATATAAATATGCATGTAGAAATAAAACAAAAAAAAACCGAAATAAAGTTAACCCCGTGTACGACAATGTTGAAACCTCCGTCTGATTTATTATACATTTCTGCACGTAATGGACAAGAATTTGTTTTCCAAATTTGTATCAGTTGTGAATCCTTCACGTTTATTTAGTTTCTACTGGTAATTTTATTCTAACTCATTATTTGGTCAAAAACTGAATACGAGGATAAACAAAACAGGGTCCAGTGTATATAATCACAAAGTAAATACAGCTCTGTATTTACTTCGTGATATAATGTTCACATGTATACTGCATTTACAGTGCATTTATCAAATCCGTTTAAAATAACACGTCACACAACTTCCTGACTTTAACCTTGCCAATAGTGACAAAATACTGCCCTGTCAAATACGAACCTCGTGCAATTTTGATTTCCTCTGATTCATTTTTTGAAAATTTATTGACCTAGTAGCATTGATCATGTTGCGACGCCGTGTTACCCGGCATCTGATATGTATCAAAGCTGTTGGCAAATGCGAATCAGTCCAGGAATGCCGAGTTACTGGTTAAAACATCTCATCGACAACTCAGTGAGAGTATCAGCTTATCTATAATAGGGGTGGTAATTGAGTTATACGCTCGTATGCTTCGGTTTCGTTGTGCATCAAGCAACAGTCTATTCTTAAAGATCCCCCGTTTTAATTGTTTTATTCACTGCATGATAACTTAATTTTAAAAAAACTATTCAACTATATTACTGCATTTCAGATACCTTTGCTATGTATACGACACTACTTGATGTCTTAGACCATACAACAGATGTCCCAGTAACAATGACGTTTAATATGACAGGAGGTCGTGACAATATGTCAGATTCCATCAGTATGAATACGTCTAGTGGTGTTTCTCCAGAGGCCAATGACTACACAGATCCTTTGGAATGGACGAAAGAAGCCATTGTCAGCATTCAGTATGGACTTCTGCCGTTTCTCGTAGTGACGGGGTTGCTCGGGAACACTTTGACTATCGTTACCGTGGCATCACGACAGTTAAGCCACATGGCGTCGAGGTACATTCTTATCTTTCTTGCTATTTCTGATACGGTTATGTTATTAACACAGCCTTTCAACAAATTATGGATCATCAGTCTGTTCGGTAGAGACCTACGTGCAATTTCAGACACGACATGCAAAGCGTTTTTCGTCATCTATAGGTCAGCGAAAATGACGTCATCGTGGCTGGTTGTCCTGCTCTGCTTCGAGAGATTCGTGGCCGTGATTTTCCCACTAAAGGCCAAGCTGATTCTCAGAGAAAGGGTTGTGTTCCTTGCTATTGTCGTCAACTACCTGTCGATGTTCACCTACAACTCGGTTTGGTCGGTCTCCTCCAAAGTCGTTAACGGCATCTGTAAGCCTAATGTACCGAGCTTGAGGAACAAAGTGTTAGCTATCGTCGGCATTACATTCTATTCTATCTTGCCGTTGGTCCTACTACTCGTATTCACGCCGCAAATTATCTTCATATTGCACAAACAAATGAGGTTCCGCCAAGCTCTGTCTGTAAACTCGTCAACTGGTCAGGGCTCAAATAAAGCGAAGGAAGACATGATTCGGGCCAGTTGTATGGTCCTCGGTGTGATGGTCTCCTACATCGTTCTAATTATCCCAATCACACTTGTTCAACTGATTACATTTGCCAAGGGAGTTGAGTATTTCGAAAAGACCAACTACAGCTTCTTCGTATTCAAAGAGATCGCACAGATGCTCGAGCAGGTCAATTACGCCGCGAACTTTTTCTTCTACACTATGTGTTCCGCCTCTTTCAGAGAGCGAGTGCGATATATTATTTGTTTTAGTGGATTCCGTTCATCTATAAAGAGTAATAGCGAGAACTCAACTGCTACACCGATTGCAAATCCTCATCCCATAGACAACAATAAGTGAAAGCTCTATCGATAACGAAAACACATTCGACAGAAGGCAACCCGTGAAAGCTCTACCATAAACGAAAACACATTCAAAAGACAGCAACCAGTGAAACCTCTACCGATAATGACAACACATCCATCAGACAGCAACCAGTTAAAGCTCTATCGATAACCAAAACACATTCAATAGACATCAACCACTGAAAGATCTACCGATAAAAGAAACACATTAAACAGACAGCAACCACTCTTGCATCAAGCGTGCTGCTGTAGACCCCATTAACCGTGTATTAACAAGGCGATTCTCGTGCTCACGACCTGTTGTTGAACGGTTTTATTTATGCCTTTGTGGGCCTATCGCCAACAGTAGACGCGAGTACTGCTGCGTTTTACAGTACCCTGTTAACAGCATAAATCGAATGGACAGTCAAAGAAATATGGTATAGTTTTGGGATCAATTAAATTATCACAGGAAACGGTTTTATACAATAATAGCGATAATGCATGTTTATTTCGTGCAATAACATCTGCAGTTTCCCTTTGGGACTGTTGTTGCCCTCGCCTTTCGGGCTCGGGTCAACAACAACCCATCGGGCCCCGGCAGGTGTTATTGCCCGAATAAACGTGAATTAACCCTCTGGTGAACACTGTATCGATAACGCAAACACATTCAACAGACGGCAACCAGTTAAAGCACTACTGATAACAAAAAAGCATTCAACAGACAGTCACATTGTGCATTGACAGTTAACCCATCGTCTTTCAAGTGCACCCTGACTCGCATTTACAAACTGCTGGGACTCAGACGAGATTCCGACTAAATCAGCATTCAATCAGGATCCAAGCTATTCGACACTTAGTCAATTGTTTCTCAAAAACGTTTTAATGAATCGAAAGTAGACAATATTTGTAAAAGCTCATTACTGAAGCAGATGTCTTTCTTTCAGCAGGCAAAGTAGTAACACTTACTCCATAAATACGCCTTGTTATATTTTTGCCAACAGGGTAGACCCAGATCAATCGATCCCTTCTGCTCTGTTTGCTTATAGTATAATATAGATCTGATTCTTCAGTTTCTGGTCGTAATTTCTTACATAAATATTCATGGATCAGACAGTGCCCCAGCAGGAAATAAAGGTCTGATTCTGCAGTTTCTGCCATGGTAAAACGCATCCCCTTTTTCATATGCCATTGTAAAAACAGCTTAATTATTTACCCTTCTCTTGCTGAATTTTAAAATACATTTCTCCTTCTTTACCCATGCCCTGTGGTATAATTACATATCTCTGCACTGTGTACAAGCATATCGCTGTGTAATCACTGCTGTGGAGTGCACTGGTTGCACAATCAATTTGTAAATAGTGCAGACCCTGATGAGACAGCTCCTGCAGGAGCTGTCTCATCTGGGTCTTCACTATTTACAGGTAGGTATATTGACGTGAATAGCAAGCGAAGGGTTAAGAGTCTCAAACTAAGGGCGGGTTAGGTAATTTCAAGCTCTAACGACGCCGTTGATTGCAATATCACTAAATCCATTTAATTCTTTTAAAAAAAACATTTAACGACGCATACAAATTATATTATCCCTTATCCCCCTGAACAAATTACTATCAGCTCAAATATGGATCTGTTCATTTTATACTAGGTTCGATTCGATTAACTCATTCCCTCTTAGATTATATTTGGACTCAACCTCTCTGAATTAATCTACAGAAAATAAGTATTAACTATACAAATGGAGAATGTTAGAATTGTGTAGTTATGAAACCATTCTGATAAGTAGAGCATTTGCTCCTATGGAACAAATACTCTGTTTGTCAAAATGGTTTCAAAAAATGACTTTTGCGTCAGTGTGAGATAATGTGTTAAACGTTTGGGAAACTATTGACCTGCTATCAAACAACATGGATCCTGATGAGAGGCCGAAATGCACGGAGTTGGGAAACTATTGACCTGCTATCAAACAACTTGGATCCTGATGAGACGCCGAAATGCACGGAGTTAGGAAACTATTGATCTGCTATCAAACAACATGGATCCTGATAAGACGCCGAAATGCACGGAGTTGGGAAACTATTGACCTGCTATCAAACAACTTGGATCCTGGTGAGACGCCGAAATGCACGGAGTTAGGAAACTATTGACATGCTATCAAACACATTGGATCATGATCAGACGCCGAGTTGCACGGAGTTTTATCGTGATC
This sequence comes from Azorinus chamasolen, assembly GCA_963576725.1. NCBI lineage: Eukaryota > Metazoa > Mollusca > Bivalvia > Cardiida > Solecurtidae > Azorinus > Azorinus chamasolen. The sequence goes on along the minus strand of OY755236.1, from coordinate 94,928,590 downwards.
CATGCGGTTTTGCTAATGCGAGTCTGTTCTTTATTTTATGTCCAGAGTCAAAATTATTCTTAGTACACTACGATGGATACATCAAAACTTGACTACTGCAACTCATTGCTGCATGGAATTTCAAAAAGCATGCTGCGGAAACTTTAAAGGGTGCAAAACACAGCAGCCCGTATCATAACCAAGACTTCTCGATATAATCATATCACTCCGGTTTTGAAGGAACTTCACTGGCTTCCGGTTCAATTTTTTGACGCTTACATACAAAGCCATGCACTATGAATCCACCAAGTACATTGTCGACATGCTTGACGTGTACAGGCCTCGCAGAGAGTTAAGGTCAGCAAGTAGTTCAGTGTCGTTGGTTGTACCAAGAAGTCGTATGGTAAAATACGGGGATAGGAGTTTCATGCATGCAGCTCCACAACTTTGGAATGCTCTACCGTCAGGCATCAGAGACGCCAGCTCACTTGCATCCTTTAAAAAACACGCATTTGTTCAACCTATTTTACTTGGACATTGCAAGGACAAGAAAATGTAGATAATAATTGTTAATCATGATGACTGCTGCCTTAGCCACGGAGTGTCGATCCTGCCATTCTCCTGTGACTGTCGGGACATTTTCAAATCCCTCTCCTTTCGGACATTTCCTGCTTGCAAAATATTGGTTGAGGAGTGTCATGTCAGTTGTTTTAGTTGCGCACTGTTTGTGGGCGCTTGGTGTGTGGCTCGTGTTGTGCGGGTGGTGGATCTTGATGGTAGGGATAGTCCCTGATCTCTTTGAAACCGCCCGGTTTGCGGCTCGGGCGGCATTGTGTGCCTCATTTCAGTGTCGGCTGGACTGATATTATGATTCTCCTTCGCCAGTTTTGCATGCTGTGTGTATAATTATATTGGTGGGTTGTTTGTAATGTTTGTATTGCATTGTGTAGTTTATATGCATTAGCTACAAAATTGTCCTATTCTGTTAACCCATTGTCCTACATAAGTAAGACAATATCTTATGTATAGTGTTGTATGCCAATCCAGGTGGTTCTGGCGTACTGGCACTGACCATATATATAATGTGTCATTACAGTTTCAGTGATATGAGTGGACTGAAATAATATAGTCACAGCATGCGTCTATTTCCTATGATTTACGGACATAAAAGCATACAGAAAAGGATGATTTTGATTTTATTTTTATTCTATGATTCTTAAGTTAATTCCATTTTTAATATTTTTATCGATATCTCTATCTTAAATTTCATTTGTTTTAAATATTCTGTAAGCATTATATATACTCAGTTTTGTACATGCAAATTATTTATGTGAAGCGCTTTTGAACGCACATATCCTGTGTGAAAAGAGCGCTATATAAATGTGGTATAATAATAATAATAATAACTACGTACTTGTTCATTGCAGGGCGGTTTGTCAGCTTTGGTATTAACAATGTGTGAGCTATTTACAGTAAACCTCCCTATAACGGCCACTAAATTGTGTTAATTAGTTGGTATCTAGGGCAGGTGGTTGCTTAAAGCAAGGTGAAAGTAAAACAGAACGCTCCTTTAGGAGCGTTCTGTTTTACTTCCACCTTGCTTTAAGCAACCACCTGCCTTTAACACAAAATACTTGATGTAATTTGGTGGCCATTATAGAGAGGTTTTACTGTACAAATAAACGACCCTGACAGTGTTCCTCTGGTTGGGATCTGCATTGCTTGCCATTCACAATTCTCTGGACAGTGTATGTATCTCATGCTACGCGCGATCTGACTGGTAGTTGCCAACAGCTTGAGTCAAGCTGAGACTCCGAGTCGGTGTCCCATCAGGATTAAGCCTTACTGTGCGGAACACGCGTCACTAATGTCCCTTACAAACAGTATAGACCCAGATGAGAAGGCTCCTACAGGAACCCTCTCATCCGAGTCTGCACTATTTGCCATGTTACACTTTTCTTCACCACAAGCTTGACCTGTTTGAGTTTTGGAATAGTCCATTTGAATATTCAGCATCGTAAGGGTTAAAGCTGCTTGACCCTCGGTCAGTAGTTCCTTTAAGCCATTCCCTCATATTGGCGACATTTGACGACTCTGTAAAAGTCACCTTTTGAAACCATTGTGATAAATAGAGCATTTGCTCCTTGGGAGCATATGCTCTATTTATCACAATGGTTTCAGAACTACAATATTCTAAAATATTCCTTTTCTCTACTTAGTGCTCATTTTCGGTAGATTTATTCAAAGAGGTTGGATCTAAAAATAGCCTATGAGGTAATGGGTTAAAGCTTAAACCGGCTCCGATGAAAATACATTTGTCAGAGACCATTAGAGTTTGGGTATGAACTTACTTTATTTTCCAACATAAGAAACGTTTGCTTTCATACTAGGTAGACGCAATAGCTAAACACATTCCATGTTGAATATATATTCCAGGAATCACTCTAAATGTGGATCAAATTTAGTCGAGTAACATGGCAAATAGTGCATACTATACCCATATGAGGCAGCTCTTCTTTGAGCTTTCTAATTTTGACATGTAATTTAGTAAAGTGTCGCTAATATGACCACATATTTCAGCAACAGCGAACCTGTAAGGTGGTTGCCTGATAGAGGGCGACAGCCATACGGTAAGCTCCTATAGAAGCGTTCTGACTTTATGATTTTATAACTTTTGTCATGCATTAACCCTTTTCATATAAACGTGTTTTCACGCATTTACAAACAGAATAGACCCATATCAGACGGCTCCAGTAGGACCAGGCTCTGCTCTGTTTGCTTATGACAAGATGTAGATCTGATGTTACACCTTGTATCGAAGCAAAACATTCCCTTGAAAAGTTTACATTATAAAAAATAACCTTATAAATATAATGATGTTAATAGTTCCTACATGAATATTTAACAGGGAATTGCTTAAGCTACTCAAGTTTATAAAAATCCAGAATTAGACTTCTTTAGAGTATTTGTGTCAGTGAGACGTTATTGTATTTACTTCTATGGATATGCGTTATTTGCAAATGTAGATATACATGTATTATAAGATTTGAAAGGTTTAAATATACAATACAGTTTAAAATAAACTCTGAAAGCAGGAAACCCTTCAAAAGCAAAGACGAGTCTGTTCATAGGCAGTTATTTAAAGCGCAACACTGTTCATGGGCAGTTATTTAAAGTACAACACTACTCACGCCTGGCTTAAGCGGTATTTAACTTTCATAACTAAAAGCATCGAATTCCTCTAAACAAAACTGCACACAGGAAGATTTATCTCAGAACTACACATACGTACACACAGATACACGCACGCACGCACCATACGCACACATATACATATACATATATATACACACATACATAAAAAGTAGATATTTGGAACAAATTAACATAGAAATACAAATTAGTATGGGTTACGTGTTCAAATGGTAAGTTCAAGTTCTTTTCCCCAGGAAAATTCATCAGTGCCAAGAGGTTAGTGTATAGATATGATACTCTGGCGCCGATCGCATGTAAAGATAACCTGTATTCTGTTTACCTATGAGAATGATACGTCTATCTACCCACAGGTAAATACTTTTCAAAACAGTAATGCTATCTCATGCTTGTGCAAATCTGTATTCCATGATAAGATTCTGCAAGGATGTCACATATTGCATACAGGTAATCAATCAAAAGTTGATGGGTAAAACACTAACATCAGTGTAAGTGTTGGTGGTTTGGGTTTTATCACTCGTACAAAAGACAAGAAAAATAAAAGTAGTGGATAAAAGACGGGTATTACAGTAAAACCTCTCTAAACTAGAGTTCTAGTAGAGAAGAATGCAGATATGTTTACGCAGGTGGCTGCTTAATGCAAGGTGAAAGTCATGCAGAAACCTCCTAGAGGAACTTTCTGCATGATTTTCACCCTGCATTAAGCTGCCACCTGTCTACAAGACCGATATTTATACCAAATTTAATGTACGGTTTAGAGGTGTAACTGTAGTAGATTTAAGTGAAACATTTTCTATCTTTTCCGTCATATCCTATCTTGTTAGTATGCAATAGAATCGTCTGAGAAAAGGCCAATTCTAATGAGTACCAACAATATAAGGTTTTGAAACGTCAGAGAGTTGAAGAGATTAGTATGCGTTTTATCTGCCTCTTAGACATATTCAGTAAATATCAGCCTAAAGAAATGGAAATCCTTCATTCTTTTGCAGACACTTCATGTAGGTAATCATGACACTATAGATATTTATCAGCTGATATTCTATAATGGCACATGAACACATAAAGTTTTGACCATGGCTGAAACTGAAACAGATCTATATGAGTCCATACGCAAATAGGTCCGACCCTGATCAGACGGATCCCGATAGGAAGCATCTGTTCTCGGTCTGCACTATTTGCAATGAGGTTAAAAGGCGTTTCTATCAGGTAATGGGTTCAACCCTTCCCTCATACTGACACCTCTGTGAAAGTCAAGTTTTTGAAACCATTATGATAAATAGAGCATAATGTTTATGCTCCATAGGAGCAAATGCTCTATTTATCACAATGATTTCAAATCAAAGATACTGTCTATTTTATAACCTGCATGATATAGAGGACGTTCGTCACCTTATTTGTGTGTGTCCTTGCCATAAAGAAAATTATCTAGATATGAAATATTGTATTAATCCCTCAGTTTACAAATTGAAGTTAGTGTTTAGTAATCATAAAAAAGTTTATGGAAAAAAAAATTGGCCATTTTTATCAAAGAGGCACTTATCAAAAGAAACAGTAAGGTAAACATATTTGTTTAATTTATTTTAGTTATATAATTATGGTAAATAGATTGAAGAACACATTCACTGCAGTGCAGTGACTAACATGGTTTGATTTGTTTTGAAATGTTAGTGTTTAAGAAAGTTACAGACAGAAAGTGTTTTGCACTGCAGTGGGGTGTCTTTCAATTGATGTGATCGATTGATTGATCGAAGTGGTTTTATTGACGGCTCGTGTTTTGTTTTGTCTGTATAGATATAGGCGGTACAAGTCACAAGGTGAAACAATGTAGATCAAGACCGCTGGTCTTTTTATGAACCCACTGATTTGAGTATATAGCTTCACTGTTTGACTAGTATACTTTTTCTGTTATACGGGTATACATGGTTTATAAATGTTAATACTTGTTGTGTGTCTTTCACTCTCCGTTAGTTTCAAACATGATATAAGAAGTATTTAACCCACCCCCACTTAAATCTACCAAAAAGGAGCATTAACTAGAGAAAAGGAATTTTTTAGAATTGTGTAGTTTTGAAACTATTGTGATAAATAGAGCATTTGCTCCTGTGGAGGAAATGCTCTATTTATCTCATTGGTTTCATAAAGTGACTTTTTACAGAAGCGTCAAAAGGCGTCAATATGCGGGAATGGGTTGAGATATCTGTACCTCATAACACTTACCAAACTACATGTACTGAATTGAAAAGAAATATATTACTGACCAAAACATCACGTGAACAGTTATAATTGTTGTATATATTTATGTAAAGACGATATAGTATGTAAAAGTCTAAATAAAATATTGTTCTGTTCTGTTCTCTTCTGTTCCTATAAAGGATTATACGAAACTTTACCAACTATCCATTGTAACTTGTTTTAACCCTGTCATACTAACCGCGACCTGACTTGCATATGCAATGCAAACAGTTTGGATGCAGAGTAACTCGGCGTCTTATCAGGATCCATGCTGTTTGACACTCGGTCAACAGTTGCAACAGATCAGAGTTTTGGCAGACATTTTTTCAGCACGATAAGGGTTAATTGCCGCATTTGAATTGCACTGTCGATTAAATATGGAAGATTAAATGTTTATGTTAGTGTTTTTAAACTAGTCTTTTCGCGTATTCCTCTCTATTTATAATACATGCTCAATTTTATCATTGGTTTCATAACACGGGGCTTGAATAGGAAATCTCTGATCACGTTCTGTACTGTTCGCTAAATGGTCTACAATAAAACCTCTCCATAGCGGCCACTAAATTGTGATAATTAGTTGGTGTTTAGGGCAGGTGGCTGCTTAAAGCAAGGTGAAAGTAAAACAGAACGCTCCTATAGGAGCGTTCTGTTCTACTTTCACCTTGCTTTAAGCAGCCACCTGCCTTTAACACAAAATATTTGATGTAATTTAGTGGTGGTTATAGAGAGGTTTTACTGTACACATATTAACATAGAATCTATGCCAGCTGATATCCCGCCAACCTCGACCTGACTCGGATTTGCTTTGACCTAGACTTGACGTCCAATAACTGTTTGAGATTCGGTCAATAGGTCCTCTACGAATTAGACGTTATCACCACTGCACCAGATACAAATTCGAACAGACAGTATTTTACAGCGGGCTGATGACTAATTATGATAAGACTCATTCAAAATACGCACGTACGCACAGGGGTTACGTTGGGTAATTAACGGGACGTGCCTATCTCAGTATCGGCTCAGAATTCACAGTGTCTTCTGAACTTGACTTTTGTGTACCTGTATACAGTTATTTTTGGCTTTATGGTTTTTTTCTTGTAATATTCTTGTAAAAAAGACAGACAGTGATAAAACATATCTCTTGAATTCTTTGGAAAACATACGTTCTTGTGAGACAGTGATCTATTTCAAAGATAGGGAGAGATAAAGTTTTCACTGTTGATACGAAACAACACAGCCTTTGTCTTTTAACAAAATATTGTAGAACCCCTCAAATGCGATAATTGAATGAATAACCATGATCATCTATAAACACGGGTGGTTGCTTAACACAGGGCGAGCGTAATGCCGAAAGCTCTTATGGGGCTTTCTGCATAACGTTCGCCCTGCATTAAGCAACCACTTGCTTTTAAGGCCCATCCAGAACTTTACCTATTTTATTATGCCTGTTTGGGATATTAATTCTACGTAGAATGACGAACGGTTATGTGTATTAATTTCAGGTGGAATGCGAACGGCCTGGCGCATCAATTTTACGTAGAATGACGAACGGCTTGAGGTATAAATGCTATGTGTTATGAGGATCAACGTTGGATAATAGTTCTAAGTAGAATAACGGACGGAGTTGGCTATTGATCTACGTAGAATGAGCATCGGACGGAGTTGGCTATTGATCTACGTAGAATGATCATAGGACGGAGTTGGCTATTGATCTACGTAGAATGATCATCGGACGGAGTTGGCTATTGATCTACGTAGAATGATCATCGGATTCGGGTTTTAATTCCGCATAGAATGACCATCAGCCTGGGGTATTAATTTCTACGTAAAATGCCGGACGACTAGGTATATTAATTTTACGTAGAATGACGAATGGTTTAGGACATTAATTCCATGTAAAATGGCGATCGACTAAGGATACTAATTTACGTAGAATGACGGGCAGTTTGGGGTATTAACTCTACATAGAATGACGTAGAAACAGGCCTGATAGGTGTATTCATTTTAAGCAGAACGGCGACCGGCTATATGTATCAATTTCTATGTAGAATGACGGCCAGCTATTTGTATTAATTTTAAGTAGAATGACGAACGGCTTAGGGTATCAATTCTGCGTAGAATGACGGATGGCCTGAGGTATTAATTATACGTAGAATGACGACCAGATTGGGGTATTAAATTTTTTGTAGAATGATAGCCGGTTTGAGATATTAATTCAACGAGGAATGAGGGCTATGGCGTTCGGCTTTGGGTAGTCATTCTACGTAAAATAACGACTGCCTCGGGTATTAATTCTACGTAAAATGACGACCGCTTTCGGGATATTAATTATATAGTATTAAGAATGATGGCCGGCTTGGGTTTGTCATTCTGTCTAGAATGGCTAACCCAAGTCAAATATTGATGTAGCTTAACCCCCCCCCCCCCCCCGGAGGTCATTGGCGTTCGTAATGCGGTCGTATTAAGGAGACCACTGCAAACAAAAATAATTTGATCATTGTAAACAGGTAATCTGTATTACAGAGTCAAAATAAGAGGCGTAAGTTAAGACATTTTCAAAAATAACTTCTTTATTTCTCCACCAAACCCTATGCTGTGACCACTCTTCAGTGGTCACAACATAGGGTTTGGTGAAGAAATGACGATTTTAGAATCTGAGTACGCACCTTTATTTGTAGTTCCGTGTATTCAGTTTGATTTGTTTACGGGCAGTGCGGTATCTTCATATTTGATGAAACACAGAACCCCGGTGTCAATTTCCAGTAAACAGCATTTTATATTAGTAATACGTATTTATCATATATTTGTTCTATGTTTAAGTAACATACCCACCATGTTTGCAGAAATGATGCATGTTATGACGTCAATGACCGATAAATTCATTCTATTCATCTACAAAATTGATCTGCAATTGTGTCTGTCTATGACTGACGCCAGGCTTGTGCATCATGGGTAATTAAGATCAAGTTCTTCCACCAGGGGCATTTCTACCGATACACACGTGCGTAACATCAATCTGAAAGGTGAAAACATTATTGTGACTAAAATGGAACGAAAATCGCAGGCTAAGGGGTAGACTTTGATAAACGTTCTGTCTTGTCGTGTAGGTTTTAACCCATTCCCTCATAAGACGCCTCTTTACGCCTCTGCAAAGATCACATTTTGAAATCATTGTGATAAATAGAGAATTTGATCATATTAGAGCAAACGCTTTATTTATCACAATGGTTTAAAAACTACACAGTTCTAAATTTTCACGGGGGAGCATGCCCTCGGACCCCATTAGCCACGGTGCGTATATTACATTTGGATTCAGCTACGCTGCTAAACAATTATTTCTAACATACTATTTTGGTACTAAATGCGTTATTACTAGATCATGCATTTTGGTTTAAACATTATTGTAGTGTTATAGTCATTGTTGAAGTATTTCTTTTGCAAAGGCGCCCAAAGTAGTTTCTGTGGCGCAAATGATTAAATGAGTTATTTTCAATGCTGTCAAGTATCAAAAGTCAGAACCTTCATAAGTCTTGGAATAAGTTTTGTTGATGTTCTGTTATTCATAATACTTATGTAAGCAGAATAACAGACTCTAGTGGTCTGTTTGATTAGTTAACCCATTCCCTCATATTGACGACTTTTGACGACTCTGTAAAAGTCACTTTGTGAAACCATTGTGATAAATAGAGCTTTTGCTCCTATAGTAGCAAATGCTCTATTTATCACAATGGTTTCAAACACTACAATTCTAAAATTGTCCTTTTCTCTAATAAATGCTCCTTTTCAGTAGATTAATTCAAAGAGGTTGTATCTAAAAATAGCCTATGAGGTAATGGGTTAAAGGGCAGTGGTATAACACTCGGGTCAGTGGAGGTATATGATACATTTGTACTTATAGATGAGCTACCCGATACCCTGCTTAACGCGATCTGACTCGCATTTGTAACCAGTTTGGATCCAGGTGTGACGCCGAGTATCCAAATTGTTTGACACTATGTCAGAAGTTTTCAGTCCCTTGTACGAATAGAGAGTAAATAGGAATCATAGTTCATGTCACAATGGAGCAGATATGAATTTTACAGCAAGGCAATGGTTAACCTTGCAGTACCGTGCTATATCAAAGTTGTTGATGCTGTATGCTATCGGTAGTGATATATCTTGTGGTGCTTATATCTTCATATCCCAGAAATAATACTGATTTTATCTGGAATGAGCTGTCTTTAATCTTAGTATTTGTAAGTCTATCAGAACTAATGCTTACCAGCTGGTGTCGTAAGGCTAAGATTTAACAACAAACAACCATGCTGGAAATAAAAGAAGAGCATACAGTGATCTCCAACGAAAAATAATTTTATTGTTAGTTGTCTACAAATGTTTAAGTTTAATCATTTACTTCATGAATATTCATAACAGATTGTACCGATTATGAACATTGATTAACTAGTTTATATTATATAACCAAGTGTATACATAGCTATATCGAATAGTATAGAATCAGACCTAAAATATTCAAAAAGCAAACAGAACAGACCTTGATCAGACGACTCCTTCATCAGCCGTCTGGTCTGGATTATCTCTGTTTATAAAGGTATCAAATGTGTCTCTATGGAATAAAATTGTTAGTAATCAACGTTATGCCGGTTTACCCTTTGGATTCTACACATACAACGAGGAATAGATGTTAGTGTTTAACCCATTCCCTCATAGTATATTTTCAGATCCAACTTCTACAGAAAAGGGACATTTACTAGAAAAAAAGGAAGAATGATTAGAATTGTACTTTAAAACCATTGTGATAAATAGAGCATTTGTTCCTATTCTGCAATATACGTTTTAGTGGCAAACAGCGTTGACAGGCACGGATTTAGAGGGGCGGAGCCGGCGTACGCCCCCCCCCCCCCTAAAATTGCCAAAACAAATTCTTTAGTAATATTTTAGATCTATATACAGTAAAATCTCTCTAAAACGACCACTAAAGTGTGTTAATTCGTTGGTATTTAGAACAGGTGGCTGCTTAAAGCAAGATGAAAGTAAAACAGAACGTTCCCATATTAGCGTTCTGTTTTACTTTCACCTTGCTTTAAGCAGCCACCTGCCTTTTAAACCAAAATAATTTATGTAATTTGGTTGTCGTTTTATCTACTAAAACTCATTAAAACAGTGATTCAGTAGGAGTGTTTTATTTCTCTCACCCAGTTAAGCTCTTTTTCAACATGTAAAACACACTATTTATTTATGTCATCAAACATAAAAATCTAAAACCCCCCCCACACACACACACACACACACACACACACCTAATCTGAAATCCTAGATCCGCACCTGGTTGACCCTGGTCAGATGACACCTCTATGAGCCCTAAATATGTGTCCAAACTGTTTGCAAATACCAGAATGTTCACTCCTTTCAGGCATTCAAAGCGTTAATTGTACATTGTTTTATACAAAAACTTATGTCTCCCCCAACACACACCACGCGTACAGAATTTTCCATGTAAATAGTTCAAAGTCACATAACTCTGCAGAACATTATCAAACCAGAATAGGAATAAGATATGCACAGCTAAGCATGGGAATGATGGTCCAGTGGTAGGACGTTGGACTTGGGATCTTGGGGTCTCCTGCCATCGGAGTATCAGAATTGTCTGAGCATAAAATGCATCCCACGTTTGCTCTACACCCAGGTGTATAAATGGGTACCTGTGAGGGAAATAAGTCAATGTACCATGGCTGCCTTGGGCGCCGAATGTTAATGGCCGATTTATAACCCAGTTATCAGGGGGTAAATTGTGAAGTCGGAAGAATATGTACATGTATATAGTTCCAGACTATAAACCTCACCCTTACCTTTATTATGGTGATGATCAATCCAATGAAGTTTCACGAAAATCCGTCCAAAGATTTTCGAGAAATCGCGCAGGCAATTGCTTCCATTTAAAAGCTTCAAAGTCCCATAACTCTGCAGAAAACCATCAAACTAGTATATGAATAAGATATGCACAACTAGGCATGATGCTGATAAATCCTGTGAAATTTCATGAAAATCAAACCTATGATTTTGGAGAAACCGCGCGGACAAAAGTTTCCATGTAAGTTTCAAAGTCCCATAACTCTGCAGAAAACCATCAAACTAGTACAGAAATAAGATATGCACAACTAGGCATGATGCTGATAAATCCTATGAAATTTCATGAAAATCCAACCAAAGAAAATCATCAAGCCAAAACAGGAATAGGATATAAATGGTCATTGTGCTGATCAATTCTACTGAAGTTCCATGAACATCCGATCCAAGGTTTTGGAGAAACCGTGCGGATAAAGTAAACGGACAGACGGACGGACGGGCGGACAGACGTACGCCGCACACACAAACATGGTTCCCCGTTATACTGGGCGAGACATCATTGATAATAATGTTGATAAATGTTCGCAAATGTTAGAAGAGGGTTTTATCACATAACCTCCCGCGTATTCGAATTAATAGATGCATCAACTATTTCTCTTTATTATATGTTTAGTATAAACTGTAACGCTATGTAGAAACTAAAAGGACATGTAGAAATACACATGTAAGACTTATCAAAAACTCATTCGTAGTCATTTATCACTTGTTTTGAAAAATGTTATTAATTAAACGAGCAAGATGTTCGCTGAATAACATTTTCCAAGGCTCGGTTAATATCAGCTTGTACAGAATGACTACTCGCAACATATTCTATACATGTGCATATAATGATAATTTTATTTCTTAAACGCAACCATTATAATACAATAAAATCATAATATAACACATTTTATTTAATTTACCCATTATTAAGCTAATTAATATGCATAAGATCATTATGCTTCACATGAACATTCTTACAGTAAAGGGTTTAACATATTTGCGAAATTGTCGGATAATTATTTTTGAATATTCAGCTCTGTATTTTTTAAAAAAGATTTTTTTATAGTTTTAGAAAATCAGGGTTCTTGGTAAAAGTTGATTATACATTTAATTGATTTAACAAAGCTAGATTACAAATAATGTTTTCTATCAGTCATTATCTTTATATCTTACAGTATGTTTGCAATGCATTTACAAAAACGTCTGAACACCTTCAGCTTATAATAATGGTAGAACCTGTCTTAAGCGGTCATCAAAATAAAATCTAATTATGGGTCTGTAAGACATGTGGTAGCTTAATGCAGGTTAAAAGTAATGCAGAAAGCTCCTATATCCTATAGAAGCTTTCTGTATTACTATTGCCCTGCATTAAGCAGCCACCTGCTTTTAAAGGCTCCTATCTACTGTACCTGGTCGAATTCTCATAGACAGATCTGCCATCTCTACATTAACCCTAAAATTACAAGATTCATTCATTGTGTAAGAAATAATAACTTCATGGATATTATTTGCTAAATTTTATAATGGTATACGAACACAGGATGTGTTGGCCATGATAGAAACTGCACGATTAGATCTATATCATTCCATTAGCAAACAGAGAAGATATATATACAGGAGCCGTTTGATCCGGGTCTACTCTGGTTGCTAATGCATAGAAAGGCGTATTTATTGAGTAAATGGTTAATACCAGACCGTTCTGACATGGGCATTTCCTTTTCAAACATGCGACAATAGTATAAAATAGTTTAGACCCTGATGAGACGCAGATATTGCACATTCGCACATTGCATACTGATGGTTAACAAACAGAACCAGGTCACGTTTTTTCTACCATCAAAAACATTTATGAGCCTTTGTAAATCCAACCGCTCACTTCGTTTAAGTATTTATTGGCACTTGGCTTTTGTGTGTATAATATCGAGATATCAAGGGTCTTAAAAGCATTTGGATGTAAAAATACAATAAAAGAAACGCAATAAAATCAAGTACCTGTTGTAGCAATCATATAAGATCATCATAGTTGTATTTAAAGTACTAAGCCATACTGCTACGTCTTCATGTTAATTCAATATTATAATTATAGAATTGGACTAAAGCACTGAATACAATAAAGCTTAACCCTTTCCCTGTTCAATATTCAGGTAAGAAATAAATTAAATGACATTATGAATATTTGTTGGCTGAAATTAAATGAAATCAGCTGAAATTTAGGAGCCCTCTCATCTGGTCTGCACTGTTTGCAAAGGACATTAGTGGTTCGTTCCCCGCATTGTAAGGGTTAACCCATTACCTCATAGGCTATTTTTAGACCCATCCGCTTTGAAAAAATATACCGAAAAGGAGCATTTACTAAAGAAAATGACACTTTTAGAATTGTGCAATTTAGAAACCATTGGAGCAAATGCTCTATTTATCACAATGGTTTCAAAAGGTGATTTTGACAGAGACGCGAAAAGACGTCATTATGAGGGAATGGGTTAACCTGGGGAGTATGTCTTGAATTATTGGTAAAATCTGCAAACCTTACGTTTTCACATTGGCAAATTCTCCATCGACTAGAAGATAACATTTTTACCCATTTACCTCATATTCATGTAAGAAATGATAATAGCAAGTTTGCGTATTCAGATTTGTTTCTATAACGGCATATGAACATAGGATATTTGTTATAGCAAACATTTAAGTATCAGTTCTATATAATTACACCAGCAAACAGATCCTACCCAGATCAAACGACTCCAACAAGAGCCGTTTGATCTGGATCGACTCTGTTTGCAAAGGCGACAAACAGATAAAGGGTCTTAATGAGATAAAGGGTTAAAATAGACTAACATGGCATCAATGTACTATACACACAAACACGCTGTGTGGGAGAGATATTAAAATAGATTGGTAAAGAGAGCGGGGAAGAGAGTATGACTACAAATGTAAGAATCAAGTACAGATCAAACGATCAAACCTTTTTGAAACCCTGATCAGATTAACGAAACATAAAGGAAGAGAGTAGAGACAAGAACATTGGGGTACGCCTATCACAAGACCATAGTCTGTTCAGAGCGCTTTAATAGCATTTAGTATCGTGATTACAGTAACGCCCCTCTAAACCGGACATTACATTTAGTATAAATATCGGCCTTGAAGACAGGTGGCAGCTTAATGCATGGTGAAAGTGGTGCAGAAAGCTCAATTAAGCAGCCACCTGCCTATAACTATCTTAATTCTTCTGTACTAGCTTTCTGATTTAGAAGGGTTCTACTGTATAATTGCAATCTGTTTGGATCTAGATGAAGACATTGTCACTCGACATCTCATCACGATCTAAATTGTTCGATACTCTGGTCGCCGTTTTGAAAAGCCATGCAAGGTGTAATCGGATGTAACAACTGATCTCTGGTGAATTTGTGTTGAGCAAGCTAATGGTTCCATACACAGAAAACCTACAGCCTCTAGAACAACTATTCAGAACAAAGCCAGTTCTGAATTTTTAAATACAGGCGGTAGCTTCATGCAGGACAATGAATATGCAGACAGCTCTTGTTGGAGCATTCTGCATTAGTTTTACTCCACATTAATCAACCACCAGTCCTGATGTTTCTAAGAATCTTATATTAATAAAGTATGTGGTAGCTCTATCGAGATTCTACTGTATATGAAAAGTGCGTACAGTAAAACCTATCTATAACGACCACTAAATTACATCAAATAGTTTGTGTTAAAGACAGGTGGCTGTTTAAAGCAATGTGAAAGAAAAACAGAACGCTCCTATAGGAGCGTTATGTTTTGCTTTCACCTTGCTTTAAGCATCCATCAGTCCTAAATACCAACTAATTAACACATTTTAATGGCCGTTATAGAGAGGTTTTACTGTATGTGGTAGCCGAGATTACAACAGTACCGCTAACTGTTGTTTATATGCACACTAAAACCTCGATAGTTCAAAGTTTTAGTAATCAAGAAATTGAGTACATTTTGAGGCAAATTGCTGCTTAATACAGGATGAAAGTCATACAGAAAGCTCCTATAAGAGCTTTCTGTATGAGTTTCACCCTGCCGGTACCTGTCTTAAAGACGATCATGATACTAACTTGAGTGTTCGAACAGCCGGGGTTACTGTATATGTACATGTACTTGTATATGTTGATGTTTATATATACAGTAAAATTTCTCTATAACGACCACTAACTTGTGTTAATTGGTTAGTATTTAGGGCAGGTGGCTATAGGAGCGTTCTGTGTTACTTTCACCTTGCTTTAAGCAGCCACCTGCCTTTAATACAAAATACTTGATGTAATTTAGTGGCCGTTATAGAGAGGTTTTACTGTAGTTGTATATCCTGATCATTTATTAAAATGTCTTCATCCTCAGTGTTGTTATATATTCTGGCCCTTCGGGATCATAAATTTCAGTGCTTTTAGTTTTGAAAATTGAATACTGCTTAAGTTGGTGCTAGGGGGCATGAGCAGTGTTGCACTATTAATTACTGTTCATGAACAGACTCAATAAAACGCAGTCTGCAATTTTCTCTTTTTGCATTGCTGTTTTTGCTTTCTTATTAGAGTTTTTTTTATCATGATAAGAGTCAGTAATGAAGAATTATTATTCTAATTATTATTTCACATTTATATAGCGCTCTTTTCACACATGATATGTGCGTTCAAAAGACTTGATAACATTTTAGGCAAGTGTTTTTTAATGCACGGTGAACGTCGTACAGAAAGCTTCTAAAGGAACTCCCTGTATGAAATTCACTCTGCATTAAGCTGCCGTCTACCAAAAAGACCGATCATGATACTTATTTGAGTGTTTTCGAACTATAGGGTAGCTACCGTAGTTGTATATGAGCGTGTTCGAACTATAGGGTAGCTACCGTAGTTGTATATGAGCGTGTTCGAACTATAAGGAACCTACCGTAGTTGTATATGAGCGTGTTCGAACTATGAGGTAGCTACCGTAGTTATATATGAGCGTGTTCGAACTATAGGGTAGCTACCGTAGTTGTATATGAGTGTGTTCGAACTATAGGGTAGTTACCGTAGTTGTATATGAGTGTGTTCGAACTATAGGGTAGTTACCGTTGTTGTATATGAGCGTGTTCGTACTATAGGGTAGCTACCGTTGTTGTATATGAGCGTGTTCGAACTATAGAGTAGTTACCGTAGTTGTATATGAGCGTGTTCGAACTATAGGGTAGTTACCGTAGTTTTATATGAGCGTGTTCGAACTATAGGGTAGCTACCGTAGTTGTGTATCCTGATGTTTATTTTAGGTGTATGAAATGAAAGAATTGAGAACAACGTAGGCAAGTGGCTGCTTAATGCAGGATAAAAGTGATAAAATGATTTTCATCCTATACTAAGCTGCCTTCTGTCCTTAAGACCGATTATGATACTTCTTTTAACCCTTTCCTCCATATGCTATTTTAGATCCATCCTTTGAATTAATCTAACGAAAAAAAGAGCATTAACCAGAGAAAAGGAAAATTTAGAATTTTGTAGTTTGAAACCATTGTGATAAATAGAGCATTTGCTCCTATGGGAGCAAATGCTCTATTTATCACAATGGTTTCATAAAGTGAGTTTTACAGAGGCGTAGAAAGGCGTATTTATGGAGGAAAGGGTTAAGTGTTCGAACTATCGGGGGTTACAGTGGTTGTATAGCCTGATGTTTAAATATACAATAGAAGCTGTCTTAAGCGGCCTTGGTTTTATTGAACATAGGAGTCTTAAAAGCAGTTGACTGCTTAATGCAGGCAAAAGGAATGAAGTCAGCTCCGATAGGAGCTTTGGGTATTACTTTTTACCTGCATTAATCTACCACTTGTCCTTTCTGACCCATACTTTTATGGTCGCCTCAGACAGATTCTTCTGTAGATGTATATCCTGGTCCTTATCTGTGTATGTTTAGATCTCTTTATCATGGTTTGAGGCAGCAGGGTGTCGAGTTTTGCATACAGGTAAATAACCTTAAGAGTGCTACCTGTTATTTGACAAATACATATTGTAAACCATGTGATGCAAAGCGTATCATCAGTAGGCTATCCAAACTGTCTGGACCAAGGCCGAGAATTTAGCTTGTATTGTGGAAATGGAACAGATGACGAAAGGTTCAAACAGGTGGTAGCTTTCTCGATGCATGAATCAAGTTTTTTTTATGATCGAAAGCCATTTAGTAATAGCTTAAACCATTTAGCATGTTACAGGAGAATTAGTGATAACCTTCCCAAGTAGCTTGGGTCCAGATCTTGATGTTTAATAAAGATCTAAAGCGTTTAACACTCTGTTCGAATTTCTAAATAATATGAAAATGTCATTTTAGAATGCGGGAATGTAATATACTCTTCTGACGAAAATTTACTCAGCAAAGTAAAGGTCGGCAGTAAGTAATCGAGCGCTTTAAATAGTTTTAATAGCCTTGTCTTTTATCAAATCGGTCGCTCATTTAGATGCACTGCTGTACTTTTCAATTTACAAACATACTTTTCAAGGACATTATGATTTCTGCCATACATTGCCGTCTGCAGAATTTCCGTCTGCTACAAATTTCCTTGTTTAATTTTCTCCCCTTTGTCATTCAAAAGCATTATCACAGTGACAGTCAGTTGGATCCTGATGAGACGCAGAGTATTCGACGTCTAATCTGGTTCCCAGCTGTTTGCATAGATAACCACAGTTATGCTATTGACAGTAAAAGAGTTAAAAGTTAAACCCTGCTGTGCTTAGCGCGCCTAAGCTTTGCATTTGCAAACAAATTAGACATAGAGGAGAGTCCGCGTAATCCTCCGTCTCGTCAAGGTCCAAGATGGCTGACACTCGGTCAGTAGTTTCTCAATGACTTAAAAGAGTCGGAAGTTAGTAAATAGTTCCGCAAATCAGAAATTAAGCAGACATTGTTTCAGCCTGAGAAGGGATAATTACACTTCCTGCAATCGCTGGCGATATGGGAAATTAGTTCATCGCCTGGCATGTTCCCGCCATTTAGCCGTTTACCTCACGGAAACGCACAAAGTAGTACCAGACCAGACGACAGGGTCTGCTCTGTTTGCTTATGGAAGAATGTTAACATGATTATATAGTTATAAATACCACCATTATAAGAAAATACGTCATTTACACTCATGATGTCACGAATTCCATTATTAATATTCATGAAGTGACGGGTCACAATTGCACTGGGTCCAAATTTGAACAGACATTTTACATCGTGATAAGGGTTAATTGATCTACAGCATAAACCTGTAGTACACCAAGTAACTGTCCTCTCTAGAAATGATGATCTGCTCCAATAATAGGCCTACAGTAGAACCTATCCCAACCCGACGTTAAATTTAGTATAAAGATCGGTCTTGGAGACCGGTTGCAGCTTAATGCAGGGTGAAAGTCATACAGAAAGCCTCTCTAGGAGCTTTCTGAATGACTTTCACCCTGCATTAAGAGGCCACCTGCCCAAAAGCATCTAAATTTGTCTGTACTAGCATTCCGTTTTAGAGGGGGTTTACTTTTAGTGCGTGTTTGTTTGTTTCATTTCCTTTTTTCACTTAATTTCAAAAACAGTGTCAGAGTGCCCAACGGTTCTGACGAAACGGACCGTTTAACTAACGATCGATCGAACAAAATTAGTGTAAGTCTTAATCTACGACAAGCGCTACTATTTCGATAGCCAAAAACATTGCGCATTCTACTGAACGACATGAGGGCCCAAATCGTGCGACAGAAATTATAGTAAGTTTTAACACACGACGATCGCAATTTCACATTTGCGATCGTCGTATTTTAGAACTTGCAGTAATTTCAGTCGCATGATCTTTAGTAAGACGGACCACCGGTTTGGGTCAAAACTATTTGCACAGGTTACCACTAATTATGCCAGTATATGTGTGTATTTAACTGCTACCATCGTCAATATTTCATTTACTGGAAATAGTAACAAACATACCCGGTAATAACGAAATGTAAAAAAAAAACACGTTCGTCGAGAACTTTCGAATCAGAGGAATATAGTAAATCCTCTCCACAATAATGGGTCATTCGCACGGATGGTAACTCTGTATAAGACTTTCGTTTTCGCAATATACAGGCGCATGCTGTCATTGACACCTGCGTTAACCCTTTCGCTGCCAATGCCGGATCTGTGATTACCTATGCAAACAGTTTGGATCCAGATGAGACGCCGAGTAACTCGGCGTCTCATCAGGATCCAAACTGTTTGTTGCTGTTACTATGTTTTTGAAACAAAAATGAAGAAAATAAAAAATGAAAATTTGTAGCAGACTACAAAGTTAGCAGACGGCAGAATTTGGCAGCGAAAGGGTTAATTCACCAAGTAGCTGGTTTAGAAAGGGTCTGTTATAGTCACGTATGATACACATCAAGGAAAAAGGGACAACTTTAGGGATGTAAACTCAGTGTGACGTCAGACCAGTCTTAAATCTAGAAGGGAACTGCAAAAGTATTATTTCATGTATAAAGTATATAATAACTTAACCCCATCATATATTTTATATCTTGTCCCTAGAACCAACTGTCAGCTTAGACATCTAGAAAACTTAGTGGCTCTATGCCGAACTGAAATCATGCAAAAATCTTGCATACCAAGTTCTATTGAAATGTGGAATAACTTAGATAGAAATATTATATCATCATCATCTTTAAGATCCTTCAAATCCAATCTAAAACATAATGCTCCGATCACGATCCCACAGTTTTATTTACACTTCTTCTTCTTATTATTATTATTATTATTATTAACCATTGTATGTCTAAAGTTACGTCTGATCTGGATCCACTGTGTGGGTCACATGTCATATTTAATCATTTTCTCGATGGACCTGATGCTTGACGCCTTTGCAAACAAAATAGATCTATATCAGACGGCTCATATAGGATCCACGTTATCATGGATTCGCCCTTAGCAGAAAAAGAGTCAAAAACAAAATGTGTTTGTGAAACACTATGCCCCTGATATGGCCTTTGACCTTGGTGTATGACCTTGACCTTGATAAGTCACCCTCAAAATGTTGCACATGCACACCAACTTGTACGTGCAATGGCGGCAACATTATCGCCAACGTTATTTAAAGTTAGAGATAAACCAACTAACAGACAAACTGAAATAATGTTAAAACGACGTAAAATCCGATAAAAACCAAACCAAACAGACAGAGCAAAAACAATATTCCCTCCGGGGGACATAAAAACTTGGGTCATAATTTAAACACATTTATAACAGGTAATAGTAAATACATGCATCAATGATAGATAAGAGAACGCTTGCCTATGTCGCATCTGTTATTATCTATTCAAACTGTATGGGTCCAGATGAGATGCCGAGTCTGTTTGTTACTGTGGTAATGTTTTTGAAAGAAAGAGGAAGCAAATTAAACAGTAGAATGCCGTAGCATACCACAAATTTTACAGACTACACTATTTGGCAGTGAAAATAATTAATGAGTCCGTCATTTCTCAGAGATAAGGTAGTAACAATTTGGTTGCTGTTGATCTGTTAGCGTTATGGGTATTTTCAGACTGTGTTGTGTGCTGTGTTATTAGATCTGTCACATTCATCTAGTGATAAAGAATAGGTTTTGTAGGTCTCCTGCTCAAGAGCAATAAATAATGCGACGGATGTTTGGAGGTAAGCCAGAGTAGCGTGCACATGATTTACAAGACGTTGACATTGACATGCACGAGACTAGGCACTGCTTGCCGTGGTATGCGCAATGCTTTCAGTTTTTACAGTCTTTATCACGCTGAACACACTTTTGGACGGCAAATAATGTCGCCTAAATCAGTACCTAAATTAAGAATACTTTTATTATATTTCAAGATCGAAATCAAAGTGTTAAATTATTTAGTCTTGTAAAACTGCTGAGTGACTCTTCTTTGAGTCCGTATCTACACTGTTTGCATCTTTATAATGAATATAACCATAGCGTGGCACGAGATACATTCCAGTAGACAGATGGGAAACTAATTAGGTTCATACAGGGAATTAATTGCACCACAAGCAACACGCATTTTGTAAAAAAAACACAGACAATGTATCGAAAAAATGTGCAATTCTGATCACTATTCAGCTGTCTACCTGCAGAATATACTTTTCGGCAGTAGGAAAGAGAGATGAACAGGAGAAAAATTGAAACCTTTCCCAGTGGTGTAATAGCAAGAGAATTAGTAGTAGAACATGCAATAGTAGAATAGGATGTAGTAGCAGCAGCAACAGCAGCAGCAGCAGCAGCAGTAGTAGTAGTAGTAGTAGTAGTAGTAGTAGTAGTAGTAGTAGCAGTAGTAGTAGTAGTAGTAGTAACAGCAGTAGTTGTTGTAGTAGTAGGATGAGGAGGATGAGGAGTAGTAGTAGTAGTAGTAGACGTAGTAGTAGCAGCAGCAGTAGTTGTTGTAGTAGTAGTAATAGAGGTAGTAGTAGTAGTAATAGTAGTAGTAGTAGTAGTAGTAGTAGTAGTAGTAGCAGTAGTAGTAGTAGTAGTAGTAATAGCAGTAGTAGCAGTAGCAGCAGTAGTTGTTGTGGTAGTAGTAGTAGTATTTGTAGTAGTAGTAGTAATAGAGGTAGTAGTAGTAGTAGTAGTAGTAGTAGTAGTAGTAGTAGTAGTAGTAGTAGTAGTAGTAGTAGTAGTAGTAGTAGTAGTAGTAGTAGTAGTAGTAGTAGTAGTAGTAGTAGTAATAGTAGTAGTAGTAGTAGTAGTAGTAGAAGAAGAAGAAGAAGAAGAATGTAGTAGAATTAGTAATACTATTACTACTAATAGTAACAATAATGACAGAAAGTAGTAGTAGTAGTAGTAGTAGTAGTAGTAGTAGTAGTAGTAGTAGTAGTAGTAGTAGTAGTAGTAGTAGTAGTAGTAGTAGTAGTAGTAATAGTAATAGTAGTAGTAGTAGTAGTAGTAGTAGTAGCAGTAGTAGTAGTAGTAGTAGTAGTAGTAGTAATAGCAGTAGTAGCAGTAGCAGCAGTAGTTGTTGTGGTAGTAGTAGTAGTAGTATTTGCAGTAGTAGTAGTAATAGAGGTAGTAGTAGTAGTAGTAGTAGTAGTAGTAGTAGTAGTAGTAGTAGTAGTAGTAGTATTTGTAGTAGTAGTAGTAGTAGTAATAGAGGTAGTAGTAGTAGTAGTAGTAGTAGTAGTAGTAGTAGTAGTAGTAGTAGTAGTAGTAGTAGTAGTAGTAGTAGTAGTAGTAGTAGTAGTAGTAGTAGTAGTAGTAGTAGTAGTAGTAGTAGTAGTAGTAGTAGAAGAAGAAGAAGAATGTAGAAGAATTAGTAATAATATTACTACTAATAATAACAATAATGACAGAAAAGTAGACCGTTGGATAATGTTTAATCCAAATGTAGACGAACGGAAAAATATATAGGCTGAACAGTTTACTAAAAAATTATTTATGTAAGAAATAATGGCATCGTGGATATCAATTACCTGTAGATTAACTTTTATAATGGTATGTGAACACATGAAAGGCTGGTCGAGGCAGAAACGGTAGAGTCAAATATATATTACGTCATCAGCAAAACGAGTAGAACCTGATTAGACTGTTCCTACAGAGCTGTCTGATCTCAGTCCACTCGGATTGTAAAGGCGGTATATGGCGGGTTTGTGGGGTACAATAAAACCTCTATAAACCGGAATTCCAATAAAGAAATGTTGGTCTTTTTAGGCAGGTGTATGCTTAATGCATGCTGAAAGATTTTCATCCTGCATTAAGTTGTCACCTGTCTCCACGATCGATATTTATACCTTTCATTTATAGCCTTTCGCCTTTTGTCATAGTATAACACTGCTGTTGTAAATCGTAACCTTTACAGTGCGGGGAAACGAGTCACTAATATCCTTTGCAAACAGTGTAGACCCAGATAAGAGGGCTCCTAGAGGAGCCCTCTTATCAGGGTCTGCACTGTTTGTCATGTAACACTTTTCTTTAGAAAAATCCCTAAATATTCATCAGCTCGACCTGTTGGAATTTCGGAATAGTCCACTTGAAAATTCAGCGTTGTAAAGGTTAGGGACACTGGGTCCCCTGTCTAACTTTAAAGTACTGATGCTACTAATGTGTAATCTGTAGTAACCCTTTCAATAATGATTTCTCAAATGGACTATTCCACAATCCAAAAATGGTCAAGCTTACCATGAATGTTCAAGGATATTTTGTAGAAAAGAGTTTGCTAACATGACAAACAGTGCTGAGTAGCCCCTCTCATCTGGGTCTACACTATTTTCAAAAGACATTGGTGACTTGTTTTCCCGCACTGAAAGAGTTAAAAGCCGACATTGGTGTTTGAATTTGAAAATTTACATTCACGAAACTCTTAAGAATGATAAAGCATTAGTATAACAACAAGATTTTTTATGAAATTTAAGGCTTTACAATAATTTACTATTTTGTCTAGGTCATAAATTCAAATGCGGGAACATTTGTTGTGGAAGCTCGCGACTGAATATAAGTAATGCGCTACTTTCTTGTTAGATTTTCAAGTCCTTGAACTTTTGGCCGAGACAAAAAAAAATCCAATTTTAGATAATAATAATAATTAACGTCTTGTATTTTATAATTAACGATTAAGTAGTAATAGCAATGTGTTAACCTGCTTATGCGGTGTGTGCACATAACTCATTGAGTAGCAGTGTGACATCAAACCCCGATAACCCCATTCCCTGATATTGACGACTTTTGACGACTCTGTAAAGGTCACTTTGTTAAACCACTGTGATAAATAGAGCATTTGCTCCTATAGGAGCAAATGCTCTATTTATCACAATGGTTTCAAACTACAAAATTCTAAAATATTCCTTATCTCTAGTTAATGCTCCTTTTCGGTATATTTATTCAAAGAGGTTGTATCTAAAAAATAGTCTATGGGGTAATTGGTTAAAATTTAATCTAATTGAAGGTAAGCTTGTAACTTTACAAGAGTATCCGAAATGAGAAACTGTTCTGGTCTACAAAAGACAGGACGAGAGTTTGAAAGCCGTGTAAATTTTAATAATAATAATAATAAAGACCTTTCTCCATGGCAGTTGATTTCTCCACTTGCACTAGGAATTTAAGTTTTTAAATATGTTTAAATAGTTTGCCAATATACATCTAGGCGTCTGAAAATAAGGTTGGGGTCCAGACTAGACGTCGATACAGGTTCAACATACACACCTAATTATATACTAGGCTGTATAGTGTTAATCATGGGAGGTAATCCCTTTATTATCAAAATATAATGTTTGAAAAGTTATTCCTCCTTGCTAAGGAGTCCATCAATAATAGATGTAATTGAGTAGTTTTCATTACGTAGCTTGCACAATTGCAATGAAAAAGATTGTATATCCAGACCTGTCGTCACATATCCGATTGGTGTCTAAAACCAGCTTCAGTGCGCTGCAAAATAGTGAGGACTAAGATCGTTTGCCCATCTTAACAAGGGTCCACATTACTTATCACTAAATCTCGTCAGAGTAACACCGCTTTAAAGATTGGTTACCTATTAACCTTTGACCACATAGATACGTGTTCACACAACTTTGCAAATAGAATAGACCCAGACCAGACGGCACGTGTCCTGTTTGTTTATGAAATGGCATACAGTTATCCCCATTCCTAACCGGAATTCTAGTAGAGAAGAATTTAGATACCTTTAGGCAGGCTGCTGCTTAATACAGGGTGAAGTCGTGCAGAAAGCTCCTAGAGGAGCTTTCTGGATGACAATCACCCTACATTAAGCTTCCACCTGCCCCCAATACCGATATTTATACTAAACTGAAGTCCGGTTTAGAAAGGTTTTACTGTACATATACATACCTTTTCTACAGAGTTATGCAAGTCGGGAGTGTTACTTATTCTAAAATACCAAGTCCTTCACCCTTTCCCTCATATAAACGTGTTTTCACGCATTTGCAAACAGAGTAGACCCAGATCAGACGGCTCCTAGAGGAGCCGTCTGATCAGGGTCTGCTCTGTTTGCTATTAGAATTTGATAGATATGTTTCTTTAGTTCCTAAAATGGCTATAATGTTCCACATTCCATATTTCATTATAACTATTGTGTTAATGAATATTCAGTAGGTATTAAAAGTTGTACTTAACTTAGAACATGTAGGTATTAAAATTTGTACTAAACTTAGAACAGGGATATGGTTAAGGGTCTCGAATACATAGGTTTAAAAGTTTAGTGTCATGTAACCAAGATAAAAGGATAAAAACATTGGTCGCCGTACTCTTACTAAATCGTCATGACAGCCAGGGTCCATGCTTATAAAGCTTTTAGTTGAGTCTGAGATCGTTCTCAAGCTTTTGATTGGTCAGATTTGAGCCTTTGGCTCAAATCTGACCAATCAAAAGCTTGAGAACTCAAATCTGACCAATCAAAAGCCTGAGAACGAAACTCAGAAGTGACAAGAGAGATCACTGTGAGGAGTTTGAGGCCAGGCATACTGTAAACGAAATTGAAGATGTATATAAAGTTATCATGCTACTATATTGATGAATTTTTTTTAATAAAAATAAATAATACAATAAAACTTCATTAAAACATTTTATCACTCTCATGATAATTTAATCGATAAACTCTTACAAGGGCGGTGATGGTCATAGACCTAAATATGTAGAGCCTCCGGTAGAATAATAAACATGTCTGTTTGAATTAACATATCGACTCTCTATTCAAACGATCTTATTTTTCAAATTCAAACACGTTTTCCCGTCTTGTAATGTAAGTATCGAAACTATTTTCCTCTGCGGTAGCTCATTATTTACGTCTTTAGAACGGAAATGAAAAGGGAGGTCCGTTGATCGAAAAACCGCATTTTCAATGCAAATTATTTCATTATTCGTATGTTTTATGAGTCTATGAAAAAAGATATAACTAAATTGACTGGATAAATAGAATAATAGGTCTAACATTTCTGTTTCTTATAGAACCTGACACATGAAGTGGTTAAATTTCATGCCCCACCGATTTTCCCACACCTGGAGTTGGTAGGGTTTCTCTGCAGTTGCTTAGAATCAGAAAGTAAATTAACAGTCAAATAAATTGAAGTGTCTTGTCTGGGATTTAGTAACAGAGGAAGGGAGTTTGTTTATGTAGACAAGAAAGCACAGAAGTCCTAGTACAGAGTCATGTGGCTTCTGACGAGCTCTCACCTTCCAAAACAACAGATTGGCTTCGCTCTAACAAGAGCTGGCTTCGCTCTATCAAAAAGGAGCAGTTCCAGCTGAGAATTTATGAAGAGATACCGTATTCTTGGAGAATGCTGAGATGGTTTACTTTGTCAAGTGCCTTACTGAAATCTAATAGCATGAGGTCAATTTGTTTACCAGAAATGGTGTTTTACATTGTAGTCTGTTAGTTCTATGAGCCGAGTCTCATAAGAGCGCCACTGTCGGAGCCCATATTGGAGATCATAATAAAGACGTGGTAATATATTCAGGTTTATTTCATGCCCCAAATACACAGACATTCGTAGAAAATATTTTGGTAATGTTCATTGGCCTTCTGTTAACACATTTAACGCTTTTATGTCAACGACAAACAGGAAAAATAATAAATACAGGTAAATATATCAAGGAGTGTATGCATTTCCGTAAAACTACCCTTGATACTCTTGCTGCTTTGTAATTCTTTGTTATTTTGTTAATAATGTTTGTATATGCCATATTTTGCATGTATTGTTGTAAATGGTCAAAGGCAATATGTATTGCTGATTTGCCAATAAAACTGAAACTATTATATCTGTGCCAAATATATTTAAAATATATGCACATATCATTTATAAAAACTAATTAATAGTCATTAATAATGCTTAATGCTCATTTCGCTTCCTGTCGCCAAAAATCCCCCTTTCGTATTTTAGTCATAGCGCAGAAAGGATGCCATTTTCGTTTAGATGAGAACATAAGTTTGAAGCGACACTGCGTTCAATGGTTTTACAATAAAATGCAGGTGAGAGAGATGGGCGGTAATTGACTGGGTCACTTGGGTCGCTTTTTTTTGAAAATGGCGCATACAATGGCATTGGTCCAGTTTTAATCGATTTAATACGCTAGTGATTTCTGAAAAAACACCGTCATCACATCAGAAATATCGTGGCTCAGTTCTTAGCGGCGTGATTTGTCTTGACTGCAGCAGATTGAAACTGCGTGCTAAGAAGATGAGCCTTTTTTATGTTCAGTTTCAAGCATATTTCCTCTTCATTATTCATTCATTCATTTTCATTCATTCATTCATTCATTCATTCATTTATTCATTCATTCATTCATTCATTCATTCATTCATTCATTCATTCATTCATTCATTCATTCATTCATTCACTCACTCACTCATTCACCCATCCATCCACCTATACATTAATTCATTCGGTTTACTTTATTTACAAATCTGTCTAGGGAAATTATTCTTTTATTATGGATTAAACACTAAGCAGAGAGAGAGAGAGAGAGAGAGAGAGAGAGAGAGAGAGAGAGAGAGAGAGAGAGAGGATAGGTGGGGAGAGGGATGGAGAGATAGAGATAGAGAGAGAGAGAGAGAGAGAGAGAGAGAGAGAGAGAGAGAGAGAGAGAGAGAGAGAGAGAGAGAGAGTTTTGCCAGTTACCTTTAAGTGTCCTGAACCGTACTGAAGTAAGTATAAAATTGCCGAACTTATATACCCTCTAATTCTAGGTAAAAAGCATGTCCTTACACATGAAAATCGTTAAATAACAATAGCTAGAACTATGAGATATATGTACACAATTAATTATCTAAAATTAAAGAGATACTAACAGGTAGATGTTAAACTTAAAGAGGCAGTAAATGAAACCAATTCCTGGCACAAGTTATTAATTAATGCGTCGAGTCCCGTATCTCGGCGTTTCGTCAAGTTAGTGTTGAGGTATTTATTTAGACCGTACCGGAAATTTCAATCCCGCAACAAGATGGACGTTTCATTGGATGACTATATCAGCACTTCCAATTTCAAGATAAAAATTGGGTTTGTGTCATACTTTTTATGTCATTTCGAGAATCGATGAAGTTTTTTAAGCTCTCAATTTACGCCCAAGCGATGTGTTACGCGACACGTAGTCTAAAACTGGAACTAATTACGCGAAGAGATAGTTCGATGTGAGGCTGAACATGTGTATTTTACTGTTACAAACAAAACAGCCACTTCTGACATTAACTCGTTAGGAGAAGGGCATTTTTGTTAGGTTGGTAATGTCATGAAGCTCGTTCCTGAATCCGGTGTTGCGTGCATCTATTTGTTCGAAAGCATGTCAAAGCGCTCCCTGGTCAAATCGGCCCCAAAAAGTCAAGACTGTGTACCGTAATAATAGCCTCAGCTAATAGAATATAGTACCACCCTACGATATTCATATGGTAGTCATTGATGCTGTATGTTAGGAGTCTGGTGAATTCACCTATTATGACAATTTGTCTAAAATTAGATATATAGTGATACACATACATGTGATAACTGCCGATGTTTGGTGAATTCTACTGTTTTCAAAGGTGGTTTACCGATCTACCTGTCCAGTAGATGAATCTCACTTTTTGAAATTTTACCCAGGCAATTTTTTAATGACCTATACTTTTCTCTCTGAGGGAGATTAATCTGTTCTCTACACACACAGATCATCTTTAGCATGCTGTGATCAACACTTGGTCTGTTTTGGTTTGTACCAATCAAGGGAATCCCCTGCGGAAAACAGCGGAATTTCTTAATCACAAGTTGGTTCTGGGTTTCGCTATACTGGAGTTTAGTAAATAAATTGTTTGGGAACCAGTCATGTCAAAATGCAAACGACTACATTGTGTCCAGAAATACCACATATATAACTAAAGCGAGGCGACATTGTCCCAAAATTAAGATGCTATAGCTACGCCATTATTACACTGAAAGTAAAAATGTTTTATTTATTGCTACAAGAATAACTAACGTCAAACACTACAATAGTCTGTATAGATAGTACACAGATCGTCTGACAAAAATCAATCAAATTGTTCAATATGTATGTGGTGGTCTAGTGGTAACGCGTTTGACTACCAGTCCAGAGGTCTGGGGTCAAATTCCGGTCCCTCTCGGAAATTTCAGAGACGCTTTTCAGTGTCTCCCACCCACAACTCCTCTCCACCCAGGGGTTAAAATTGGTACCTGTGAGGGTCACTAGTCGGTACTGCAGCTGCATGATTGCACCATATGTTAGCAGTGCTTAATATTGTCTTGTGCTTATCTCCTACACTAAATCATCTAGCAGTGTCGCATACCAGTTTGGGGTTATTTGATTTTGACCTTGACCTTTGACCTCAATCTTAGAACAAAAATTGTCTAGATTGTCCATCTTTTTGTACTAGGCCTTTTCATTGTAACACTTGGGGGAGGGGATGCATATGACAGTTTACAGTGACTTCTCTCTGAAGGATGCAGAGAACACTTAACCCATACATGTATAGGCTATTTTAAGATCCATCCTCTTTGAACAAATCTACCGAAAAGGAGCATATAGTACAGTACAGACCTCGCGGAACTTTCGAAACCCACGATACCATGATGGGCAAAAAGTACTAAAAAGGAAAATTTTAGAATCGGTGGTGTTGAAACCATTGTGAAAAATAGAGCATTTACTCCATAGGAGCAAGTGCTTTATTTATCACCATGGTTTCACAAAGTGACTTTTACAGAAGCGTCAAAAGGCGTCTATAATTTAATATGCGGGAATGGGTTAATCTTTGCAGGTATGTTCCAGCCTCAGTAACACCTACAGCTTCTGTACTTGATTGTAGGAACAAACTTTAAACAAGGATTCATTCACGTTTGCTTAAGGTAAAATGACCTATTTCCATCTCACGTCTTACTGTCATTTGAAGCTGTAGGATGGCAGGTGGCATCAAAAAATATAAATTTCTCAATAAAATTACCAATTTAGAGTTTGGAGGAGTCTCAGTGATTAATTTTTGTACCACCAAGGTCTTGATCAGAGGTATATAGCTTTTGGCTTGTTCATCTGAAACTTAATCCTTGGCCATAACTTTGGAATTATTAGAGATAGAGACTTCATACTTGGTATGCATATTTATAAATGTCATGAAATTGCTGCTACAGTAAAGATTGTTTATATTATAACGTTTCACAAGGAACAGTGGTAAAGAAAACTTTGCAACAGAGAAACGTTATAAGTATTTTATCTTTCATTCTGAGTGCTCAACAAGTTACCAGTGTCCACTGAGCCTTCCACACACTTCTGTCATTTCTATGAATCAATATTTGTTTCTATTTCTTACCAGATTGAGATAAAGTTTATCAATTGTCGTTGCTTTTTAGGAACTCTGTGTCCGCGTTTCCCATGATTGAATGTCAAAACCACGATTTCAGACCCGAAAAACCTTTTCCCCATTGTAACTAAACATATTCTTTTCAAATTGCAAATGGCGGACGAATGATGTCGAGTGGAACTTTCAATTTTTTCTGAGGGTTAAAAGTTCTTAGAATTTGATGTCATATCATAAAATTAGATGGAGATCAGGTTCCAAATAGTCATAGTTTTAACAGGATTCAGATTTAAAAAAAGCACGAAAGTAACTACAAATCAGACTTTGACAGAACAGGTTCAACGGTGCTGTAATAAAACTCGGACCAAATCTAAACAGAAAGTGAATGGTTTAAATTGAAGCAGCAATTCGTGGCTATTAATTCGTTATTTTAATTAACCCTGTACAAACATAATTACACAGTGTTAAACGGAAGATGCCATTGCAATAAGGTGTCAAGTAATGAATCTAAGTTTGCGTATTTGCTAAGGTGTTTGCAAACATGCCTTTTGAGCGATTTTCACGAATAATTGATTCCCACGCATGACCGTTGTTATCTCTACAAGTGCTACGGGAAAACATTATAATAACAGCTATAGATTAGGATTGGGACAAACACCCCCAAACGTTCAAAACAAGAAAACCCTCAAAACAAAAACGTATCTGATCTTTTGCAATATAGATAAAGAAGGCATTTGGCCGGGACTCGCCAATCGAAACGTTTTATCAAAGGAAACGTATTAACTAAGAACGTTCTATCAAATATTTACTGTATTGGATAGTGCTATGTTAAGGTCATAGCCAAACTAAGTTAAAGGGTCAAAGTTATAGGTCAAAGTGTGTGCTAGAGACAGTTTTTCATACACACATCTTGTGTATCAGATTTGTTCTACACAGATTTGCTTTTTCTGAAATGTTTACCTGTGTAGAAGTTTCCTTGTTTTCCCACTTTGCAAATTGGCAATTTTTATTATTTTAAACTTGGCATGCACGTGCAACTTATGGAGGCAAACATTTTTAAAGGTGACATTAAGGTCAAGGTCATGCATCAAGTTTAAAGGTCATATCTGGGGCATAGTGTTTCACAAACTCATCTTGTTTTTTCAAAGGTTTGGTGCATTTTATGATTAAAATGATTTCTTTTCTTAGGAATCCTGGTTTCAAGGGCAACAAGCCTGCAAATGTTGGGACACAGGGTGGATTTCAACAAGGAAAGAAGAGATTTGGCAATTTCAACACTGGAAACAAAGTAACAGATGTGTCTGTAACAGTTACTGGTGTTCCGAAAGCTGTTGGAAAATCAAATGTTACAAATCAAGTGAGAGATGCAAGAGAGAGACTGATTTCAAAGCCTGTTGTTCAGGATGCACGTCAAAAATTGAATCAGAAAGCCCCGGCAGATGCCAGACAAAAATTACAGACAATCCGAGCTCGGAAAGGACCTACTGATGCAAGAGCAAAAATTACAGCCAAGCAACAACAACAACAGCCACAGAATGTTACAGTGGCAAATCCTGCAGCAGCCCAGCCCAGGTTCACATTAACAAGAACAGTAAGCAGCAATAGTACAAAGTAGAATCTTTTCTTAGAGAAAAGAGACCTCAGATAATAATCAGTGGGGTCTTTAACAACAGGGTCCATGCTTATAAAGCTTTTTAGTTGAGTCTGAGTTCGTTCTCAAGCTTGTGATTGGTCAGATTTGAGTTCTCAAGCTTTTGATTGGTCAGATTTGAGCCAAAGGCTCAAATCTGACCAATCAAAAACTTGAAAACGAACTCAGACTCAACTAAAAGTTTTATAAGCATGGACCCTGGTGGTAGTTTAACCCTTTCCCTGTTTTATATTATTCCAAATTTAAATATCTACTGAATATTCATGGACAAAGTAGTTATAAAGAAATATGAAAAGTGGAACAATGTATCCATTTTAGAAACTAAAGAAACAGATTTTTCAAATATATTCACCAAACAAAGTAGACTAATTGGACGGTTCCTATAGGAACCGTCTGATATGGGTCCACTCTGTAGATGCATGAAAAGGGGTGTATGTGAAGGAAAGAGTTAATGCTTAACAAAAGTAATCTTTCCTGCATTGAGGTGCCACCTGTTTTAATCCTTTGAAAGTTTGAATGCTGCCAAACAAGTGCATTTGCATATAGTGTAGACCTGGTCCAAAGAACTGCAAGAGAATCCCTCTGATCAGGGTCTATACTATGTCATTTAAAATCCTATAGCCAATTAAAGCTTTTCATACTGAATGGACACAACCATTAAACACTAATGGGAAATTCCACTTTGAAAATTCAGCATTCAAATGTTAAGCATTTACTCCATAAATAATCCTTTCTAAGCCTTTGCAAATTAAGTAGACGAAGATCAGATGGCTCCTGTAGGAGAGTCTGATCAGGGTTTGCGTAGCTTAGCTTAGCATAGAATCTTGCTAACTTGCTGTGGTGGTTGGTCATGATAACTAGATGACCCCTATTGTTTTTGAGGTCAAAGGTCACCATGACATTAACATGTGAAATGGTTTCCGATCAATTACTGCTCTAGGTTTTGGCTTAGGATCTTCAAACTTGCTACATGGTGGATGGTTATGACAACTAGATAACCCCTCTTGTTTTTGATATCACTAGGTCAAAGGTCAAGGTCACCATGACTTTAACTGGTGAAATGTTTTCCGATCAGTAACTGCTCAATGGTTTGGCTTAGGATCTTCAGACTTGCTGTGGTGATTAGTCATGACCACTAGATGACCCCTATAGTTTTTTTAGGTCAAAGGTCAGGGAGTCTTGGGGGTATACATGCTTTACAAACTTCTCTTGTTTACATTTTCTGCCATGGCCGAAAATTCCTGTGTCCATTTGCTACAGTGAATTTAATTAATATTTCTCATCAATTCCTTCATATAAATGCCTTTTCACGCATTTACAAACATAGTAGACCTACTAGACCCAGAAAAAACGGCTCCTATAGGAGTTGTCTGATCAGCGGCTGCCCTGTTTGCTAATGGAATTTGACAGATCTTTTTTTTACTTTCTAAAATGGTTACAACATTCCACCTTCCATATTTCATTATAACTATTTTGTCCATGAATATTTGATAGGTATTGAAATTTGGAGTAAACATAGAACAGGGAAAGGGTTAAATGAATATTCGACATTCAAAGGGTTAAAAGACTTGACAGGTAGTCATCTCTTGGGATATCACTGTAGAGCAATGAGACCGACCGACCATACATGTATATTATATATCACTTACATGTATTTACATTTTATATGCTTCCTTGTTCATCTGGAAATGTTTATTTATCTAAAAATGGATAAGATGCCTCATAATGAATGGAGTCATATATACTCCATATCTTCACCTTTTAACTCCTTTGCAAATAGAGTAGACCCAGATCAGACACTACAGTTTATGTAATGGCCAAAATTTCCTGTATTCATGTGCCTTTGTAAAACAATTATCCAATTGATATCATGGTTGCATTATTTGTAACATAAATTTACATGGCGTAAAGGGTTATGGGTCATTGACTCATTTCTCTGTTGTCTATCTGTCTATCATGTTTTTCATGTCATATTTCAGGTTTCAGCGGTTGACACATATATTACTTTAAGTAAGTTTAACCCTTTCCCTAATGAACATTTATGTGAAAACTTTTATAATGTAGAATTTTCTAGTAAACCTTTGGCTTTGACAAAATCTTGGATCAGATCTAGACAATCCTGTAATCAAACAGAGCAGATCTTGATCAGACAGTTCTTACAGGAGCCATCTAACTAGGGTCTACTCTGTCTACAAAGGCATGAAAATGTGTTTGCAGTTTATATGAGGGAAAGGGTTAAAACCTTGTCTTATTGAAGATTTGGCTAATTTTGCTAGTACATGTACATGCATACAAAGTGTGTGTATATATATAATAAACTTTCCTTGTGTCTTTCAGGTGACAAATAGCAATAAAAACACTGCCCAGGTTTCAGCTGGGTCATCTGGTAACATCCAGATAACAAGGACTGTAAGTAATCATGAGATAAATTCAACCGTTTCATGCAATCGGTTGAGCTGTGGATAAGACTTAACCATTTGCTCCATGAATATTCATGTAAGACATAATGACATCATTAATATTAATTAACAGAATTTTATAATGACACTTTAACAAAGTGCCAAGGTGAGCAATTCTGATCATCAAGTGTCCGTCGTCTGGCGGTGTCCATCGTGTCGTCTGTCTTCAGCATTTTATTTCAAACGGCATCTCCCAAAATGATAAGGTAAAATGTAGTGAAACTTCCCAAGGATGGTCTTTGTGTGAGCCATTGTCAAACTAACAAAAATGGTTTGGATCCATGTAGTGGTTGCCATGATATCCAAAAGAATAAATATTTAAATCTCTCCTCCAAATTCGATGGTCAGACTTCAAAATGATTTGATGGGGATAATCATTAGGTGACAATATGGCTGCTAGGGGGTGGGGTCTGTTTTCCTTATACAGTAAAATCTCGATTATTCGAATTTTCTGTTTATACGAATTTAGATCCTTATAGGCAGGTGGCTGCTTAATGCATGGTGAAAGTCATGCAGAAAGCTCCTAGAGGAGCTTTCTGCATGACTTTCACTATGCATTAAGCTGCCACCTGTCTTAAAGATCGATGATAATACGAAATTTAGTGTTCGAATAATCGAGATTTTACT
Source organism: Azorinus chamasolen (assembly GCA_963576725.1). NCBI lineage: Eukaryota > Metazoa > Mollusca > Bivalvia > Cardiida > Solecurtidae > Azorinus > Azorinus chamasolen. Next base: position 94,893,314 of record OY755236.1, on the reverse strand, counting down.
GTATGTCTATACAGAAAACTAAGCAAAATCTTCAAATCTCCTCTTCTCCAAAACCAGGGATCTTAATTTCAGAATAATTTTATGGGAGTAATCATTAGGTAACCCCCTACCAAAATAGCTAAAATGGTTTGGATCCATGTAGAACTCTGGTTACCATTGCAACCAAAAGAATAGACATTTAAATCTCTTCGTCTCCAAAACTGATGGTCAGATTTCAAAAACATTTGATGGAAATATTCATTAGGTGACTATCTAATAATTTCGGAATAATTTGATGGGAATATTCATTAGGTAACCCCTACCAGAATGTCTAAATGGATTGGATCCATGTAGGACTTTGGTTGCCATGGAAACCAAAAGAAAAAATATTTTAAATCATTAGATGACCCTCTACCAAAATAGCTGAAACAGTGACAATATCTAAATACAACAACATGGCTATTGGGGGACCTATATATATGTCTGTATAGAAAACAGCAAACCAGGTGAGCGATACAGGGTCATCATGGCCCTCTTGTTAGCTCGTCTAATTCAAAGTAACATCGAGCTATTGTGATCAATGGGTTGTAGGCGTTGGCATAGTTGTTGGTGTTGTTGGCGTGCAAAAACTTTAATTTAGCTGATTAATCAAAAAGTATAAGAGGTATCAACATGAAACTTCATAGGTTGGTAGATCTCTTTGAGGAGAAGTGTATGCACTGGACAAGCACCAAATCAGACGAGTGTTGGCACCACACACAGCTCTTGTTTTAGTTATGGCAGACACTGCAGAGTACGATTTGTATTATTTCTTGTGCAAACAGAGTAGACCCAGATCAAAAGGCTTCTGTAGGACCTGTCTATTAGGGTCTGTGTCTGTTTGCTTATGAATTGCAATATAGATCTGATACTACAGCTTTTGCGATGTTGAAGAATTCCTCTGTGAATGGTGACATTATAGAATTAGGCTAATTAATATTCATACTTTCATTATTTCTCACACAAATATTCATAAGGTTTTGGTTTTTAGCTCCACTTTTTCAAAAAGTGGAGCTATTGTCATGACCCTCTCGTCGGCGTCGGCGTTGGTTAACCTTTTTGTTAAGGTCCTTTTCTCAGAAACCATCAAAGATATTTGGATCATATTTGGTATGTATGTTTACTATTACAAGGGGAACCCGTTTCACAAGGGTAGGTAACCCTAAAATTAATTTTGCCATAGTTATGCCCCTTTTTCGACTTAGAATTTTCATTGTTGGTTAAGTTTTATGTTCAGGTCCATGTCTCAGAAACTGTCCTAGATATTTGGTTCAAATTTGGTATGCATGTTAACTATTACAAGGGGGACCCATTCCACAAGGGCAGGTAATGCTAAAATTAATTTTGCTATAGTTATCTGCCCTTTCTGACTTAGACTTCCACTACACTATCCAGCACTGAAGAAAGTGGAGCGCACTGTCTGCGGACAGCTCTTGTTAAAATGTTGCCATGGTAACCAAATGGTTGGCTCTGATTGGTTGAAATTTAGATATTTAGATATTTTGCTGAAAATTGGTATGATGGGGGTATTTAGGCTAACCCAACTCAATCGTGGGTGTCTTAAAAGAGTTGGTTACCATGGTAAAGGAATGGTTGCCTCTGATTGGTCAAAATTAGGGTATTAGATTTTGCTGAAAAATGGTAAGTAGGGGTATGTCACAGTGTGGGTACTATGAAATTAATGGCAGGCATTTCAAAAGTGTTGGTTGCCATGGTAGCCCAGTGATTGCCTGTGATTGGTGAATATTTAGATATTTTGCTCATCAATACCTGTTGTCCTTTTCTTTTGGGGCACATTCTTTAATGGTTTCTATTACAGTTAGATATTGTTTCATAAGCAAATAGAACACCCTGATCATCGGCTTCCACAGCCTTTAGCAGGTAAGGAGACATCTGATCTAGGTATACTCTGTTTGCAAAGGCGTGAAAAGGCTTTAAATCAGGTAAAGGTTAAACAGTATTACAGTTCCATCACAAGTGGTTTTGGTGGGAACCAAATTTCATATATACTTAACCAGAAGCTTCTGTGTAGAGGCACAGCAAAAAAGAACAGAACAACATCCTATTTCAAATTGCATGTACATGTAGCTGTAGACTTTATATGTAAAAATATCTCTCATGACAGGGTGGTATGACTTTAGTTTTCCTTTGCCATACAATTTGCTTGCTTTTCTAATATATCAACTTCTAAAAAGTAATAACATCAACAAACTGTGTGATTCTGTAATTTCAATTGATGATGTGTTCCTATGTTTTTTAATTCATAAACTACAGTAAAACCTCTCTATAACGGCCACTAAATTGTGTTAACCCTTTCCCTCATATAAACGTGTTTTCACGCATTTGCAAACAGTAGACCCAGATCAGACGGCTCCTAGAGGAGCCGTCTGATCAGGGTCTGCTCTGTTTGCTAATGTAATTTGATAGATATGTCTCTTTACGTTCTAAAATGTCTACAATGCTCCACCTTCCAGATTTCTGTATAACTATTTTGTTAATGAATATTCAGTAGGTATTGAAATTTGGCCTAGATACAGAACAGGGAATGGGTTAATTAGTTGATATTTAGGCCAGGTGGCTGCTTAAAGCAAGATGAAAGTAAAACAGAACGCTCCTTTTACTTTCACCTTGCTTTAAGCAGCCACCTGCCTTTTAACACAAAACACTTGATGTAATTTAGAGGCCGTTATAGAGAGGTTTTACTGTATACCTTGATAGGTTTAAATTGATTTGGATTTGAATTGATTTTGTTTTATTTTTTTTGTTTCCTCATCATACATAAATATATTTATTTAATTTAAAACTCTCTTTGTCTGAGTGTGCTTGCCTTCAATTCTCTTTGCTCTAAAATTGCGCACTTAGCTACTGCAAGTTGTCCAAAAACGGTTTACTATGGTAGTTTTTCACAATTAGGGGAATGATGGCGGGCCTGTAGAGTGGGGCAATTGGGTCATAGAGGGACAATGGGGGAGAGTTAAGAAATAAAGTAAATCTTGACATTTATTTACTAACTGAACAATAACAAATACTGGGCCATGTCTCTTACATTTAAATGTACTAATGATTAAATTACTGAGTCAGGCCCATCCTTCATGCAAAGATTGTATCTGGTGAAAATAAGGCCATTTTTATATTAAACACTAGATATTGAGGGGAATTATGAGCAGAGATATAAGAAATATATATAATTTTTACTCCATAAATATGCTTTTCTATGCCTCTGCAAACAGAGTAGACCCTGATCAGATGGCTCCCATATGCCGATCTGATCAGGTTCTGCTCTGTTTGCTTATGGAATTATAGATCTGATCCTTTAGACTTAGTTTCTGCCATTGTCAAAATTTCTTATGACATTGTCCATGTATTTTGTATAAAAAATAAACTTATGGATATTCATTTCATTATTTCTTAAATGAATAGTCATGGTTAATCCTTTTCTTCATGTAAACATGTTTTTCATGTGTTTACAAACAGAGAAGACCCAGATCAGACAGCTCATATACATGTAGATCTGCTCAGTTTACTAATGGAATTTGAAAGATTTGTTTCTTTACTTTCTAAAATGTCTACAATATTCCACCTTCCATATTTCATTGTAACTGTTCTGTTCATGCATATTCAGTAGGTATTGAAATCTGGAATAAACATACAACAGAGAAAGGGTTAAAAAGGGGAACGGGGAATTTGGCCCGGAATCGATTTTGATCCTTTAACTAATTAATACTCATGTACAAAATTACAGTAAAACCTCTCTATAACGGCCACTAAATTGTGTTAATTATTATGTCTCCCCCCATATTTATATGGGGGAGACATATTGTTTTTGTGAGAGTTGTCTGTCTGTCTGTCCGTCTGTCTGTCTGTCCGTCACACTTTTTGTCCGGACGTTAACTTCAATATGCCTGATGCCAGTTGATTGAAACTTCATATATGGAAAGAGCATAATGAGAGGAAGTGTCATGCACAAGGTCCATAACTCTGGCTTCACTAATATAGGAGTTATTGCCCCTTGTAAAAAAAATAACACTTTTTTTGTCCGGACGATAACTCCTATATGGCTCATGCCATTGGATTGAAACTTCATATATGGAAAGATCATGGCGAGAGGAAGTGTCATACACAAGATCCATAACTCTGGCTTCACTAATAATGGAGTAATTGCCCTTGTAAAAAAAATTCACAATTTTTTGTCCGGACGATAACTCCTATATGGCTCATGTCATTGGATTGAAACTTCATATATGGAAAGATCATGACAAGAGGAAGTGTCATACACAAGGTCCATAACTCTGGCTTCATTAATAATGGAGTTATTACCCTTGTAATGTTTTTTTAATAATTTTTTGTCCGGACGATAACTCCTATATGGCTCATGCCATTGGATTGAAACTTCATACATGGAATGATCATATTAAGAGAAAGTGTCATGCTTAAGGTCCATAACTCTTGTTTCACTAATATTGGAGTTATTGCCCTTTGTTAAAAAATAACAATTTTTTGTCAGGATGATAACTCCTATATGGCACATGCCATTGGATTGAAACTTCATACATGGAAAGATCATGATAAGAGAGTGTCATGCATAAGGTCCTTAACTCTGGCTTCAATAAATTGAGAGTTATTGCCCCTTGTACATTTGTTTAACGCTTTCTTGTCCGGATGATAACTCCTACATGGCTCTTGCCATTGTATTGAAACTTCATACATGGAAAGAGCATGATGAGAGAAAGTGTCATGAACAAGGGCCATAACTCTGGCTTCAATACTTTTGGAGCTATTGCCCTTTGTTACATTTTTTGTCAGATCAATAACTCCTGTTCTACTGATGCTATTGGAATGACATTTCATTTATGGAAAGGGCATGATGAAAGTAAGTGTGGTGCACAAGGGCCATAACTCTGGTGTCAATATTTTTAGAGTTATTAGCTGTTATCATTTTCTTCTTCAAAAATGTGGTGTGGAAAGCGCATAACGAGGGGAAGTATCAATCATCAAGTCCATAACATTTTTAGTGATTTCCCTTTACATATTGTTTTTATTAGAGGGGAGACATCCGTTTTTGTGACAAAAACCTCTAGTTGGTATTTAGGACAGGTGGCTGCTTAAAGCAAGATGAAAGAAAAACAGAACGCTCCTACTGGAGCGTTCTGTTTTTCTTTCATCTTGCTTTAAGCAGCCACCTGCCTTTAACACAAAATACTTGATGTAATTTAGTGGCCGTTATAGAGAGGTTTTACTGTATGATTGTATGAAGATTAGCCTTTTCCCTAATGAGCAGTTATGCATGAATTGATCACTTCATGAATATTTATTAAAATTATTTTTTATAATGTAAAATATCAAACCATTAAGCAAATAGAACACTCTGATCAGACGGTTCCTACAGGATCTGTCTGATCTGGGTCTACTCTGTTTGCAAAGGCATTAAAGTGTGTTTATATGAGGGACAGGGTTAATAAGCTTAATTTATATACATGTAATTGCATTATGAACAATGGGACTTTTTACTTTGGCAAATTGGAGAATTGAATCTATAGTACTTCATTAGCAAACACAGCAGATCCTGATCGGACAGCTCCTATTGGAGCATTCTGATCTGGGTCTGTTCTGTTTTCAAAACCCTTTCCTCCATAAATACGCCTTTCTACGCCTCTGTAAAAGTCACTTTTTGAAACCATTGTGATAAATAGAGCATTTGCTCCTTAGGAGCAAATGCTCTATTTATCACAATGGTTTCAAAACTACAAAATTCTAAAAGTTTACTTTTCTCTAGTTATGCTCCTTTTCGGTAGATATGTTCAAAGAGGTTGGATCTAAAAATAGCCTATGAGGGAATGGGTTAAAGACATCTCTAAACTAAAGGGATAAAACAATTACTGTACAAATAAATAAAGGTAGAAAGATATTGATAATGACATACTTTGTTAATATCAGAAAAAAAGATTCTCGTAAAATAAGTTCAAACATGTTCAATCATTAATAGTTTGACAGTTGTACATACATTGTATATATAAGTTTTCGCAAATGACAGCAATTAGATATAAGAAAACAGATTAGACCATAAGTTCTGACAAAATTAGAAAATGTCCTTATTTTAATATAAGTATATAAGTGTAAACAATAATGGCACTCACTAGGTTTAAACTACATAAAAATCTACATAAAAATGCAGTAATGTAAATATGCAAGATTATTCAAGGAATAGAAAACAAAAATTCACCATTAAATGAACATTATCTCTAATAAAGTGTAAATAAAAAAAAGAAAGTTAATTTCCTTTTCTAAGAAAAAATTATGGAGCAAGCATTGTCATATTTTATCACTTGATTTAACCCTTTCCCTGATATAAACACATTTGCAAACAGAGTAGACCCCGATAAGAAGGCTCCTGTAGGGTCTGCTCTGTTTTCTAATGGAATATGATTGATCTGTTTCTTTAGTTTCTAAAATGGCTACAATGTTCTGCCTTCCAAATTTCATTAGAACTATTTTGTCCATGAATATTCAATAGGTATTGAAATTTTTAATAAATATAGGACAGGGAAAGGGTTAAGTTTCCAAAGGTTACATTGACAAATTGACAAAATAGTTATTTCAGAGGCAGCAGAGCACACTTTCAAATGAAAATGAGATTAGTTCCTAATATGAGTTGGGGCAAGTGCACTTACAAAATGAAGCTTAATTGGGTTGAGAGGTCCATTTTGACCATGAAAAAAGTAACTATTTGTTTTCTCTGTTCTACACAGTTGACTAAAGTCATGCCGCCTGGTTATGAGGCTTTGGTTGGAGCTACACCCAGTGCTGCTTCACCAGCCGAGGTCAGGCAAACATCTAGTGTCAAGTCACGGCTAGGTCCACCACAAGGCCGACAAGGAAAAATGCCGACTATTACACGGACTGTTGCCAACAATAACCCCCAAAGACAGCAGCCTAAATCAGCGCGCAGATCCCCAGTTCGTACTGTACAACCCGATCCCCAGTATCAAACTTACATCCAGCCAGAGGCTATTCCCCAACAACCATTTCGTGACATTCAAATTGAAAGTCATGTACGACCCCCAAGAATACATGCTCCTCCTCCACAACAGTATCAGGCCCCTCCTCTGCCACAACAGTACCTGCCCCCACAGCATCAGGCCCCACCCCCACAGTATCAAGCTCCACCTACTTATATTCCAATACAGCCTCCCAATCAGGCTCCGCCCCAACATACAGTTCGGTATGAGGGGCCTCCGTATCCAGTTACAGACCCTGTTCCAGTAAGACAACAAACGGTATGTTTCAAATTTGAATGCAGCTCATGTATATTTTCAACTTTTGTATGCACAACAGATATGTATATCTCTTAGCACTTTTCCTCGTAGAGATGCCTTTTGACACCTTTGCAAACAGAGCAGACTCAGATAAGATGGCTCTGATAGGGTTTGCTCGATTGATTATCCCATTCCCTCATAGGCTATTTTTAGGTCCAACCACTTTGAATAAATGTACCGAAAAAGAGCATTCATTAGAGAAAAGGCATATTTTAGAATTTTGTACTTTAAAACCTTTGTGATAAATAGAGCATTTGCTTCTGTAGGAGCAAATGCTCTGTTTATCACAATGGTTTCAACAGGTGACTTTTACAGAGGTGTAGAAAGGCGTATTTATGGAGGAAAGGGTTATGGAATGATGCAGATCGGATTCTAAAGGGCCAGAAATTCACTTGTTCATGTGCCATTATATAAATTCAGCTCATTAATATTCATACAAACAGTATTTCTTGCATGAATATTCATGAGGTAAAGGGTTTCAATGATCTAAAATTATTTCAAATCCAGGAGAACAGCTTTTGAGTTTGTGTTTGTTACCTGTGTCACTGTAAAGGAAAGTTTGTGTTATTTTTACAGTAGTCTTTAATTCATTTCCAGTAAATTGAAAATAGCAAAATAGCAGTAATATCATGTGTGACAAAGTACACCAGAGCTCTAGATAAGACGCGTAAATTAAAACATTTTCAAGAATAACTCCTTTATTTCTCCACCAAACCCAAAACTGTGACCACTCTTTAGAATCGTCTCAAAGAGACGATTCTAAAGAGTGGTCACAGTATAGGGTTTGGTGGAGAAATGACGATTTTAGTACTTGGGTACGCACCCTTATCTGTAGCTCTGGTACACTTCAAAACCCATATAATAAGCTTGGTTTTTATTTTTATTTCAGATTGCACAGCCAACAGAGATGCCATTACCACGTTTTGAAGTACAGAATGACCAGTATAGACCCCCACCACCTCCCCAGCAATATCCTCCGTATCCAACATCGGCCCCTCAGCATCCACCATATCCTTACTCTCCTTCCCCTCAGCACTCGTACTACCCATCCCAGCCTGAGCCACCTATACAACGAACAGTTCCAAAAATTGATTCACCATCACCTTATATAAAGATTGTAACAAATGACTATATTGAGGAGGATAGTTTTGATCCTCCAAGTTTAAAGAGGAAATCGACATCAGCCAGTGGCCCCCTGAAATTGTCCAGCACCAATACTATTCCCGTGCTGACAAGCGCCAGTGGACAGAGGGCGGCCTCGGAGAGAAGTGCTTACAGGTCTAATAGGGAAGAACCACCATTAAAGAGAACAAGGCAAGAGGTAAGAAATTGTGAGAATTACATATTACCCCTTAACCCCTTCCTCCATAAATACGCCTTTCTACGCCTCTGTAAAAGTCACCTGTTGAAACCACTGTGATAAATAGAGCAAATGCTCTATTTATCATGATGGTTTCAAACTACAAAATTCTAAAAAAAAATCCTTTTCTCTAGTTAATGCTCTTTTTCGGTAGATTTATTAAAAGAGGTAGGATCTAAAAATAGCCTAAGAGGTAATGGGTTAATATTTGGAGATTCAGTTTCACATCTCTACCTGTTTGAAAAGCTAAATATGACAATTTTGCATATTCTTTTGATAATATTAAATGACACTAATTGAATAGCAAATATTGCAGACTCTGATCTGATGGGGCCTGATAGCAGAAATAACTGTTTTAGCCCTTTCCCTCATAAGCTATTTTTAGATGCAACCTTTTTGAATAAATCTACCGAAAAGAAGCATTAACTAGAGAAAAGGAAACTTTTAGAATTGTGATAAATAGAGCATTTGCTCCTATAAGAGCAAATGCTCTATTTATCACAATGGTTTCACAAAGTGACTTTTACAGAGTCTTCAAAAGTCGTCCATATCAGAGAATGGGTTAACCATTTCCCAGTTCTATATTCCAAATAATACCTACTGAATAGTCATGGACAAAATAGTTATAATGATATAGGGAAGGAGGAACATTGTAGCCATTTAGGAACTAAAGAAATAGATCCAAATTCTATTAGCAAACAGAGTAGTCCTTGATCAGATTACTTCTACAGGAGCCATTTGATCTTGGTCTTCTCTGTTTGCAAATGTGTGAAAAAGCATTTATAATAAGGAAAGGGTTAATCATTTTAAAAGTATTCCATCCCTGTACTTTTCAGGCCTATGCAAAGAGTAGACTAGGTCAGACAGCTCCTGTAAGGCTGTCTTGTCAGAGTCTGCTCTTTTGGTCTATGGAACTATATAGAATTCAATCTAAAGTTTCTAGTGTGGTAAAAATTCTCTTGTATGACAAATGCAGTCGGTGAATATTACAATGAAGTGATAGATATTGCATAATTATTCATGAGATAAAGGGCTAAATTTACATGAAGTGGGACGAAAATGCTATTATAATCTTGTACAACAAAATAGAAAAAAAATAATTGTGCACTGAGTGAAAAGACTATTGTTTATGTTACTGGTTATGTATATATCCAAATGTACATGTATCTAGTTTGCAATTCAAAAGAAAAACAATAAATCTGAAAAATATTTTTATAACTGATTCTTTAAGAGTCCTAGTATGTCCAAATGTTCCCTTGATAAGTATCATTAGTAAATGCAGTCAGTGAATAATCGCAAGATTATAGATTCTTTAACCCTTTCCTCCATAAATACGCCATTTCTCGGCCTCTGTAAAAGTCACTATGAAACCATTTTGATAAATAGAGCATTTGCTCCTATAAGAGCAAATACTCTATTTATCACAATGGTTTCAAAACTACACCATTCTAAACTTTTCCTTTTCTCTAGTAAATGCTCCTTTTCGGTAGATTGATTCAAAGAGGTTGTGTCTAAAAATAGCCTATGGAGGGAAGGGTTAACACTTTATTTATGAGGTAAAGTGGTTAACTCTTTACTCCGTAAATACGCCTATTGGAGCCGTCTTGGGGTCTGATATGTTTGCTTATGAAATAATATAGATAAATGATTGTACAGTGTCTGCCATGGCCAAAAATTCCTGCATCCATGGGCTTTTATAACAGTTATTCTAAATAATATTCATGATGTCATTATTTCTTACATGAATATTCATGGAGTAAAGAGATTTATCATATTCTTTTCAACTGCAAACTAGCAATATCAATTTTACTGTTACACAGCACTCAGTATAAATATTTATTTAGAGACAGTTGTACAATTTCTAGTCCTATAATGTCCATTTATTTATGTTCTTCCAGCCCCAGCCCTTAACTGATGAGGATAATGTTATCAGCCCTTTGCAAGGCTACACGATTGTCATCACCAACCTATTTACTAGTGTGACACAAGATGACATCATTGTAAGTACATGCAGATATAATGTGAGATCTAGCCTGCACATTGTCAAGTTCAACACTATCAAGTTCAACACTATTAAACCTTTGAATGTGGGACATGTATGCACTAGCATCTGCAAGCAATGTAGACCCAGATCTGATCAGGATATACACTATTTGTCATTCAAAATGACAAATGTCATCTAGCAAGTGTAAGCCTTTCATACTGAATGGACTCTGTGTAGTTAAACACAGATGGGCTATTCCACTCTGAAGATTCAGCAGGGTGAACTGTATACTTAAACCATTCCCTCATATTGAAGACTCTGTACAAGTCACTTTGTAAAACCATTGTGATAAATAGAGCATTTGCCTTTTAGATACCTCTTTGAATAAATCTACCAACAAGGAACATTAACTAGAGAAAAGCCATATTTTAGAATTTTGTAGTTTAAAACCGTTGTGATAAATGGAGCATTTGCTTTTGTAGGAGCAAATGCTCTATTTATCACAATGGTTTCAAACTACAAAATTCTAAAAAAAAAATCCTTTTCTCTAGTTAATGCTCCTTTTTGGTAGATTTATTCAAAGAGGTATCTAAAAATAACCATTTGCCAATGTCATCACACATTTGCCCATATCAGGCTAAATGTTAAACAACTTTATATAATCATGGTGGCAGTTTTGACACTCCTCAAAATATCAGTTAACCTTTTACACAGTAATGCCTTTTTACACCTTTGCAAACAGAGTAGACCAAGATCAGACTGCTCTTATAGGGACTGTCTAATCAGGATCTACTCTGTTTGCCAATGAAATAATATGAATCTAAATCTAGAGTGTCTGCCATGTCCAAACTTTGTATGTGGTGATTTACCCAGTTAAACCTTTCCCTCATATAAACGTGTTTTCACGCATCTGCAAACAGTGTAGACCCAGATCAGACGGCTCCTAGAGGAGCCGTCTGATCAGGGTCTACTCTGTTTGCTAATGGAATTCTATAGATCTGTTTCTATACTTTCTAAAATGGCTACAATGATCCACCTTCCATATTTTTTATAACTATTTTGTTAATGAATATTCAGTAGGTATTGAAAATTTGGGCTAAATATAGAACAGAGAAATATTAATATTCATACTTTCATTATTTCTTTCATGAAGTTAAAATTTAAGACATAAATTGACTGGATCCAAACATTTTGTAAACTTTGCCACAAATTGGACAGTAGCATTGTTAGAAATGAAACAACTTCATACACGTGTATGCATTTTCAAAGATGAGGAAATGGAAGTCTTCAACTTGAATAGAAAGATTAAAAAAAATTGTATACAGAGGTCCAGATTAATAGAACCAAGCAGGGATTTTGTTAAAAATTGGGGGCTTCTACATGTATACAGTGGTAAATACGCTATTCCTACCCACTTAACGCGTTTCTTACGCGTTACCTAACCGTTCGTTACCCGTTTCTTAGCCGTTTCGTTAAACGGGTTTCTAACCGTTTGTTTACGCGTTACTTAACGCGTTTCCTAAACGTTTAAGAGCCCGAATGAAAGGGGAGTAATCATGGACGAAAGGGGGGTAATCCTTGATATGGTCTGTCTAATTTACCTGTTGGACACTCCTGATATGTAAAATTAAGATCAACAGTATTTAAACTTTTAATTCTCGTTTCATTTCCATAAGATCTAGCTAGATCTAGATCTATATTAAAATATAGATCTACAGTCTCATTGCGTTCATCTATGCGTTGTAAAATGTCTTTTTTGCAACTGTACGTACAGTACCGTAGCAGATATAGTAGAAGTATTTTACAGTAGATCTATATCATATCAATCTAAACTATCTTTAAAACTAGAATTTATATTAATCTAAATCTTAAATTGGTCTAAAACGTTTGCATTTAACTTTGTGCTGAGCCATAGATCTACAATTATTCAAAACATAGTTTTCTTGTATTTTTGGAGAAGATAACAAATCATACTTTTAGATCATTGTGCACATTATTTGGTATTTCTGTTACGTAATAGTTCGTAACTTCGTTGATAAGAAAGCAGTGGTGTGGTCACTGTCAAGACCATTGTCCCCAGCTGAGAAAATAGCTAGGGGATTACTGACCGTCTGGCAGCTTTTATAGTATATTTAGGCTGGGTAAATAATAAAGTCTTCAACTAAGACAATTTATGTTCATGCATTCATAACAATTATATAGTTAGTTTTTATAAAAAATATTTGAATGCGGGGAACAAAAGTACTGACATTTGAAAGCAGTGTAAACACAGACAATATAGCTCCAAAATCAGGGTGTTGATCAGGGTCTTCACTAGTATTTTCATAGGCCTGATAAAAAATCATCTAGCAAATTTAAACCTGGTAATAATGAATGGAATATACAGTTAAACAATGATGAACCATTCCACTTTTAAATTTCGGCATACAAAGGTTTAATCTTCACAAAGTAACAAAATGATAAGAACGTTTTCATAGTTATATGTGAGCATGAAATATGCCTACTTGTTTAAAACTTTTTAGATTTACCTCATAATGATGAAAACACCTTTGAAAACAGAATAGGTTCAGATCAGATTGCTCGGGTTGAAGCCGTTGATGTTGGGTCTGCACTAATTGCTTATCCCATTACACACACATGGATATAACACTCTAACGCCTTTGCGAACAGATTAAACCTAGACATGAAGGATCTTCTAGGGGCCGTCGGATCAGGGCCCACTCTGCTTATGAAATTATAAATTAATAGACCTGACTTTATTTTCTACAAATATCAAAAAGGCGTGTGCACTTATACCGTTGTTAAATTCAGCAAGATCTATTAAATACTCATGATGTCATTTTTTTCTGACAGAAATATTCAAATGGGAAAAGGTTAAAAAATAGAAAAGATCTGAATTCTGTAGTAGGTTTATTCATTCTAGATCCCAAATTTGGTGATTTACTTTGTGACAGTTTTTTATCTGAAATGTAGAAACCTAAACAAAAAGAACTAATTCTTCAATCCATTTGTTTGATATACAGTGGATATCTGATATTATAGCTTTGTACAAACAAAATTTAAGAACATATCATTACCTAAATGAGCAAATCGTCGACACTAGCCGGGATTGAACCGTTAAACGTTCGTTGAGTGACGAATCGATTCTTATTTTGGTTAACCCGTTTCATTCGGACTTTTTTGAAAACGGCTATCATCGATAAGATCAGAAATCTCCGCATGAAACGGAAAACTTATACATCTATCGCAACTTCTCAGGTATAATCGTTTCTTTACGCGTTTAACGCGTGTAAACCGTTTATCGCGTAACCGTTCGTTAACCGTTCACTATCCGTTTCTTACGCGTAGAAAAACGGGTAAATGGGTAGGAATAGCATATTTACCACTGTATCAGAGGTTGGTCTGTGCCAACAGGAACACACCAACTGAGGGTATAGAAGACCCCGACTTTAACAAAACTCATGCTTGATTATTTTTCTGACATAAATACACCCAAAAAACAAGCAAATTAATGTATTGTGTAAAGTACTATTTCCCATTGTGTAGTATGACTTCCGTATCCAACAGCAAAAATCAGCTGTTGTAAAGTTGCACTATTTTAGCCTCACCTTGGAATTTACACAAGTTTTTCTTCCCTTGTAGTGATTCCCTAATCATGCGTATATACACACCAGACAAGGGCGTGGATTTCTAGTACTCCTATTTTTAGTAAATCAGGTTTAATATCTAGTACGTCTGGGAAGCGAGAAAAGATGTGATATGTTATCATTTTGTAGAATATCTCCGTTTTCCACCAAACCCTATACTGTGACTACTCTTTAGAATCATCTCAAAGAGATGATTCTAAAAAGTGATCATAGTATAGTGTTTGATGGGGAAATGAGGATTTTGGTATGCACCTTTATCTGTAGCTCTGATATATATTTGTTTTCTATTTTTCAGGAACTGTTTGGTGCCATAGGTGCAGTGAAGAAAGTCAGACTTCTAAAGCCAGGCTCAGCAGAAGTGGTTTATGTGAAACGAGAACATGCAATAGAGGCTACAAAGATCTACCATGAGAGGGAATTGGACGGTAGGAACTTTTCAAATTTCTGTCATGAATTTTTTCCTGGATGCTTGAAAAAGAGTTAACATTCTACATGTTGTGAACCTTAACAAACAGGATGTAAAAGAGAAGCCAGGTAACTCCAGAGTCTAATCTGGGTCCAAATTGCTTTACATTCAGATCATGTCATTCAACCCTTTACCCCATGAATATTCATGCAAGAAATAATGACATCATTAATATTTATTGGCTGATTTTTATACGCCCTATGGAATTAAATAAATCTGATTTTAGCATGAACGTTTTGCAGGTCAGCCAATGGTTGTGAAAATGATCACACCTGTGTCAGCAAAAGTGAAGGAAGCCCCAGAATCACTTCCACCTGGTGTGAAGCCAGCCACATCTGGACCTCTCAAGTAAGTGTGAATGGCGGATATGTTTGGATTAACCCTTTCCTCCATAGGCTATTTATAGACCCTACCTCTTTGAATGAATCTACCCAAAAGGAGCATTAACTAGAGAAAAGGAATATTTTGCAGATTGAAACCATTGTGATAAATAGAGCATTAATTTTGCTCCTATAGGAGTAAATGCTCTATTTATCACAATGGTTTCATAAAGTGACTTTTACAGAGGTGTAGAAAGGCGTATTTATGGAGGAAAGGGTTAACATGTGACTGCTGACAACAAGTAAAGTAGTGTTTGCAAACAGTGTAGACCCTGCACTGGTAGTCATGCTAATCCGCTAACATTAGTTTATCCTTTCATATTGATTGAAATCTACTGTTACCTGTGGTTAAATATTCCTCTTTGAAGTATCAGCATCAAATAGTTAAGCATCAGGGACCATTTATGAAAAGTCATACAACTGGAATCGTCAAAAGTTCTAAGATACTGTGATTGCAACTTCCATTTGTGACCATTATATGGCTGGCATATGACACAAAGACAATAGCACAGCATGTCGCTTATTCTATCAATAATCTATTCATTGTTGTAAATCAAATATATCTTCATACATCAGACAAATGCAAACTATTTGGCCATTTAGTTGGATCTGTACTCAACTACAACACTGAAGTATGGTTCACCACCAGGGGTGTAGAATTGATACACTCAAACTTTTGCAGAAAAAATCTTAAGGTTTAAAACAACTTTGACTGTCTGTATAGGGAACTTGGTCAGGTCCCTATGTATATCATTAGAAAAAATCACCATGCTAAAATACTGAACAAAACTAGTAAACTCGGAAAAAACACACATTCCCAGTCAAAGTTTACAAAATGCGTAGCACAGATGCTGACCATAATAAGTTACAGTGGTTCCAACTGAGCATGTCAAATTAAAACGATTTTAGACACAATCGGAATGTTGAATATCTGGGACTACTAATGTTTTTTAAATCATATATAGAGAATAATAGGTTAGTGCCGTAGATGGGACGCCTTTATCCGACGAGGGGAGAAAACGTTGAGGCGAGGCTTGCCGAGCCTCAACTGTTTTCTCTCCGAGTCGGATAAAGGCGTCCCATCTACGGCACTAACCTATTATTCTATTTATCCAGTCAATTTAGTTATATATTTTTTCATAGACTCATAAAACATACGAATATTGAAATAATTTGCATTGAAAATGCGGTTTTTCGATCAACGGACCTCCCTTTTCATTTCCGTTCTATAAAGACGTAAATAATGAGCTACCGCAGAGGAAAATAGTTTGGATACTTACATTACAAGACGGGATAACGTGCTTGAATTTGAAAAATAAGATCGTTTGAATCGAGAGTCGATATGTTAATTCAAACAGACATGGTTATTATTCTACCGGAGGCTCTACATTGTCAAATTCGAGTTCCGTCGTCTCGGTATCTATTTTTAGATTGGGCTAACGTTACTCGTCAATGGAACTGAACAGGCTATATTTAGGTCTATGACCATCACCGCCCTTGTAAGAGTTTATCGATTAACGGGAAAACGTGCTTGAATTTGAAAAATAAGATCGTTTGAATCGAGAGTCGATATGTTAATTCAAACAGACATGGTTATTATTCTATCGGAGGCTTCGAGTTCCGTCGTCTCGGTTTCTATTTTTAGATAGGGCTAACGTCACTCGTCAATGGAACTGAACAGGCAATATTTAGGTCTATGACCATCGCCGCCCTTGTAAGAGTTTATCGATTAAATTATCATGAGAGTGATAAATATTTTAATGAAGTTTTATTGTTTTATTTTGGGTTTTTTTTAAAAAACGCGTCAATATAGTAGCATGGTAACTTTATATACATCTTAAATTTCGCTTACAGTATGTCCGGCCCGATAGCGTAGTGGTTACGATGGTCGCTTATCGTGCAGTTATCCCCGGTTCGATTCTCACCTCTGACGAATCTTTTTTTTCTCTTTTTCCTTTCTATTATTTTTTTTAATGACGGTTTGGGGTTTTACTGGGATACTTAATGATAATTATCCATATTAAGTGTTTTTTCTTTCAATTAATACGTTATTTTTGGTAAAACAATTTTGAAGAAAAATTAAAAATAGTTCCTGTCGTAAGAAAAATTCCTACACCTACTATACAAATAAACCTCTACTGTACGTATAAACTTAGGTTTATTATGCTACCCCTTTATTACGTCACTAGCGGCTGTAGTGACGGGATAAAAATCTAATACCAATTGAAACAAGAATCCTATCAATATATAAACAAACATGGTGCTCAAATATAAACAATTCAAAAGATATTGCAAACATGACTTCTGTTGTTAATCAAACCTTGATTTCATAAAAGACAATAAATTTCGCATTGCACTTACAAGATGGAGTTTCATCCCATTAACTGGCTAGTAAAATAGGTCTAAATACAAATACAGAGAGAAATGAAAGGAAATGTGTCAACTGAAACATGAATGTGATTCGAAGTGAATTATTTTATGCACGACAAGTGATATAAGAAGTAGATGTTTAAAACATTACTATTGTCATGGGCCAACAATCCAAAAATTTCAAAATCTATTTTTAGAAAAATCTAAACACCCATTAACATGTATTGCTAAATACATATATACTTCACATCAAATACTACTTTTACCATTAAAATACTATAGATATATGTTAACAATTTTATATAAGTATGCATATTACTATTTCTCAGAAAGTGTATACCATGTATTTACTACTTTTGTATTTATGTTAATTCCTGCTTGCTATAAGCATCTTGTAGATGTTTAATGCAGTATAATATTGAATTGAATATGAAAGTTAAGCTAACTTGTCACATGCTGGTATGTGTGAGAACTACAGCTTTGTGAATACAGTAAAACCCCGCTAATGTGACCACCTAAAAGAGATATAATCCTGGGTGCTAGATGCAGGTGGTAGCTTAATGCAGGACAAAAGTAATGCAGAAAGCTCAAGGAGCTTTCTGCATTACTTTTGTCCTGCATTAAGCAACCACCTGCTTATAAAGACACCCATGTTTATTCATTAAGTGGTCACATTAGAGGAGTTTTACTGTAGTTAGGATTGATAACTAGTTTGGTCATACAATCTTTCATAAAACAGAAAATGAAGATGTTCTGTATCGACAGATTATACAGATGAAATCAAACATTTGATAAGAAGGCATTAACTCTTTCCTTCATATAAACATGTTTTCGCACAGTAGAAGCAGATCTGATGGCTCCCACAGGAGTCGTCTGATCAGTCTGCTTTGTTTGCTAATGGAATTTAAAAGATTTGTTTAATGTACCACCTTCCATATCTCATTATAACTGTTTTGTCCATGAATATTCAGTAGGTATTGAAATTTGGAATAAACATAGAACTAGGAAAAGGTTAACAGAACACTCAACATGTGGCTGAATGAAAACATTCCTGCATAACATAGAGTTGTTTTCAAAATGGAAATCATTGCTTCAATATTCAAAGACATGTATAAAGTATTATGATATAAACATATTTCCACGAACTAAGCAGTGAGACTACATATTTGTTATTATATTTCATAGTACAGCATTGACTATCAATTCTGAATTTATAATGAAGATTGTTCCATCCTTGTTTAAACCTTTCCTCCATAACTACGCCTTTCTACGCCTCTGTAAAAGTCACTTTATGAAACCATTGTGATAAATAGAGCATTTGCTCCTATAGGAGCAAATGCTCTATTTATCACAATGGTTTCAAACTACAAAATTCTAAACAATTCTTTTCTCTAGTTAATGCTCCTTTTCGGTAGATTTACTCAAAGTGGATGGATCTAAAAATGGCATATGAGGGAAAGGGTTAATAGTACAATCTGTTCTGTATTATAAATAAAAAGAATGGACCTAAACCTGACAGAGACACATTTTGATGCAGAGTACAGCCAAATCAGATGGCTCTATTTGCTCATGCAATTATATAGAACTGATTCTATAGGTCTGCCAGGGCCAAAACATTCCATGTCCTTGATGTGATTATGAATATTCATAGTCATTGTTTCTTAAATGAATATTCAAGCGGTAAAAGGAAAAGGGGAACTAAGCATAAATTGCTTAACCTATTCCCATCTAGACTATAGACTATTTTTTATATATCTTCGAATAAATCTACTGAAAAGGAGCATTTACTAGAGAAAAGGAAAATTTTAGAATTGTGTAGTTTTATAACCATTGCGATAAATAGAGCATTTGCTCCATAGGAGCAAATGCTCTATTTATCACAATGGTTTCAATAAATGACTTATACAGAGGTGTCAAAGGGTGTCAGTAGGAGGAAATTGGTTAATATGTTTTCTTTCTTTACAGACTTAGCAAGAAACCAACAGGCCCAGTCAGATCAACGGACAAGAAAGGCCTGGAAGTTGACATCCTACACAAAGCCCTGTTCAGAACCGGGACCACTGCACAGTCAAAGCCAGTGACCTTCACTGTCAACATCTGAACAGTGCAGTGTATATATATAGGACTTACTTGAAGATTTTATGGTTGACAGTTGAAAACAGTCAGAATGGGACCATGTTTTGTACAGTGATTACTGTCAGTGCTTTATGGCAGGCAAGAATTTAGTGAAAGTATTATCAGCAAAACATAATTATGGTGTTTGATAAAATTTTGACTGTATGAACTATTAGTATTTTCAGAAAATTTAGTTAGCAAGAGTACTGCATACAGTTCATGATACGCCCACTTGCAAAACTGCATTAAAATTACCTTATTATAAATAGCCTCCAGTAAGAGCTCTGATTCAATATGCCTTATAAGTGTTGACATTTTCTAATTTGTGCTTCAGATCTTGATCTCCATATTAAGGTGATATTATATAAAAAGAAATTGAATTGAATATAAGTTACGGCCATCCTCATATTTGCAAAGTTTCGTAAAGTGCAAGGGCCATAACTCTATAATGACAAATTGTATGAACCTCAAAATCTACTCAGGTTTTGTGTGAAGTTTGTTTTTCCCAGAAAACCAAAAGTTGACTGACAAAGCAACAAGGGCCATAACTTTAAATTAAAATGACATGTCAAAAAACCAAATTTACATCAAATGAACCCCAGAATCAACTCAACTTCAGATCTTGATGCATTAATTTCATTAATAATTTGCTATCCATCAAATAGTTTTACTCCATAAATACACCATTTAACACCTTGGCAAACAGACTAGACCCAGTTGAGACAGCTCCTGTAGGAGCCTTTTGATCAGGGTCTGCTATGTTTGCTTATGAAATAATATACATGTACATATGATTCTACAGTTTCTGCCTACGGTCAAAATTTCCTGTGTTCATTAGTCAATTTAAACCTTCAGCTAATTATTATTGATGATGTGTTGAATGAAATACCTTTGCTGATATCATTTACATGTCTGACAAATGTGTACTTAACTCTTGCCCTCATATATATAAACACCTTTTCAAACCTTTTTCAAAGAGGATAAACCTAGATCAAATGGCTCCTGTAGGAGTCGTCGGTAAGGGTCTGCTCTGGTTGTTTATGAAATCATTATAGATCTGAATCTACAGTTTCTTTCAACACCAAAATTACATGTAAACATATGACATTATAAAAAAATCAGCTAATATGTATTCATGATGTCATTAATTCTTACATTACTATTCAACAGGGAAAGGGTTAATTTAGAATTGAATAGATCTATTGTACTATAATTCAAATTGCATTCAGTTCAATTGGTCAGATTGATGTGGATACGTTGACCTTGGTTCATAATGTTTACAGATGCTAGTTATTGAGTCTAGTAAAGAATAACCTGAGAGTGTTGATATCTGCTAACCCTTTCCCAGTTGAATATTCATGTAAGAAATGATGACACCATGAATATTTAATAGCTGATTTTTTGTAATGGCAGGAGCCTTCTGATCTTGGTCTACTCAGCTTGAAATGGTATATATATGAAGGAAGGGGTTAAGAGAGTCTGAGAGTTGATGCTGGTTTCTTTACTCTGACAATATTATGAATAAACTCATTATAGATTTTGAAATTTTGTGTAGGGGTTTTGATGCAGACATTGCACTAAGTAACTCAGCAGCAGTTCACACAATCATGTTCAGTTGATTTAAGACATCATAGCTTCTAAGCACCTAGTCAAGTTTCAACTCTTTGAATGCGGAATAGAAATAGCACTTCCAAACAGTGTAACACAAATCTGATTAGAGACTGCACTGTTTGTCATTCAAAACATACTATCATTTAACCCCTTCATACTCCATGAACTCCATAGTTAAACTTGTCTTCAATGGGCCCTTCCAATTTAAATATTCAGCACTCAAAGGTGCCATGCCTATCTATTAAAGACTGCAAGAAGCTATAACTTCAAATAGTCGTAGTTGTTACAAATTGATTACACTTTATTTTCATTTTTTTCTGTTGGTGGTAAGGTTTATATTCTGAGTGTACCATATTCCTACATATAGTACCAACATATATATTAAGCCTTCAAAGGAGGGAAATTAGTTATTTGCTTAGAGGAGCCCTCTGATCAGGGTCTGCACTGTTTGTCACCAGAATCCTCTAGCAAATTTTACTGAATAGACTAGTAAACCCATTCCCTCATATTGATGACTCTGTAAAAGTCACTGTGAAACCATTGTGATAAATAGAGCATTTACTCCAATAGGAGCAAATGCTCTATTTATCACAATGGTTTCAAACTACAAAATTCTAAAGAAAAATCCTTTTCTCTAGTGAATGCTCCTTTTCGGTAGATTTATACAAAGAAGTTGTATCTAAAAATAGCCTATGAGGTTATGGGTTTAACAATTATGGAATATTCCACCTTGATAATTCAGCATTCATTACCATTCAAAGAGTTAGAACTTTCATCAGTTGCACTAGCGATAGTGTCCATGACAATGCATCCCTGTTTCATCCACATTGTTTGTTCATGTAATGAAAAATCTCTATTCAATGCAATGTTTGTGATTGTGCTATTGTGATGCAGGTTGTCGAATTGACAGCTCATGCGTTTAATATAGAGATAAATTTTCTTGTTCACAAAAAATGTGCTTAAATAAATAATTGAAGTACAAACTTTTATCTTATTGTTTTCAAGCCAAATGTTTGAATCTGAATATTATACTTTATATATACCCCTGATTACCTTATTCCACAAATTCAGTAAGAATGTTTGTGGGATGTAATTAGCTATCTCGTGTGTACTATGTATAGTGTACAGACAGTACACTCTCTATATTTAAACCAAACTGATAATAGAAATGTAGCATTTCATTGTCTGCCAGAGTTTTTTATCATTTGTTCTGATAGTGTCCATCCGTCTAACTGGCGCCATATCTACAGAACTATTGATCAAACTATTTGTATCTAATACAGGGTTTTCTCTAGACCCCTTCAAGCAGTCCAATTTGAGAGTCCCTATGGCCCCCTCACTAAAATAAAGACATTGAGGGTCATTCATAAAATAAAAGGTCATTTCAATAGATATAAGGTGTCAAGGAAAGCCCTGCAAGTATCTTTATATTCCCTTAAACTGTGTTCTAAATTTATTAAACGTAAATTTTGTTTTTACACGATAGCACTCTCATTTCTTCACATATCTTTTATACTGTGTGTATATAGCCACATGATTCTGGCCAAGTGTTTCTGGCTCCAATGATTATGTAAGCCAAGAGTCACGTGTCCGTATATCAAAAATCGCCTTATTGTTATTATTCCGGTGCCTTAATTTCTTTATAGAGTGTCATATATAAGCATTGTATAACTTTAAGATCGTGCCTAAGTGTGAATCTTCATAAAAGTGAACAATATTTCTTTGCCCACATTTAAATGATTTTACTGTGTTTGTACTGTATCGCCCAGTATCTTCATTTATCAATGTGTGGGTAAAACTGGTCAAGAAGATCTTGAAAAAATACTTACCGTGAAAATTACTTATTTCATTTCTTCACATATCTCTATCATATTTACACGATATTTAGTGTCGAGCTCATAGATGAGATTTGTATCAGCTACTACTTGGGCGTTTTTAGCTCACCAGAGCACACAGTTACCTTTTATGATCGCCTGATGACCGTCGGCGTCTGTCGTCCATCTTGCGTCGTCAGTCGTCAACAATTTGAACCTGAAAAATAATCTCCTCAGAATCTACAGGGTTCTCAGCTTTGATCTTTGGCACATATTATCATATTCAGGTCCTCTACAAAAGTTATATAAATTATGCCCCTGGGGTCAAATGTGGCCGCCCCATGGGTGACCAGTTTTCTATAGAAACGGCATATAGTGAAAACTTTAAAAATATTCTCCTCTTGAACTGGAAGGTTCTCAGCTTTCATATTTGGCATATAGCATGATGTTCAGGTCCTCTACGAAAGTTATATAAATTATGCCCCTGGGGAAAAATGTGGCCCCGCCCCAGTGATGGTTAGTTTTCTATAGAAACATGTTGTGAAAACTTTGAAAATCTCTCAAACTGGAAAGTTTTCACCTTTCATATTTGGCACATAACATCAACTAAAGGTCTTCTACAAAAGTTATAAAAAGTATGCCACTGGGGACAAATGTGGCCTCTCCCCAGGCTTGACCAGTTTTCTATAGAAACATATAGTGAAAACTTTGAAAATCATCTACTCTGAAACTCGAAGGTTCTCAACTTTCATATTTGGCACATATCATCATGCTCAGGTCCTCTACAAAAGTTATATGAATTATACCCCTGGAGTTAAATGTGGCTCCACCCCAGGGCTGGCCAGTTTTCTTTAGAAACATAAATTATAGTGAAAACTTTGAAAATCTTCTCTGAAACAGGAAGGTTTTCAGATTTCATAATAGGCACTTAGCATCATCTTGAAGTCCTCTACAACAGTTATATGAATTATGCTCCTGTTCAGGTCCTCTACAAAAGTTATATGAATTAAGCCCCTGGGGTCAAATGTGGCCCCGTCCCAGGGCTGACCAGTTTTCTTTAGAAACATATAGTGAAAACTTTGAAAATCTCTTGAACAAGAGGTTCTCAGTTTTCATATTTGGCATGTAGCATCATCTTGAAGCCCTCTACAACAGTTATATGAATTATGCTCCTGTTCAGGTCCTCTACAAAAGTTATATGAATTATGTCCCTAGGTTCAAATGAGGCCCGCCCCAGGGGTGGCCAGTTTTCTATAGAAACATATACATATAGTTAAAACTTTGAAAATGTTCTCCTCTGGTGAGTGATATCAGGGCTATCTTGGCCCTTTAATTTGATGTATTTAATGTAACCGGGTCTTGTAAATGTTTTGTTTACTGAATACCGTATTGGTAGAAACTGTAGAGGCAGCTATATTATAATTTCATAAGAAAACAGAGCTGACCCTGATCAGACAGGAACCGTCTGATCTGGGTCTACTATATTTGGTAAGGGATGGGAAAAGCGTTCAAATGAGAGAAAGGGTAAATGTATTTAGTTTTATTTATGCATTGTGTCCCTTAATATATTTGTGCACAGTGTCCATTAACCCATTCCCACCGAGGCTATTTTTAGACCTAACATCTTTGATTAAATCTACCAAAAACGAGCATTAACTAGAGAAAAGGAATTTTTCAGAATTGTGTAGTTTTGAAATCATTGTGATAAATAGAGCATTTGCCCCTGCGGAGCAAATGCTCTATTTATCACAATCGTTTCACAAAGTGACTTTTACAGAAGCGTCAAAAGGCGTCAATATGCGGGAATGGGTTAAATGGTAGAGAAGATATTTCCAAACGTCACAACGGCATCAGATATTGCACATCCCTTCAAATTAATGCACGTGCATAAACTTAGATAACTCAAATTCCGGAATTGTCAATGTCTTAGTAGCAACTACGTAACCCTTTACCTGATGCATAGTCATATTATAAGACATCATAAATATTTAGTGACTGAATCTTTATATCAATACATGAACACAGTTATTACCTTGTCTTGAACTAGAATCACAGTCCGTAAGTAAAATCAGACAGGCCCTGACCTGTAGTACCCGTCTGGTCTGGATCTATCCTGTTTGCAAAGGCGTTAAACGCTTATTTGAGAAGTAAAGGGTTAAGCGCCAATACTACAGTTGTCAGGGAGATTCGTCAAGGTCCCAAGTCTGATCCGACAAGTGTTATCAGTTAAAGTATCCATTTCTTGCTCACATAGCAATTTAGTCAGTTGACTATATGCTGTGCATTCGTCTACTACTGGCATTGATATAAATATACTGTTTTGAATTAGTGATGGATTTTACTGGGAAACGAGCTTTAGTCACAGGAGGTGGGAGAGGTAATGTGGAACAGAACCTCCCTATAGGGATCACTTAATAGATAATCAGGGATTTGAATACTTAACTCTTTCGGCTCCAATGTCGCCTGTTGGCACCATTGAAAACAGTGCAATCCCAGGTCAGATGCCGCCTTTTCAAGGCCCACGCATACATGTTTTTAAAAACAAATGTTTTACTAATATACCTTTATTATTTAGTTTATAATTATATTTAATATGGAATTATTATTGCATACGACACTTTTAAATTTGGCACCAAAAGAGTTAAAGGCTGGGGGTAGCTTTATGAACGATGACCGTTTCTGCACTTTCTGCATCACTTTCGTCCTGCATTATGTTAACAAGTGCAAGGTCCAGAAATATTTGCTGGTCACTGTAGAGAGATCTGATATCTTGATACCCTGCAAACCATACTCATTTTATAGCATTTTAACCCGTTCCTTTACGCTTTTGCAAACAAAGTAGGCCCAGATCAGAAGGCTTTATAGGAACCGTCTGATCAAGGTTTGCTCTTTTTGCTTATGGAATTATAATAGATCTGTATCCATGCTTATAAAGCTTTTTAGTTGAGCCTGAGTTTGTTCTCAAGCTTTTGATTGGTCAGATTTGAGCCTGAGTTCGTTCTCGAGTTTTTGATTGGTCAGATTTGAGCCCTTGGCTCATATCTGACCAATCAAAAGCTTGAGAACAAACTCAGACTCAACTAAAAAGCTTTATAAGCATTGACCCTGACTCTAGAGTTTCTTCCAATACCAAAACTCCTGTGTTCACGTGCCATTATTAAAATGCAGCTGATAAATATCCATGTGTTATTAATTCTTACATGAATATTCAACAGGGAAAGTTTTAATTTAATACACACAGAACGAGACTTTTCTGCAACAAAATACAAATGTATAGTGTTTGATAATTGTGTACATTTTTATACACACTTCATTTGCGCGGATTTCGCATATTTATGCACCAATATATAGAAAATGGTGGCTTCCAGTTAAAATTTTCCACCTTCTTACCACGTTCCGAGACACTTTGCTTACACTCACAAAACTTGTACAGAATATGTCTCTGAAATATATATCTAATTGGTAGGATATTTCTTCGTAGAATAAGATACGTAGGAAAAGTAGTTTTGCCAGGTTCCCGGTGCACATTGTCTAGGTGACACAAAACAGTAACACAAAACAGTAAAACCTCTCTATAACGGCCACTAAATTGTGTTAATTAATTGGTATTTAGGACAGGTGGTTGCTTAAAGCAAGGTGAAAGTGAAACAGAACGGTCCTATAGGAGCGTTCTGTTTTACTTTCACCTTGCTTTAAGCAGCCACCTGTGTTATACAATACATAGACGACAAGCCGGAATTCTACTTCATAACTTTATTATACAACTCACAAAGTCCTAATCATTCTTCTCCAAGCTCCTTCTCTCTCCTTCCAAATACACAAAATCTCCTGCTATTTATACATATCTGAAAAACATTAACAGCTACGACTGACAGCCATGAACTCTTAGAACACCTACATGTGACATTAATTAATTTGTCTAGCTAACACACCTATGTCACTGTCTTCCCAAATCATGCAATGCACTCAAATCTTTAGCTTGCACTCAAACCCTTAACATGCTAACTATCATTCTGAACCAGCATTCTAACCTCTTAACTCTCTAACCTTTATCCTGCTAACACGCCCATGCATTACATATGCCTTTAACACAAAATGATTGATGTAATTTAGTGGCCGTTATAGAGAGGTTTTACTGTATTTAGCAAATTAGAGTAAAACTCCGACAGTTCGAACACTTAAACAGTAATCTGTAAAACAGGTGGTAGCTTAATGCAGGGTGAAAATTATGCAGAAAGCTCATCTAGGAGCTTTCTGTATGATTTTCACTCTACAGTAAGCAGCCAGCTGCCTAAGGGTTTTCAATTGTTCATTACTTTAAGTTTTGAATGGACTTTCTATAATCTCCGCCAAACCAAACTTTACTACTGTTCGTAAGAACCGTGTCAGAGAAGCGATTCTAACGAGTAGCAGCAAGATACGGTTTGACTTAGAAGTACGGGATTTGGATATATCAGTGAAGTCTCGCCAATACGACCACTCAAAACAAGATTTATCCTGGAGTTTTAAAACAGGCGGTAGCTTAATGCAGGACAAAAGTAATGGCATTACTTTTGTCTGCATTAAGCAACCACCTGTTCTCACATACTACACTGGTAATAAAGCATGCATGTGGTCGCATTAGCGAGACTTTACTGTACCAGTACACAACTTTCCTACAGTTTTATTGCACGAAAGCTATACACCCGATACTACGAAATTTTAGTAATGAAGCATTTAAGCATTTGTACGCAGGTGACTGCTTAATGCAGGGTGAAAGTCACACGGAAAGCTTCTAGAGGCGTTTTCTATACGACTTTCATCCTTCATTAAGCTGCCACCTGTGTTAAAGATCAATAATGGTATTTTACAGAGAGTTCGAATAATCGAGATTTTACTGTACCGGTTTTCGTAATGTAGATCTGATATCTTATTTTTTCCAGGCATTGGTAAAACCATCGCACTTGCTTTATTGAAGGCTGGAGCAGAAGTAGTTGTTTTAGAGAAGATAGAAGACGACCTAAAGAAATTCAAAGAGGAGGCAAGTCAGCTATAAGAGTTACCTAATATTTTATCATGCTTAACAAATTATTCTAAGTGCAAGGCAAGAGATTTTTCTAACCTGCGTGCTATGGAAACATTAAGTTACTTGCAGTATTTGACGTAATGTTCGCAAATATCGCCATCAAATCGTCCTTAGAGAAAGGGTTAGTTTAAAGGTAGAAAGCTGCATAAAATAAAGAGAAAAGGCTGTAATGGGGTTGTTTGTATGACACCGAATTACCACACAGTATTTAGAAATCGTACACAAACTTGCAGATAGAAACCAATACCTTGTAAAATACTACAGTCTCTATGTCCACATAAAGGGCATATCTGCGATTGCCTTAAAGGTTTGCAAACAGCATGGATCCAGATGAGACGCTGAGAAACTCAGTGATTTCAGGATTCAAACTGCTTGACATTCAAAGAAGCATGTAGACGTACGACTCTCTTTGCTGATGAGCGTTCTTTAAATAGAGTTCATAGGTATGCATCTGTGTGCTGTATAATCAGTCAATTGAGTTGAAAGGCTTAGATCTGCTAAGGAATGTTTAATGACAGTGCAGACCATGATAAGAGGCCTCCCCTTTATGTCGATATATGTTGTAGGAGCCGAGCATTGTGCCTGTATCGGTAGACCTGTCTGACTGGTCCGCCACCAGGAAGGCTGTGGAAAACGTCGGACCCATACACCTGCTGGTGAACAGTGCTGGGGTAGCCGCAATCACACCATTCTTTGAAGTGACCAAAGACGAACTAGACTGGTATTTCAGCTATTCATTAGTCGATCTAATGTCACCTATGAACTAATTTATCTGTCAATGTGGCCAGGTACGTGCAGGAATATTCTGCATAACTTAACCAACCGCCTGCTTTTAAAGACGCCTATATTTATTCATTAATGGTCGCTTAAGAGAGGTTTTACTGTATACGTCGTTCATTAATTGTTCAGCACCATCGTCATCAAAATCATTATTATCATCATCATCATTATCATTATCATCTCATATGATATTCTTTCGATAATCTTCTCTTGTGAAATAGTTCTTCAAAAGTTAACAAATTTAAGAATGATTGACCTCACGTTATCTAGTCTAATCCCAATTCATTCTGTCCTGTCAATCTAATCGTGTTAAATTCTATTTCAGGCCTATTTTGTCCCAGGCTTGTCCAACTCTGGTGTCTTTCTGTTTCAGGCCTATCTGATATGTTCTGTTTCAGACGTATCTTCTTATGGCACATTATGTTTCGGACCCATGATATCCTGGTGCATTTTTGTTTCAGGGTATTCAGTGTAAATTTCCAAGCCATAGTCAATGTATCCCAGGTATGTATGTATTTTGTCATTATTCAATAATATTGAATGTTCTTAACCCTTCGCTTGCTGAATATTAAAATACATTTCGTCTTCTTTACCCATGCCCTGTTGTATATTTTCATATATCTTCACTGTGTACAAGTATTTCGCTGTGCAATCACTGCTGTGGATTGCACTGGTTGCACAATCAATTTGTAAATAGTGCAGACCCAGATGAGACAGCTCCTGCAGGAGCTGTCTCATCTGGGTCTTCACTATTTACAGGTAGGTATATTGACGTGAATAGCAAGCGAAGGGTTATTTTATGGCTCGCCTTTTTATATTGTATTTCTTTCATATGCTGTATTTATAGTAGAGTTTATCATTATGCGATTGAGGTACATGTGTCTAGGAAAATGTCATATACGTTCGAGAGGCGCTAAGCGTTTTTTCCACATGTATATGCTCTTATTGTTTCTATTCTACAGTACGTTTCATGTCTCGAACACACATTAATTATCACATTCAGTTCTTTGATATTTACCTTTAACTCGCGAAGGACAATTCCGCGATTTCCATACGGGTGCATCATAGTCAGAAGCAGCGGACTAAGTTTATTAATGAGTCTTTGACACCCCAGGTTGTTGCCAAGGGGATGGCGGATCGAGGCAAGGGTGGGGCTATCGTCAATATTTCCAGCATGACCACGAACGTGGCATTCCCTGAACATACCTCCTATTGTTCCTCTAAAGGTGCTGTTGACACTCTTACCAGAGTTATGGCACTTGAACTAGGACCACAACAGGTAAATATTGTAATCATGTTCTACTTCCTTTCTTCTTACTCATTGCATATTCTTCGTAAGTGTCAGAGAGAGTTCCACCAAGGACTTGGAGATGTAGACAAGTGCTTTGAACATGGTGTCCCATGCTCCTCGGTATTCAGTTTTTCTGCACTGAGAGGATAAGCTGTATATCTACATGTAACTCCTGGTAACGATGTCTATGATTAACCAGTGCATGCATTCGTTTATTTGTATGTAAGAAATTGATTGATTGAGGGCTCACGTTACAACTACAGTAGAGTATGTCCTAGGCGGCCATTCACTTATTGAACATAGTAGTCTCAAAAACAGGTGGTTACTTAGAGCTGGGCAAAAGTAATGCAGAAAGCTTTCTGCATTATTTTTAACCTGCATTAAGCAACCACCTGCCTTAAAGACCAATAGTTAGACCTCTCTCTGATGGCAGTTTCTAATGTGTTTCCAGTAGTTAAAGCTTCTTATCTAACACTTATGTAGCACATGTCAGTTGAAAATGCCAAGAAGAAGATGTACAATATGCCTGTGAATTTATATTCTTGCAAAATATGCCTATGAATTGTACATAAATGTATACTCTTGCAAAATAATTACATGTATTACTACGTACAAAATATCTGTCGTCGTGTCTGGAAAGTATTTGTGCTTTGTTAATTTTTTAAAAGCTTTTGATATCTTAGAAACACATTTTTAGGCATTTACAAACAGGATAGACCAAATCGGACAGATCGTCAAGGAGTCGCTTGATCAGGGTCTGCTTTTTTGGCTTTGTTTTAATGCAAATCTACAGCTTCTGGTGTGGCCAATATTTACTTGCTCATAATTCAGTTTTAAAAAACGATATCTGATATACAGCACTCATAAATCTTTACATAAATGCTAATGGAGTTAATCAAATTAACCAGTTTTAATTAACAATTTTTGTTATTTTGTAGATGGTAGAACCTGTCATTAGAGGCCATTCATTTATTGAACATGTGTGTCTTAAAACAGATAGTTGCTTAATATAGGGCAAATGTAAGGCAGAAAGCTCATATGGGAGCTTTTTGCATTACTTTTGAACTGCATTAAGCTGCCACATACCTGACCGACTCATAATTAGACTTCTTTTTAATGGCCGCGTAATAGAGGTTCCACTGTATATTTACAATTACGCATTCTAAAGTGTAAAGCATTGCTCGTGGTTTGAATGTGACTGTTGTTTCAGATTCGCGTGAATGCTATACACCCCACTATAGTAATGACAGACATGGGCAAGAGGGCGTGGGAAGACCCCAAGAAACATATGAAGTATCTTGTGAGAACACCCATGGGACATTTTGCAGGTAACACTTTGTTAGCAACGTTGTACAGTAAAACTTCTCTAAACCGGACTTCCAGTAGAGAAGAATTTAGATACTTTTAGGCAGGTGGCTGTTTAATGCGGGGTGAAAGTTATGCAGAAAGCTCCTAGAATTCCTGAATCTGCATTACGCTGTCATCTGCCTTAATGTTAGTTTTGATGTTTGGCTAGACTTTATATATGTCCGCATCCAAAATAAGAGATGTGTGACTTTAGCAACAAGGCCGTGTCAACTGTACAGTAAAACTTATCTAAAGTATACATACAGTAAAACCTCTCTATAACGACCACTAAATTACATCAAGTATTTTGTGTTAAAGGCAGGTGGATGCTTAAAGCAAGGTGAAAGTATAACAGAACGCTCCTATAGGAGCGTTCTGTTTAACTTTCATCTTGCTTTAAGCAACCACCTGCCCAAAATACCAACTAATTAACACAATTTACTGGTCGTTATAGAGAGGTTTTACTGTATTCATAGTTCTAAGCTTTAAAGCCAGATGGAAGCTTAATGCGAGACGACAGTTAGGCAGGAAGCTCATACTTTTAATGACACTCATGTCATATAACCTCTTGATGTCTTTAACAGCATGCGGCTGCGTAACAGATTACCTAATCAATATACATGTAAAACAATTACACCAATAACATTTAATACCTGAAGTTTTGTGGTGGCTTTTTGGCCATGACTAAAACTGTAGAAACATATCTGCATAATCCCATCATCAAACAAAGCAGATTATTATCAAGCGGGCCATATACGAGGAGCCGCCTGATCTGGGTCTACTCTGTTTTCATGCGTGGAAAGGCGTTTTGAAGTTATGCAGCAGAAATGCTATGAGAGCCTTCTGCATATTTTAAATTTCTGATTAAGCTACCACCCGCCGTAACTTCCCAGAAATAGACTGGTTTGAGTGGTCGTTGTAGCGAGACTAAGCCATTGTGTCTACAGTAAAACCTCTCTAAACCGGGCGTTAAATTTAGTATAAATATCGGTCTTGGAGACAGGTGTCAGCTGAATGCAGGCTGAAAGTCATGCAGTCATCTACTAAATGTATCTTAATTCTTCTCTACTAGAAGTTTAACTGTATGCTTTTTATATTCCTTAGAACCATCTGATATAGCCGACGGTGCACTATTTCTTCTCAGTGACATGGCGAAAATGGTAAATGGGACAATCCTGCATATTGATGGAGGTCTGACTTCTAACTAGTCCTGAAAAGGACCTGACCATGGACAATTAAAGTGCTAGAAGAACAACAGAAAGTGACAGGATTGTATTGCTTTGTTGCACTTTCGATTACATTAGGTCTTGTGGGAAAAATAAACACACTTAGCTCATAATGTCTCTGTGATTGATATACCCGCCTGAGTCTTAACCCTTTCCTTTATGTAAACGCATTTTTACGCAATTTACAAACAGGGTAGACCCAGATCAGGGTCTGCTCCGTTTGCTGAATGAATTCCATAAATATAATATTATTTTTATTTAATAAATATATTTAGTTAGTTTCTACAATGGCTACAATATTCCACCTTCCATATTTCATTATTTGTCCATGAATACCCAGTAGAACAGGGAAAGGGTTAACCTTTAACTCATTTTCTCATAGGCTATTTTAGACCCAACCTTATTGAATTAATCTACCGAAAGGAGCATTAACTAGAGAAAAGGAAAAGTTTAGAATTTTGTAGTTTGAAACCATTGTGATAAATAGAGCATTTGCTCATATAGGAGCAAATGCTCTATTTATCACAATGGTTTCACAATGTGAATTTTATAGAGGCGCAAAAATGCGTCACTAGGGGGTAATGTATTAATGTAATAGAGACGCGTTTAACGCATTTTCTTACCGGGGAGATGCAGATCAGACAATTTCTGATCAGGGTCTGCTCTGTTTGCTTATGTAATTATATAAATCTGAATCTTGTTTCAGACATGGCCAATATTTTCATGTTTACATGTTCATTATAAGCAAGCGTCTAATTAATAGTCATGGTGTCATTTCGTATGAGTATTCATTAGGCTTAAGCGTAACTTGTCTGTGTTTACAAACGAACGTGTGCATTATTTTGCAGACATCGAATTGGTGCTGTAAGATGTCAATATATTACACTTATGTGCTTTCAAATTTATACAGAATTAAGTTCAATTATCACGATTTTCTACAGTTGTACTTCGATGTCTCGAATTCGGATAACTCGAACTTCTGGATAACTCGAACTAAACGTTCGGTACTTCCAAAATTGTTCTAAAAATGGGTCACTACACATATCTAGAAACACATATGACAGCTTAATGCAGGTCGATACAATGTTTAAAGCTCCTACGGGAGATTTCAGCATTACTTTAGATCTGCAACAAACTGTGAACTCGAGAATTTGTCCAGATAAGAAATCGGACGACTAGAATTTCTGTTATCCCGAAGTAATTTGTACGGTCCCTTGAAATTCGAGATATCTTAGTTGAACTGTATTTAGATTATGTATGTAGACACAATATTTAACCCATTCCCTCATATTGACGACTTTTGACGTCTCTGTAAAAGTCACTTTGTGAAACCATTGTGATAAATAGAGCATTTGCTCCTATAGGAGCAAATGCTCTATTTGTCACAATGGTTTCAAACTACAAAATTCTAAAATGTTCCTTTTCTGTAGTTAATGCTCCTGTTTGGTAGATTTATTCAAAGAGGTTGTATCTAAAATAGCCTATGAGGTAATGGGTTAAATAGAACGTTGTTTGTACATATTGATTTCAACCAAGTACATGTACAAGCCAAATACTAAGAGGTTCAGACAGGTTTTGGCGTTCAATGTAGGATAAACGCTGTGCAGAAAGTGTTCTGACAATACCTTACATTTGTTTCTTTCTGCATTAACAGCCAGATGTTCTTATAACAAACCTAATTAGTCATTTAGTGGTCGCTTTAGAGAAATATCACTATAATAGAGTAGAATCTGCCTTAAGCGATCATCAAAATTAGGTCTGTAAGACAGGCGGTTGCTTAATGCAGGTCATAAGCAACCATCTGCTTTGTAAGACTCCTATGCTGAATAAATGAATGGTCGCTATATATAATTCCGACCTTTGAACTTACTGGTTTATGACAATCTAATCGGTACTGTACAAAGCATCGTACACTCAATGTAAAATGAAATAGAAACTAGTATCATTATAGTGTGATTTGCATGTGTGAATTTTATGTGTAATTCGTATGAAGAAGTCTCAGTTCGCCATAAGTCCACCGTCGATTGTCAATGTTGACCCGGTCACCATTTTGGATCGATCGCTTAGAAGATACACAACTCCCTCAGCAACATCTTCTGGATCTACAAAACCACAACACAAAAACATTGTTGTGTGTTGAATGCTATGTTACAACCACTTTTGCAGACCTATTTTACATCCCAACCAGTTTCGCAATAAATTTATTGCAATTCTGGTTATTATTGCAAAAGTGGTTGTAACAATGCTATATCTATTGTGTATTCTATAAAGATGTATTATCATTAAGTATAATAAACAGTTTTATAAAGAATGCTACATTTGTGAGACTTTAAATTCACTTCAGCTCATTCCCTCCTAGACTATTTTAGACCCAACCCCTTTGAATTATTCTACCGATAAGGAGCATTAAATATAGAAAGGGAGCATTTAAGAATTGTGTAGTTTTTAAACCATTGCTCCTATGGAGCAAATGCTCTTTCTATCACAATGGTTTCATAAACTTACGACAAAATCAAACATCCTCCATTACCAACAAACAAAATGAGAAAATGTTATGTTAACTTCTATGTCAAAAGCAATCGATATATTGCTGTGTCTACAAAATACAAACAAAACAGAATCACTGTCATAATTTAACCTTTACCCGACTTTTGGCGATCTGAATTGCGTTGCAAGCGGCTTGGATCCAGATGAGACGCGTCGCCGAGTAACTCGACGTATGATAAGCAGCCAAGCTGTTCAACACTTGGTCAATAATTTCTAAACACACTGGTCTCCACTGAGCAGACTGTTTTTTCACAGCGGAATATGGGTAAAAGCATGTGTTATAATAGTTGAGTAAGGTGTATAATGTCGCGGTGATACACAATGGTACTTTGCGTCTTACAGAATACAGTGATACCTCTCTATAACGGCTATTGAATTACATCAAGTATTTTGTGTTACAGGCAGGTGACTGCTTAAAGAAAGGTAAAGTAAAAGAGAACGCTCCTATAATCTGAATTGGTAAAAGGAAATACAAGTATTTACTACTATTTTCTGTATAATAACACATACCAGCAAAATGGCCGAGTGGTGTCCTCACTAAGTATTTAGAGCTCTTCGCTGGGTCTGACCACGCCCTCTTACCCATGTCTGTCATCACTATAGTGGGATGTATAGTATTTACACGGATCTGCCGTAAATAAAAATACGCATCTAGTTGTCCAGGGAGAGTGTTTTGAAAATTTACATGGACAAACAAATTAATAGAAAACGAGGGATTTATAGAAACAGATTTTATAAAAACATAGAAATAGATAGAAAATATGAATCCATTTTGCGTCATTTAAAACAGATAGCGATCAGTCATAAAATTTTAAACTAATTTTTATTTTTAAAACAACGAAAAACAAGACGATGCTTTCCAACAGGAAGCTAAATTTTATCATATTTTATGCTTTAGACTTGTGATAGAGATTGGAGGCACAAACAAACACACTGTCCGGGAAACTGATGTGAACTATGTGCACCCAAATCAGATGCTTCCTAGAGGAGCCCTCTGATGAGACTCTACACTCGTTTTATTTAAAAACCATCATGCAAGTGACAACATTTCATACTTAATTTAATTTATTATCAACCAATAGTTGACTATTCAACTTTCAAAATTCAACATTCAAAGTGTTATCTCTTAACTCATTCTCTCCTAGGCTACTTTAGATCCAACCTTTTTTAATAAATCTACCGAAAAGGAGCATTTACTAGAGAAAGGGAATTTTTTTGAATTTTGTAGTTTGAAACCATTGTGATAAATAGAACATTTGCTCATATAGGAGAAAATCCTCTATCTATCACAATGGTTTCACAATGTGAATTTTATAGAGGCGCAAAAATGCGTCACTAGGGGGTAATGTGTTAACTCCATAGAGACGACATTTGACCTCTTTGCAAACAGACACGAGACACCAGTGTCTGTAGAAGTCCACATATAACCTTTTAATGTGGACATGACTGTACACACATTTACAAACTGTGTAGAGCTTGATCCTGATCTGAGATCTTCTAGAGGATCTCTCTGATCAAAGCCTGTACTGTGTGTTATATCAAATCTTCCAGTTAGTACAGTAAAACCTCTCTATAACGGCTCCTATAGGAGCGTTCTGTTTTACTTTCACCTTGCTTTAAGCAGCCACCTGCCCTAAATACCAACTGATTAACACAATTTAGTGGTCGTTATAGAGAGGTTTTACTGTATACCATTTTATATTAAAGAAATTATCTGTGATTGACTTTTCCACTTTGAATAGCCCCTTTTGCACACTCAAGCTTTTTTATCAATTGGTGCTCTATTATTTTATGAAATGTAACTGATTGTTAGTATACGTAAGACACGGCCGATAATCACACCTTATGTGGTCCAAGTTCAACGGCCATAACTCTTGTAAGGGAATCCAGCGCACCCTTAGACGAGCAATATGCTGTTTCGGACGGTAAAGCCATGCGTGATGCTATGGAAGAGATATTGACTATGGAACCACCCTCTCCCCTGTCTATCATACCTCTGGCAACCACCTATGAACAAATTAATATAAAAGAACGAACTGTGTGTAAGTGATAACCTTCTCGTGCTGAGCGCGTTTGAACCTGTTTGATTCTCGATCAATACAGTACTTATAGCTTCTCAGTAACTTGATCGGATCGGAAGAAGTCAAAATTGCACCAGATCCAGATTTTATGTTTCTCACAACAGGGTAAGGTATTTATTCAACACCGCGCAATATGAGTCATGTGGCGATCCTGTCGCCATCGTTTACTTTTCTTTAGTACAGTACAACATGTCTCAAACGGCCATTCATTTATTGAACATAGGAGTCTTAAAATACAGATGGTTGCTTAACCCGTTACCTCATAGGCTATTTTTTTATCCAACCTTTTTGAATAAATCTACCGGAAAGGCGCATTAATTAGAGAAAAGGAACATTTTAGAATTTTGTAGTTTGAAACCATCGTGATAAATGGAGCATTTGCTCCTATAGGAGCAAATGCTTTATTTATCACAATAGTTTCACAAAGTGACTTTTACAGTCGTCAAAAGTCGTCAATATGAGGGAATGGGTTAATTTATTAATTCAGTGCAAAAGTAACACAGAAAGCTCCTATATCAGCTGCCTGTATTACTTTTGATCTGACCTATGGAATGGCAAGTAATCAATGGAGATTTTTCTTCAATGAGTTGTTGCAGTTACTTCCCTTTAAGCCCAATACCTCCACTAGGGTTGCTGTCCTTATAAATCAATATTGCAGGGATTAGAATAAGTATGGTTTTTATCTTGCCTGGAGCTCTGCATTTTTATTATTCTAGTCTCTGATACATATATATATTGTTCTTGTGTGTGTTGTTTGTTAATATGACTCATGCCTATATGCGGTCCCAGTTATTGAATAAAACTTGAAAATTTGAAACACTTAAATTACCACCTGCCTTGCAAGCTCGTAATTTTTGATGACCGCTTAAGGCAAGTTCTACTGTAATGGAAAACAGAATTTACATTTTGAATAGACACAGAAAATAATAAAATACAAAATACAAATGTATACACAAGAATAAGTGAAAATTATAAAGTTACTAAATTCAAAACTGTCTTTACAAACCTGGGACACGTTGACAATTGCATGGATGTTTACGCTGTACACCCTGAAACAAAATAAAAATGGTGATATGATAGGAATGCAATGTTCATTAAACCATATTTAAATAGTTTTGAAATAATAAAGTACCGAACAAGCAGTGAATAACCTAATCTGATTAGAAGGCTGACACACGAGCCCTCTGGTCTGGGTCTGCTCACTTTACTATAGTAACTATTTCATTTGAAGCGACAGTACTGGTACTATGTAACTTTCGAGAGATGCCATGGCAACCAAATCTTTCAAAGCACATTTGATTGAGTTCGGGTGCCCATGTACCCCTACATACCAATTTGCAGCAAATTCGAACAATATCTAAATTTCGACCAATAAGAACCCACCACTCGGTTACCGTGTCAACCAATCAATTTGGAGTCCTAAAATATCCCGACATGCCACTTTTTAGCAAAATGGAACAATATCTAAATTTCATCGAACAAGATCTCAATTTTGATCAATTAGAGCCCATCATTCGGTTGATATGGCAACTAATACCCTCGAAACATATACAAATCAATTTGCAGTACTGTAATATGCCGTGATAACCTCGTCAAATACTATCTAAATTTCGACAAATCAGAGCTCACCATTTGGTTATCATGGTAATTGTTAAAAATCAAAAGTGAGTGCACATCTATATATAATCAGCAATGTTCAAGTTTCATTAAGATCGGACTATTACTGACCGAGAAATGTTTAAGACAAATTCACGACGGAAAAATAATAAGAAGAATTAGAAGAAAACGAGTAAACAAAATATATGCTGTGACACCTCACTTAAATTATTCTATCCTGAGTTTTTAAAACAGGTAATAGTTAATGCAGGCCAACTTTATACAGAATTAAGAGCTTCCTAGGCTACTTTCGTTCTATAATAAGCAACCACATTCCCTTATAGATCGTATTGTTTATTCATTGTATGGTCACTATATAGGGTTTTACTTTATTTCATTATTTCCTCAACCCTTTCAGTGCGGGAAGAAAATAATTACTAATGCTCTTGGCAAACATTGTAGACCCTGATGACAGAACTCCTGTGTCTATACTGGTTGCAACTGACAGTGCATGCGTGTCTCTCATTCCAAGCGTTACGGTTCCTAGAAACAGTGCTCCCTCCCTACAACGGCCCTCTCAATAACGATTCCCTCCTTACAACAACACATGTCACTGTTTCCGAAACAACAAGGCTCCAGAAACAACCTTTTCCATCGTATTTTCTTTATGCCTCCATCAAACCCTATGTTGTGACCACTCTTTAGAATCGTCACTTTGTGACGATTCTAAAGAGTGGTCACAACATAGGGTTTGATTGAGGCATAACATTTTTAGTTCTCGAAATACACCTTATCTGGGGATCTGCAATCAAACTAATTATGTTTGATTTTCCCTCCCTAAAACAACTCCCTCTGAACAACACATACAATCTTCGTATCCCAAAGGGTGTCGTTGTAGAGAGGGAGCACTGTAGTTCTCACCTGTCCAGCACGTCCTTTGTTATTTTAAAGAATGGCATAATAGCTGACACAGCAGCATTGTTACAAAGCAAATGGATGGGCCCGGCTTCTTCTATAGCCTTCCTCGTGGCATCCCAGTCCGCAAGGTCCACCAAAATCGGGATAATACTGGGCTCCTATTGTGGAAACAAGCAACTTATATTTAACAGACTTTATCACATTTATAACAGCTATACGAAGTCATATGTGGAATAATATCATATTAAATGCTCAAAATGGTGCTATTATGTTCGAAAGGTTTTGGTTAATCTTATTAAAAGGCTGTAAGAATATGCAGTCCAATGCTTTGTCAATCTAGTATTTACATAGGTCCTGGTTTCCAAATTGTTTCTGAAATGCCACTTATGCAATTGTATTCGTTTTAACAATCTAGTAATTGCATAGTTTATCAGAAGATTAAAATCAACAAAGAAAATATCATATTTACAAGCCCAACATCATGCATAATCTGAACCTGTCAGTGGACTTTAAATGCTCAGTAAATTCGATACTAGTTCTGGCAAATTGGTACCTCTATTTGCATTGCGTCGATAGTGTCTTTTGTTTTCCCCAACACAAGAACCTCAGCCCCGGCCTTGATCAATGTCTTTGTAATGTCCTTCCCTATCCCTGGAAAGATTCACGTAAAGCTAAGCAGGTGCCATATATAATGTTTATAGTAAACTGCAGTAAAACTCCTCTAAACCGGAACTCTAGTAGAGAAGAGTTTAGATACTCTAGGTAGGTGGCTGCTTAGTGCAGGGTGAGAGTCAGACATAAAGCTACTAAAGGAGCTTTCTGCATGCCTTTCACTCTGCATTAAGCTGTCATCTGTCTCCAAGACCAATATTTATACTACATTTAACGTCCGGTTCACAGGGGTTTTACTGTATACTGTTTATAGTAAAGTACGCATTGCATCATTTGTGCCAAATTGAATAACCCTATACAAACAGCATCACCATATATTATCAAATATCTATGTTGTGACAGAGATGACATCGCCGAGCAACCAGGCAGGTTTTATTCGTGAATGTAGTGTCACCACCATGTCGTTCTTGTCTGTTATGTATGATCCACGATATGCAGACTAATGACCGATTCAAACAGGTATACTTAATCAGGATCAGTCTTTCTGTTTGACATGATCGACACCTGCAAACATTTAGTCCAAACACAGCAGAACGCTCTCATCAGCAGGAGGTCGTGAGTTTGATATACTGTCCGATCCGAGCGTACTAAGGCGTAAACAAGAGCTCCTCAATATACCCACAGAGAAGGGTGAACTATTGGGTAACATTTTTGTCATTTTATTTCAACATCGCTTTATGTATAGCAAAATTACTGAGCGGGATGGAATTTGAAAACAGCAATCAGAAAAGGGGGAGATATGTCAGTAACTACAATGCCTGTGTTGTGATTTGTGTGTTTGACTCAATGTCTTCTATTGGGAAACATTTCTACAAAATTATCTAAAAAGGCGGGGGAAAATAACTAGTTAAAATAACTCCAGAACGGAGAAGCAATGCGACGAATGAAATGTCAATTATCTATCTTTGTGCACAACTTCACATCATTATCAATCATTAGTGCAATTCTGAAGAAGTCCCACTGAATAATAAAGAAGGAATTAAGTGCACAAGAAAGAAAAAGGAAACTGAAGTGGTGATAACTCAAGAACAAATGATAAAATCATTGTTATCTCACCCTTAATCACAACTGTGCATGAATATTAATTATGTATGCAAGTATGATGAAATTCCAATGAAAAGTGTAGCGCACAAGAATTTGCAATGGAAACTAAACAAAGAGGAATAAATCCAGAAGGGACAACGAAGTCAAAGTTATCTCACCCTAACGTACAACAAGACAACAATATCAATCGCCCATATGCATATGATAAATAATAATAAAGGAATTAGCTGAGCAAGTCTTTGTTATAAAAATCAAGTAAGGGGAATAACCCCAGAGCGCTTAATGCAATCCAATTTATCTCATTTTCATTCACACCACCGGACAATGATATGTTATAAATTAAAAACAAATAGAATAATACCAAATAGGATAATGCAGAACATATATATAGAACGTCCACTGAATAAAACAGAAGTTAGCCAGACTCAATCTGAAGACCTTTCGGTGTAAAACAAATGCTACTACGAGTAGTACCCTTCGCTAATGCCTGATTTTCATTTGCCACAGAGGCCGTATGATTTCTCTGTAATTTTTTAAAACTTGTATAACAGTTTTATGACATATCGGGAATCTCGAGTTAACTCTACGTATCGGCTGTATAACAAAACTGTTTGTATACTTTTCATGAATAAAAACGTACACTTAGGCAAAACGTTAGCGCACTAGTCAAGGCTGCAAGAAGACAACACTGGTTCTCTGTACTTACCTCGTGCTCCTCCAGTGACCAATACCCTCTTCCCTTTGAATTCCATGATTTATGTACAGCTGCCACACAGTGGTGTTATACGCTCTAGACAAAGATGCAAATTTGCGCAATTACAAAATGAATATATCCTTTGTCCACTGACTAACCATGGGGTTACGGGCTCAAGACCGCAAAGTGTCCCCAGAATATTAAGACATAGACACAACACTGCAAAACAAGTACCAAAGCATACAAAGCATATAAGCGCAGTTTGTTTGATCCACATATTATTTAACCCTTTCGCTGCCAATGCCGGATCTGTGATCACCTATGCAAACAGTTTGGATCCAGATGAGACGCCGAGTAACTCGGCGTCTCATCAGGATCCAAACTGCTTGTTACTGATACTATGTTTTTGAAACAAAAATGAAGAAAATCCAAAAAATGAAAAATTGTAGCAGACGACAAAGTTAGCAGACGACCGAGTTTGGCAGCAAAAGGTTAAGATTTGGATTCATAGGTTCGTTCTTCAAACAGAGTAGTCCCAGATCAGAAGGCTCTTTATGGGCCGACTTATTAGGGGTCTGCTCTGTTTGCTTATGGAATAATATATTATATAGTTGTAAGCCATGGCTTTATTCATATGTCATTATAAAAAGTAAAGTATGAAGTAAATGGTTAACATTATGTAAACATGCATGTAAAATGTATATCCACCCCTAAACATACTCCCCCACCCTCCTCATATATCTAGCATAACATACCTACACACTCCAGGATACTTCGATTTATTACATCTATATCTTATGGTTGCAGCAGTACACCTAACACCAGACGTTTGTAGTGTGTAAACTACTGAAACAAACCGTTTCAATGTAATCTTGTAAACTTACTCATGACACATATTTATGTTAACCCTTACACTGCTGAATTTCAAATTGGCTATTCAATAATTCAAACAGTCAAGCTTAAGCGAAAATTTAGGGGATTGTTCTAAAGAAAAGTGTAACATGATAAATAGTACATACCCTGATTAAAGGGCTCATGGGTATACACTGTTTGCAAAGGATATTCGTGAATCGTGTCCCCTACTGTAAGGGATAATGATAACGAACGCAGGCAGGTTCGTTCAACTCAGCTCGTTTGCATGCTGAACACGTTTTTCGTTTTCAAATATCGTCTCTAGTATTAATTATTCTCTGATTCAATATTTTAATTAACAGTGTCAAACTGTCTGGACCCAACAGGTTGAATGTGTTATACTAGTGCCACTTGACGACTCATCCTAGAGTCACCACTGGAAGTCTCATCTGGACCACACTGGTAGAATAGGTTATCCTAGTGTCACTCGACGTCTCATCTGCACCCAACAGGTAGAATAGGTTATCCTAGAGAAATTTCAGTACAAGAAAATTGGTTGTCTCAAACATCATACTAAGAAACTGTTAGAATATTCTGATATACAATGTCATTTTGATTGACCCAGGTCGTTGAATGTTTGTACGTTGTTTTTTTATGTTGTAGCCCTCCTTATGTCTTCTCTACAGTTGCTCTGACTTTGGAAAAGTCATCGAGTACATTTGTGACCGATTCAGAGTTACACTTTTTTGCTCGTTGAAGGCACATGTTTGGATTATTTGGTATAGTTCCAGTTCGTGTGTTTAACGAATCTTTGTTTATATTATGTTTCTAAACTTTCTAATAATGTTTCTTGTTTTACGTTCGTATACACTGCTGTATTAGCCGTCACTTTTGTTATGGATCAATCAAAGCATGGACTATAT
This sequence comes from Azorinus chamasolen, assembly GCA_963576725.1. Taxonomy (NCBI): domain Eukaryota; kingdom Metazoa; phylum Mollusca; class Bivalvia; order Cardiida; family Solecurtidae; genus Azorinus; species Azorinus chamasolen. The sequence goes on along the minus strand of OY755236.1, from coordinate 94,849,200 downwards.
TTATTTACTCTGTTCTTCTGATTGGTGAAAAAAGGGTAGGTGTAAGGTTGGACATAATTTCAACCCCAAAGTCACTGACCGTTCCAAGGCGGTATTCATGTCTGCTTCCTATTGTTTTGTTTGTATCGTGTTTATTTTATCTACTGAACATATGAATGTGTGTATATGTATGTGTGTATGGTATATTGTGTGAGTATATGTGTTGGAGGTATATGATTGTGCACGAGCGCTCTTCAATTGGCCGTGACTCATGGCTTGTGTACGAGCATTTATCATATTTTGGCGCTATGTGGCCTTATCAGTGTCGCGTTGGACTAATATCCAAACCATCCAATTCAGTGTCGCGGTGTTCTAAACCCGGACCAGCCAAACAACTATCATTATACTTTCAGTAAAATGTCTTATCATGTTCTTGTGTTAGTTATGGCATCACATCATATCTTCTTTTTTCGATGGTGTTGGTTCAGTTTGGGTTTAAGGACACTGAGATACATTTTGGCAATGTGCTTTCAGTGGTGAGCAGGCAAAGAATAGACCTGTGAATCACAGACTGCTGGGATCAAGACTTTATGGATAAATGCAAATATGCAGGTGGAACCCAGGGAATAATGCATGTGTTTATAAGTATGTTTGTTCTGAAATACATGCTTATGATTGCCATACCGCAATATCGCAATATTCGCAGGGGTAGTAACAAATACTTGGGGTGATAATATATCTGTTTCTGTAGAACATCATATTTGAAAAAACACTTTTAGTGTTATAATATAAGAAAACACCATGACGTATTTATATTTAAAGCACATCTACCAAGATGCTTGCGACAGAAGTGATATTCTGTGATATAAATGAACTTAACCTGATTCTAAATGCAATATACGACGTGTGTCTACCACAGTATCGATATTCACTCTGTTTGAACGAGTTTCTGAAATGAAGATCTTCCCATCCACATTGGAAAAGGCTATTAAAGGTTTTGGAATTCACATTCAGCCGTACTGTAACCAACATGGCTTAGAAGTTGTTCAATATATAATAGAGAATTAAATTGCAATTAATAAGTTTTCTTTAAGCTTCACAACCGAAACTCGACATTCAAATAAACAACTGTGAATTTATGTTTGGCGATTAACTGTTATGGCAAGAATCCATTTGTGTATGCATATTATCTCGATCGATAATGTAACCCCTAATTGCTGGTATTGTCTAAAACAGCAATATTCTGAAAATCCACCCCATACCCACGACCACCTCCGCGATTCGCGTCTGTAGTAATGTGCTATGAATATCAAAATGCATTGCCAAGATGTGTTGACCTGATTTAGCGACAGCCAACTCACTAAGTGCTCTCGACAACGAGATACCATGTACTTGTTTGTACTTGACTTCGGTAAACCACCTGGCTTTACGATTCTTGAATTGTGCTGTATGGAAGTAACCCGTGTTCTCGCTATAAAAGTCCACCTGAATATTGTGCAAACGTACTCTTCCCATTACATGCATATATGTAGATTTAAATAGAAATACCCTTAATGCACACGTTTTTACAGGGAACAAATCCGGAGTACAATGAAGTACATTATTTAAGACAATGGGGAATATGATACAATCTACAGTGTGCAACAACGTGGAACACCAAGTAGAAAATAGGGGTTCAATAAGCCCATATATCAGTGATGAGCTAAAGGTATATCAAAATAGGATACAATAAACTTACGTGAACATGATTTGTAAAAATGCACATACGGCAAGACTGGAACATTCAATATATGCAATCCGTATATTGTATCGTCAAATACTGTTCTACATGCAGTGCATAGATAGGTTTTGCCGTTTCAGGAAGAGATCAAAGCTTTAAACCATTCCCTCCTAGACTATTTTAGATCCAAACGTTTTACATAATTCTACCGAAAAGGAGCATTGCGTGTAGAAAATGAGATTTTTAGAATTATGTAGTTCTGAAACCATTGTGATAAGTAGAGTATTTGCTCCACAAGAGCAAATGCTCTCTTTATCACAATGGTTTCAAAACATGACTATTACAGAGGCGGCAAAAGGCGTCAGTAGGAGAGAATGGGTTTTGCCAAATCATCCTGAGAGGATATTCCTACATATTTGGGGGAATAAAGTTTGCCATGTCTTGTGATTATTACACTGGACACATGTTTACAAATGATTCAAATTTATAACAGTAGTATTGTTAGATCTGATAAAAGAGGAAAAGTCCAAATCTAGTCTAGATTGCAAATATTTGTATTCATCTGAATCTATAATTGGGAATTTAGCTCTAAGCAGGAATGCACAGATAGTGGGCTAGTATTCACTGTAAGCATGTCGTGAAACTCTTTCTTGATTAACGTTTTTGGGGTATTCCTTTCTGAGCAGAAGAGCCAGGACGTGGACATGAAATAAAATGTCTTGATAAATGAATGAAATACTGCCTGTTTCAGTTCAGATTTATTTTGGTAAAGGTAATCGCCTCAAACACATATACAGTTATGTAAACAAAACAAGCAACATAAGTGTGTAAACACGGGCAAATAAAGTACATAGCGGTCCGCACAGAAACAATAACAATATGTACGACTAGGTCTAATCAACATATGTTGCAACAACTGTTGCAACAAAGTTCTGTGAACAGTGGTACCCAAAATGATTATACACATGTGGAATGTTGCAGCACGGGCAGCATACACATACAGTCCTGGTGCAAAGAAGTGGACTAATATAATCTAGTGTACATGGGGAAAACAAGATAAAACACTGTATATACATATGTATACATGCTGTATGCAGTAAAGGCATTAATGCGATCACCGAATAAGATGTCTCATACCGTCTTACAGGAAGGTGGTAGCTCAATGCAAGACAAAAGTTATGAAGAAAGTTTCTAGGGGAGCTTTCTGTATTACTTTCATACTGTATTTCGCAATCACTTGCTTTAAAGAGGTCAATATCGATCCGTTAAGTGGTCGCTTTAGATAGGTTTCGGATGTAGTATTATTTCGTCTAGCAAATAGATTTTAAAGTGTTACAGCAAAAACATTTGTAATATAAATTCCCTGTTCAACAACAAATGATATTTATCTGGCTATGGTACTTATACGTATGGTATTATTATATGGTACTATCTCTTATGGAAGGCCGGTTCGCCATGCTAAATGCGAAATGCTAAATTTAAATGCGAAATACCCGTGCTTTAGGAAAACCCTAGAATCTAATTAAAACCCGTTAAAATGCAAACAAAAGTTAGCCTCCAAGAATACATGTCTTTATCCCACCTTATGTTAATCAAAGCACTGTCTCGTGTGAAACATGCTATTTTGGTAGGTTAAATCATTTGGCATTTAGCAAATTTAGCATTTTGCATTTCGAACTTTGCATTGCGAGAGGTTCACAGAGATTATGGTATCAGTTTATGTTATTTTGACGCCCGAAGAAGAAAACTATATAGTACTGTATATATACTGGAAAAAGATACAGATCTCGCCTTCCAAATTGACTTATCCAGTTCAACCATTCGGTGCAATGTGATTAGCAATTAGTATTTAGAAGTCCCCAAATAGCAATTGGCATATGTCATTTAGCATTTGCCATTAAGCATTTCGTATTTTGCATTTCGCAAATCGCATTTAATGTTTCGCATTTAGCATGGCGCACCGGCCTTCCATACTTTCTAACTTTCTTTTATCATTAAATCGTAAAATAAACATCTGAAGGAAGCATTGAAATATGGAGTATTTTAATGTTCTTAATGTTGAGAAAATTAAGACATGGCGCTAGCTCACAATTTAATAAGATGGGCTTTTATTACAATGTCTGCCTACATTGACGATACGGATTTTCAGCCGTTGGATTAACGGCCTAAGAAATATATTTTGTTTGAAAGCGTCACTTTCTCCCAAATATACCCAGCCTAATTCTATAAACTGTTTTCCCACGATAGATACCAAGATGTGGTTTTCCTGTTGAGTCAGGCATTGTCAATATGTATATCGTATTATATATATATGCAATGCGTAACCAGTATTAAGCACACCTCATATATTGGAAAGCAAAACCATCATTAGTTCTGCAGTAACATATTTCAATAATAAACGAAACGTTTACATGCATATTGTTAAATGCACTGCATTTGTGCAAGACTGTGTCATATTTCTGATTCATATAACAAAACAACTGTGGTTTTAACATCAAATAGGTTAAAAACGCCCTACATAAAACGGTAGGTATTCATATGAACATGTTGGCATATAATCTAAAATGCCTTTATCTATTAGACCTATTGTCTCACGCACACCTTTATTCTGTTTTCAATGAATTGGTTCGACCTTTTACATGCTGTCGGCAAATTTGTTTCATGCTGGGGGCATGTAGAAGTATAAAACTGATCATTCACTTTTATTTCACTGTCAAAATGAATACCCTTGAAATAGTATCTCTTCACTCCATTATTAGATAAGATGGTAACAAGTATAATAATGTATAGCAACTTTAATTAGATATAGTAAAGATGAAACATTTACACATACATTATATCCTTATAGAATATACAATAAAAATGCTTATCAAATACTTAATTTAATTCATTTTTATAAACAGAGCAAAGTAAAACATTTCAACTTTTTAAAGTACATATAGAAATAACTACTTAAAAGTAAATTAGTCACCTTCAATTAAAACGGGTATTTGCTTTTTAAATTTATCAATTTGGTTGCATACAGAAAAAGAACTCAGCATGCTACTAAAGCCTTAAGAATGGTAAATACAATCAAGCAACTTCACAATGATTAGTTTGCATGCAACCTAAACATAATCATATAAGCATATAAACAATCAGATAAAGCAACTACTTGCAACTACTTGCATAAATTAAACAAAATATGAGTAACTGATAATAATAATAATAATGAAGAAGAAGAAGAAGATGATGATGATGATTATGATGATGATGATGATGGTGATGGTCTTATTATTAATAATAATAATAATAATAGACGTAACAGGACACTGCACAATGGCAAGGTATCATAAAAAGCACATTAAACATAAACTAATAAAAGCAACTGAAAAGCAAACCAAGCTGTATCAATACTGTACTTTATTACCGTTTGGACCCCAGTACTGAGGAAAATGCACTATGGTGGAGCAGGCATTGAAATTGCAATATAACTATTTGTAATTTTCTGAAACCTACAAAGCAATAAAGATATTATGAACAAGCAAAGCACTTGCAATTGCTATAATTCCATAAGAAAGACTGGTTTTTGACCTGGCTAAAAGTAAAGATGTTTCTTAAGCTTCCAAAGTACTGGGGCCACATAACGACACGATGTTAACCGTAGGTTTCTTACTTGGGGTATCTGCAAAATATTTGTATACCTGAATTTATATTTGGAATAAATATTTTATCATAACAAGGTCTGTTAAAACTGTCGGAGGCAACTTGTTTATTGATTTGAAATTCTCTAAAGCCATAAACCTCATTCTACGTATATGAAGTGTAGAGAATATTGATTAGTAATAGTTCTTTATATTGGCTCTCATATTCTCATAATTATCATATACACATTTTGATTATGATGCCCGCTCCAGAATTTTCTCAATTTTCTTTGTATGGCTTGATGAGCAAACACATATGCTGAACAGCCATTTGCACATAATCTTCATATGAGCATCCAAATATAGTGTGGAATCAAAGTCAACACCCAAACAGTTTCATCATCCCTATCGATAATAAGAGTTGGACATTGCTCCTGGAATTCCCTGCATCCTCTCTCCGCTCTTGTGGGCGTCCAATTAGCCCATAGATGGCAGAGACGGACGTTAATCAACAAAGGCAAACAGTTTCATCACCTTTTAGAATGGGTTTATAGATCTTTAAAAGATGGTCATATATACTGTGTTTACGTTTTCCAACAGTTATGGCGTGAATTTTACATGATTTGCTTTGCATGTAGTTGTTCTTAAAGCACTGTATGATTTGTACAATAAAAGGGTATTGTTATTTGCACTAATTAGTAAGTACATTTTCAGTAACATAAAGTATATCATTGATATATAATATTGATAATATATAATATTGAACAGCAGTTGCCCGAGTATAGAGCTTTGGGGTACATCCTTCTTTATATCTGCCCCTTTGCTTACTGCATTTCCTACTTTGGTTTGTTGCTTCCTGCATGTTTCAGTTTACAAAGTAACATATTATTATTATTAGGCAAACAGTCAAATGTATTTGAAAGGTCCGCCAAAGTCGCTGCTACATATTTATTTGAGTCAATCGCATGCTTCCAGCTTTCGAATTGTTTGTCATCCATAACCCTTTTTTTGCAATAATGTCTAAAGGTGTATATATGAGTAAATGGTTAAAATACATATTTGCAATACTATAAACCAAAGAAAAATATGTCAACAGTGGGGACCTTTATTATAGGGATCACTTTCAAAATATAGGATATGTGTTGCTATCTTGTCCAAATTTAACCCAACCTGCACTTTCATCCATAGGACCATCAAACACCGCTTGCAGTGGATGTTCAAAGCCTTTATTGTCTGAGCTCTCGACTGTTATAGGCTTAGCTTTCTCCTTGGTATCAGCGGATGTTGGTCTCGTTTCTGGCTCCGACCCAACTCCCGCTCCAGGTAGATGATTGCCGACCATAAGTTGGTACATGGTAACAAAACACAAGGTACCAGTCACACATGCCGCTGGAGGAATCCAAAACCAATAATTGCCCCGACTGTAATACATGTAGATGTTTGTCAAACATTAACCATTTTGATAATAGACGTGGTTTTTACTGAGTACATTACATGTACAGTAAAATCCCTCTAAACTGGACGTTCAATTTAGTATAAATATCGGTCTTTGAGGCAGGTGGCAGCTTAATGCTTGGTGGAAGTCATGCAAAAAGCTCTGCATTAAGAAGCCACCTGCCTAAAAGTATCTTAATTCTTCTCTACTAGAATTCCGGTTTGGAGGGGTTTACTGTATATATAAAACATTGCTCTCTTAGCTGCTTTCGCCTTAGTAACTGGCGCCTGTTTCTATGTTCACCGTATCTCCGTTATTTCTCAGGATGAGGTACTGCGGCTTCTCTACGACCTTAAGAGGTTTACTAATTTGTTCAAAGTTTTGGATAGATTAACATAAAATAATGGGGAACCAAATGAGACACCGAACAGCGTTGTGTCTCTTTGAAGAGAAGGAGAACACAGCTATAGTTTGTTTGCATTCAGTAGAACCTGCCTTAAGCGGTCAAGTATTTATCGAACACATGAGTCTTAAAAAACAGGTGGTTGCTTAATGCATGTCAAATGTATTGTAAAAAGTTCCTATATTACTTTTGACCTGCGTTAAGCTTTCACCTGCCTCACATACCCATAATTAGACCTCCTTTTGACGGCCGCTTAGGACAGATTCTACCGTACTTAGCAAGTTTTGCACAACGATCAGTCTCCTTCGTTTTTATATTACGCTGTCGACATAATTATGTTCTATACCAAATATGCATTCTGGGTGTCAAACAGTTTGGACACGCGGGTTACTTGTCGTCTAATCTGAATCAATATGTGAAGATAATTACAATCATATTGATATTGATCTTGACCCTGATCTAGATATTGGTATTCATTTTGGCTTTCCACTTACGTAAAGACATCTTGCCCGTACCCGACACAATATGCAAACAGTCTGCCAGAGAAATCGAGGGAAAGGTTAATAGGAGCGCCCGTGTTGATTCCAAAGGACATAATTATCCCGTATAGCATGAATACCAGGGCTATTGGCGCCACGCCACTGGCGGGATTGGCATTGTTCGGGTCTACTATCATAAGAGTGGTACTGGTTAGAAGTCCGCAACCCACAGCCTGTGAAGGATATACAAAGAAATAAATCAGTTGTGCCACGAGACGATCGTGTCACCGGAGTTTGGCACACAAAGTAGAATGAGACAAGTTGCAATACAACATGGTATTTAGTCAGGGTATAGATGTATTGTTTACACTCGCTCATTATATTTAAAACACCTAACCTTTTAGCAGTTGAATATTCCTTTAAACATTAATGACATCGTGAGTATTATTTAGATTGCATTTTGTTATAGCATACAAACACACAATAATTCAGCCATGATAGAAACTGTAGAGTCAGATCTATACTAAGTGTTTCATAAGCAATCAGAGCCAACCCTGGTCAGGCGGCTCATAAAGGAACTGCCTGATCTGGGTCTACTTTGCAAAGGCGTGAAAATGCGTTCATATGAAGGAAAGTGTTAAGTCTTACAGTGCAGGACACGAGTCACTAATGTCCTCTGCAAATAGTGTAGACCCAGATGAGAGGGGTCCTAGGAGCCCTCTCATCTTGGTTTGCACTGTTTGTCATGTTTCACTTTTCTTTAGAAAAAAAACTAAATATTCACTATAAGCTTGACCTGTTTGAAATTTGTAATAGTCCATTTGATAAATCAACATTGTAAGAGTTAAACCTCATGGTCTCACTGACCTTATCCATAATGTAGTTTGAATTAATCTAATTACAGTAAAACCCCTCTGAACCAGAATTCTAGTATAGAAGCATTTAGACAATTTTAGGCAGATGACTGTTTAATGCAGGATGAAAGCCATACAGAAAGCTCCTGGAGGAGCTTTCTGTGTGACTGTCATCCTGCATTAAGCTGCCACCTATCTCCAAGACCGATATTTACACTGATTAGAGGAGTTTCACTATAGTGTTTTAGAGTGCTTTCCGCAAGAATTCTTTGTCAGTGTGACCTTTTGAATATAATCGATGATGGAAACAGTACAAACCCGAACCATAATGAACACACATTATGAATCTACATTGTTTACCTATGTCCATTGTGCATAAATGGGTTAAGAAAATGACGGTCCCGTCTCTAGTGAAACCAGTCATACGTTGATGGCATTGCTATTGAGGGCCCTAGGGTAGATTAGTCTGTTAACTAACCAGATAACCCTCTTTAAATAAAGTATTTCATTCATTTCATTCATTCATTCTTAGGTATTTCTCTTACATTGGCCTTCTAGGCTTCTAAATGAGATTATATGTATGATTTAAAATATGAAGTATGAACTAAACTCGAAAGCCGACCTGGAACGTGGAATACGTTGTAGTTTCATAGGTTTGCAATAATATATGAACACAGGATAGTTTGGTCATGGAAAAATGGATAATCATATCTATATAATTACATATCTATATAATTATATAGATATAGAAAACAGAGCAGACCCCGATCACACGGCTCCTGTATAGGCCTCTGTTCAGGGTCTACTCTGTTTGTAAAAATGTCAAATGGTGTATCTTTGGAGAAGAGGGTTAAACGTAGTACAGGTCCTTATCAGATACAGTATTCTTATATGTACAGCTATGCCATGCTAGGGGTTTCCAGTGGTTTCCTCCACCCTGTTCTGCTCGATCCCGACCTATCGTTTTGACCCTAGCCATATATAAACAATTCACCTACAACGTCAAAAAACCCTGTCGTTTTGGAAACATCGTCCGCCGGATATGACGTAAATATGTGCGACGTCGCATTTATACCATAAACAGACAGTCGTCCCCCATCAAAGTTGTCAATTCGTTCTGTAAAAAGAAAATGATTTTATCCGTTGTGGACACGTGTAATGTAACGATATTCTAGTTTCTTAATCAAATGGCACAGTAGTAAGCAGACTATCTATCTATAAGTAAATAAATGACGCGTTAAAACAACATTTATCTGATACCATCGCACTTAAAGCACGATTTGACAGCCTTTTTCAATTAGCTTTGATCCTAATGAGACGCCGAGTGGCTCGGCACTCGGCGTCTCATCAGGATGCAAGTTGTTTGACACTCGGCCAGTAGTTTCATAAAAGCTTGAACGAATGTGAGAAAAGCAAACACTGCAACAGATGTGGGATTTTAAAGGCTCAATGATTTTAGCATGATCAAGGTTAACCCTTTAGTATACATGTAAGAAACTACAGTAAGACCCCACTAATGCGACCACCAAAAAGGGGCATAATTCACAGTGGCAAGGGCAGGTGGTTGCTTAATGCAGGACGAAAGTTATGTAGAAAGCTCCTATAGGAGCTTTCTGCATAACCTTCGTCCTGCATTAAGCAACCATCTGCTTATGAATACAGCCATGTTTGTTTAAGTGGTCGCATTAAGTGGTCGCATTAAGTGGTCGCATTAGCGGGGTTCTACTGTATAATAACATCGTGAATATTTATTCGATTATTTCTGATACATGTAATGGTATATGAATACATGAAAGTTTGGCCTTGTCAGAGATTGTAGAATCAGGTCTATCTTATTCCTTGGCAAACAGAGTAGACCCTGATCAGACGATGATTTAACTGATATTATCTGGAGATGTTGTTTATTTTTTTTCAAACCCGGCTTCCTTAATGGTTAGTACATGGTTCATGTATACTTGCACTATAGCTCAGCAATTTATCTTAATGGAAAATTTACGTTTCACAAAATGAAACTATTTCGCAAAATACTACAGTTAACTTATACGTTCAACAACCAGACAAATAGTACAGACCAAGATCAAGCATATCCCGAGGTAACTGTAATCTGGGTCTACCCAAATCATTCTCATTAAATGCATTTAAAGATGTCAAAGATGTGCCGAACTAACTTATTCAGCGTTGTAAATCTGGCTGTGATTGGGTATCCTGGTAATTAGAGAACTAAGTGTTGGGGTGGATGGTGGAGGGGCAACAGCCATTGGAAAGGGCTAATGGATGCATAGTGGAAGAGAAAGAGAGAGAGGGGGCTGAAAGACAGCAGATACATACGTAGAGAGAGAACAAATAGAAGGAGGGCAGACAGACAGCACATACATCTATGGTGAGCAGAGAGAGGGCACATGAAGGGGGTGACACAGAGAGAGGGTGGAGAGAGATACAGAGCATGCAGATAGAGAGAGACCGAGAGAGCAGATAAAGAGAGGGAGAGCATGTATGAGTTATTTCACCTTTGTACACCCCAAATGTCAAGGCGGCGGCTAGAAAAGCACCAGTAAACTCGCAGACGACGTAAAGAGGGTACTTTTTCCACTTCATATTCCCGGTCATGCAGACCATTAGGGCGATACACGGGTTTACACACGGACCTGTCAATGATAAATCACCCTATTCATTACTCTGCGCGCCTGCTCCAATTCATAACTTTGATATTTCTCTCGTTTCTCCTTATAAAAACACTGTGTGTATTAGTTATTATAAAGTCTCCACTACCGTGCGATATGTTTATTCCATGAACATTATGTGAGTAATGATGACATCATGAATATCAATTTGCTGATGTTTATAATGGTATATGAATAGAGACATGTTACCCATGAAAAAACTGTAGAATCAGATAAATGTTATTTCATAAGCACACAGAACAGACCCTGACCAAACTGTTCCTTTAGAAGCCGTCAAGCGTATATATAGAGTAAAGGATAATACAAGATACAAGAAGCTTTTTCAGTCGGGTTTACAACAAATAACATTAACTATTATCAGAAACTATTTGCCGAATTGAATATTTATTGCACAAGAACGTGTACACCCATTATATGTATTTCATTTTTAAGCGCACCTAATTCGATGACTTAAACTTTGTAATACATCGTTTTAACCCTTTCCTCCATAAATACGCCTTTCTACGCCTCTATAATAACCACTTCTTGAAACCATTGTGATAAATAGAGCAGTTGTTCCTGTAGGAGCAAATGCTCTATTTATCACAATGATTTCAAATTACAAAATTCTAAAATTTTACTTTTCTCTAGTAAATGCTCCTTTTGGGTAGATTCATTCAAAGTGATTGGGTCTAAAAAATAATAGCCTATGGAGGAATGGGTTAATTAGTATTGCCTCCCGCTCATAAATCATGTAGTGTCAGAATAACAATTGCTCTCAAACATGAACTACTCTGTGACATCACTAGGTATTTTAAAGATTAAAACGAACGACAGCATTCGTTTCGCCTTGTGCGCCATACGTTATACGCTTATTCAAGCAATTGCAAACAAGGTGGACCCAGACCAGATATCTCATTTGGATCCAAACTGTTTGCCGAGGTTATCACAGATTCGCCCATTGCAACAAGCGATATGAGTTGCTTTCCGGCGACAGTTGAAGATTCGTTTTGTGGCGTATCAAGTAATCGCATGACTGGCAACGTACCAGAGGCTTTCATTCCACAGTATACGGCAAGCATCAATCCTACACCGGACGCAAGAGCTCGGCCAGGTACCGAACTGGCCTCACCGCGTGATAGGACAGCCTGAGCACCTGACGCATAAACAAACACCTGAAACAAAATACAAAAAGTAAAAAGCACTAGCACATAACACATGTATTTATTTGGTATTGCGGAAACTGTAGAATCAGATATATACCAAATAAATACAAAACTATAACTACAGTGTGAAACAGCTTGTATCCTGAGAAGACAGGGAATTACTGGGCGTCACGTCTGTATCTAAATTGTTTGCGCTTGTGTTCACACATTCGTAACTGACAACGAAAGACTAGACTTCAGAAAGTTTTCTTACCATATTGACCGAACTTTGTCACACTTTATGGATATAACATTTGTGTCAAATCTGGATCAAGTTTTCTATACGTTCACTGGTGAACACTAATTATCTCCCAGTATTCGGACAGATTTACTGAGCAAATAGTACATACCTAGATCAAAATGCTCCTTCGGGATCAGATTCGTCAGGGTCTTCATTATTTGCGTCTAATTTATTCTAATTTAAAGTTATTAGCTTATTCAGCTTATCCATTGAAAAGAGATAAAGGATACATGAAGGCTTAAAATAATTCTGGTATTTAGTTGGACACATACAACGTAGCACAAAAGTTTAAATTGTTTTCAAGTATAACGCGTCCCTTCTTCTCACTACGGCATAGTAGTAACAGCAGTAATAGTAGTAGTAGTGAAAGAAGAAGAAGAAGTCTACGTCGTCGTCGTCGTGGTAGTAGTAGTAGTAGTAGTAGTAGTAGTAGTAGTAGTAGTAGTAGTAGTGATAGTAGTAGTTGTAGTAGTAGTAGTTGTTGTTGTTGTAGTAGTGGTAGTATTATTATTATTAATTAGTAGTGGTGGTGGTAGTGGTAGTGGTAGTATTATTATTATTAGTAGTAGTAGTAGTAGTAGCAGCAGCAGCAGCAATACTAGTGTTAATACTTCTGTGACCATCGAAAAATGAAATAGTCAGCTAACAATACGGACACTAGACATAATTTGGTTATAGATAAAGATATCAAAGATAGAAGATCAGTAGAGGAATTATATACACGTAGTTTAGAAACACTTTCAAATTTGAAAGAAATGGTGCAAAATTAACCCTTTAATTGCTGAAAAATTCCTCTTTTTTCTGAGTATTTATTACACAAAATATTGTATCAAAATTATCAATGAATATAATATTTTTATAACAAACATTGCAGACCCTGATCAAAGGGATCCCTCATGTTTCCTTTAATATGTGTCTACACTGTTTAAAAATGTTTTATATAATCGTTTCCCGCACATGTAGGGTTAATTCGCCTACTATATTACCCCCAATATGAATGTTGACAATATTTCGGAGAGGGCGTCCGTAATCCATTTGTTTTGAATCCGTCCTAATTTAAATAATGTAACTCCTTCCATTTCGTCACAAATAGTTTATAAACTTCAATGAAACCTTTTAATGTTACATGTATACCAATAACTTTCGTTCGCCATTGACCCTTGGTGAGTGAACTCTAACCGTGTTAAAAAGAGTACGCTTTATTGACGCTTCTCCCGCTTTACGCGACCTGACTCGTAGTTTCATACTGCTTGGATCCAGATAAGACTCCTAGTAACTCGGTGTCTCATCAGGATCCAACCTACTTGACACTCGGTCAATAGTTTCTCTGAAGCTTAACCGAATCAGAAGTATCAAAATTGCTCTAGATCCACATTTAGGGTGACTTTACTTCTGACAGCCGGGTAAAGATAAATATAGTTATAATATTAATATGCAGTGAAACCCCTCTAAACCGGACGCTAAATTCAGCATAAATATCGGTCTTGGAGACAGGTGGCAGCTTAATGCAGGGTGAAAGTCATGCAGAAAGCTCCTCTAGGAGCTTTCTGCATGACATTCACCCTGCATTAAGCAGCCACCTGCCTAAAGATATCCAGATTCTTCGCTACTAGAATTCCGGTTTAGAGGGGTTTTACTGTAGTTCTATTGGTTGTACTAAACTAACCATTACCTTACATTTAGAGGTTTTTAACCTTTTACTCCATAGGTACGCTTTTCTTGCTGACGGTGCAGAAACTCACTCCTTTAGTTCTATATTTTCATTAACGTGCTGGTTGCATAGCGGTTGGATATTAAATCACTGTTAAATTATTCATGTGAACCAGTCCTAGCACTACTCCAAGCAAAGTACTCGCTGGTCCGACTGGAATCAAACCCACAGCCTCTCGCCTCGAAAGCGAACGCTGTCCCGATTTAGATTTCTTTTAAGTGTTTATACTTTTTTTCATATCCCTATATATAACACTAAATCGACCCAATCAATTTTTTTGACTTTTTAGACCATGTAGACCCACGAAATGGCCCCCTGTGTATCCCTACATATTAGATATAATATTTAGTAATTAATTACAGTAATGTTCAAAATATAGCGACTGTACTCTTCTGTCCGTCTGTCTGTAGTAACTACCCTGAATAAAATGTATAACCACAAGTCCGTATAATTAGTGTGATCATTACCTGATAAAACCTCCAATATTGGTTTTTAATCTTATCTTGTTTTATACTCTGATCTTGATCTATACCTGATCCCGATCTGCAGTCCCAGTGTTCATTTAGTTAATATGTATTTATTTATTTATGGATGTTGAATTTCAAATCACCAAAACACACTTACACCACTGTCTAAAGCGTTGGTCTGTCCTCTACTTTTCTGGAAATGTACATGCACTACCTGCCTCTTATACTCCATGTAAATATAAAAGAAAAATGTAAACAAAACTACCAAACCAGAAATCAAAGCACACCTTCTTAATGCTTACTGCTGAATTGTGTGGGGGGTGCGTGCGTGCGTGCGTGCGTGCCTGCGTGCCTGCGTGCATGCGTGCGTGTGCAGATTTTGGATATAGGCTAGTTAACATTTTAACTGATCGAGACGCTTTTTTGATGCTTTTGCAATTCCTTCAGGGGCCGTCTGATCAGTGTCTACTCTGTTACGGTCTGCACTGTTGCTATGACAATAGATATCAAATGTTTTAACCAGAATACAGTAACAACCCTCTAATGCGACCACTAAAAAGGAGCATAATTCTTGGTGGCAGAGGCATGTGGTAGCTTAATGCAGGGCGAAAGTTATGCAGAAAGCTCCTATAGGAGCTTTCTGCATAACTTTCGTCCTGCATTAAGCAACCATCTGCTTATAAAGATTAATTTTTAAGTGGTCGCATTAGAGGGGCTCTACTGTGTTTATTTTTAGGGGTCCCTCACATGAAAATTGGACGGGTACATTTGTAGGTAAGTTAACGGGACCGTCGTCAAACAGAATGACCCTTTCACCGCAAATGTCGCATAAATGCACCACGACAAATAGAGCAGTCCCAGACCAGACGCCGCCTTTTCAAGGCGGCGTCTGATCAGGGACTTCACTATTTGTCTCAATCTCTATTTCTATATTTGTGCTTTATTCCTTTGAAATTTGGATTTTTCTATCTTATATCCTTAATTCACCGAATGATTTTACAAAATTGGATTGAAGACAACTAGAAATTTGGCGCCGAAAGGGTTAAACTGTTTAGGGACACTAGGAATAAATCGGTTAAATCCATGAAATATGCCGATATCAACTCAGCTATTCATTATTAATGCTTTTATTGTAAGGATTACGAGCTATGGCCAAGCTTACCTTTAATAAACGATAATATTTACACGAGATCTTAGCAAGCGAACAGAAAGGATAAGGAAACGTGTTATGTAAATAAACAAAATATTAATGTATAATCATAAAGATGATCAATAGATACAGAATTCAGATAAAGCACACGTAGTAGTATGGGCAGTAGTATAGTAGTAGTAGTAGTAGTAGTAGTAGTAGTAGTAGTAGTAGTAGTAGAGTAGTAGTAGTAGCAGTAGTAGTAGTAGTGTAGTAGTAGTAGAGTAGTAGTAGTAGTAGTAGTAGTAGTAGTAGTAGTAGTAGTAGCAGTAGTAGTAGTAGTAGTGGTAGTAGTAGTAGTAGCAGTAGCAGTAGTAATAGTAGTTTTTAGACTACAACATTCGCAGGTCTATCAGCACTATCACAGTCAACTAAGACTTTACGTCGCAATCAACCCTTTTACGCATTTGCTTGCAGTGAAGATTCAGATGAGAAGATCATATAGGAGCTGTATGATAAGGGTCTTATCTGTTTGCTTACATATTATACACCAGATTCTTGTCCACTCTTTGCCATGGAAATAAATAAATACAAAAACAATAATTAATATTTATAATGGTAGGAGTCTTACATGTCTATTCAATGAGGGAATGATACTTGTATGGAGAATTTACCCTTTAATTCATATGTTTAACGACCCCTGCAGGAGCCCTCTGACCAGGGTCTGTTTGTTTGCATATGAAATAATAAATATCTGTGGACAGACAGATAGACAGACAAAAAGACAGAGAGACGGAGAGGAATAGACAAAGAAACAGAGAAAGATATATGGAAAAATAGAGAGAGTGAGAGACAGATAGACAGGCAGAAACACACACACACACACACACACAGACAAAGACATAGGCATAGACAGACAGGCATAGAGAAAGAGAGTGAGACAGACAGACATATATAGACAGAGGCAGACAGAAAGGCAGACAAATAGACAGCCAGTCAGACAGACAGATATAGAGAGAGACAGACAGACAGAGACATAGAAATACATACAGAGAGACAGAGAGATACAGAGAAAGAGAAGTTGGCATCGACGGTTCAAACAACAGTGCAGACCCTAATCAGGAAGCAAACTGGAAAGTTCATTCTTTACCATTTGGAAACACAAGTCATGTAGAAGACAAATGCATGGAGTAATCGATAATTCCACAAACTTATATGTCTTTATAATTATACGCATTTATTCATAGATTTTTATAATCTTATATAATCTCAAATGGTAACGACATAAACATACATATGTTAGTAATACATTTTTTCTATTCATAAACACGTCCTAACTCTTTTGGCGCCATTTTATTTTCGTCTGCAAACAATATCGCCTGCTTTAAGTTTCTGGATCCTTAACCCTTTACTCCATATACACGCTTTTCTACGCCTTTGCAAACAGAGTAGACCCAGATCAGATGGCTCCCATCTGATCAAAATCTGCTCTGTTTGCCGTTTTCTTATGGTATAATATAGGTATGAGTCTACAGTTTCTACTATGGCAAAAACAAAACAATTCTGTGTCCATGTGCCATTATATTGATATTCATGATGTCATTATTTCTTACATGAATGTGCATGTTGTAAAGGGTTAAGGTTCTTAATGTTAAGTGGTGAGTCCAACAGTCTCTGGATCCTGGTGAGACCAATAGTCACTCATCTGGAACAACACTGCTTGCATATGAAAGATTACATGAAACGCCAACAGTGTTGTATCCTATTACCAAAAACGCCATGCATAAGGCATTTTTGCATCAGAAGTTTTCAAAACTCCAGTTTTGCAGTCTGTATCTAGCATCTTTATGTTTAACACATTATCTCCTAGTGACGCATTTTTGCGCATCTATAGAAGTTCACAATGGTTTCAAACTACAAAATTCTAAATTTTTCCTTTCCTCTAGTTAATGCTCCTTTTCGGTAGATGCATTCAAAGAGGTTGGGTCTATAAATAGCCTAAATAGAGAATTAGTTAATGTCCCTGTTGCATGACATTGTTAAACAGTGTAGAGTCAGATCAGAGGGTTCCTACGGGAAACTTGTGACCAGGGTCTTCACTGTTTGTTCCATGTATTATTTTTAACATGTCACATTGGCATAAGAAGTCTTACAGAAACTTCCCTTAAAATGAAAATTTGATTCACTTAAAACATATATATCTACTATAGGACAATACATACTGGCTAAAATGGGCAATTACTCGTACATTAATTGTTCTCTTGCATTTTACGCCTGTCTTTACAAATGTGAATGTATCCCTTTACACATAAATTATAGGACCTTTTTGTATGCACATGTATGTATAACAAGGTCATACGGAAATCAGTCACCATGGTTAATATCACTCTCAATATTATATGCAAACAATATCAGTTTTTGTACAGTAAAATCTCAGTGAATGCAGTAAAACAAATATCTAAACCGAGCATAAAATTTAGCATAAATATCGGTCTTGGAAATAGGATGCAGCTGAAATATGAAAATGAAAACGGTTTAGGATACTAGTTTAGCATACAAAATCTGTCACACATAATTATGCAAAGGTAATACATTTTCTAAGACATTTGTCCAATACAATTTCTAAGATATCATCCGCAATATAATATAGTTGTATACATTTTGACTAAAACAACAATTTGTTTCTACCTTACATGTGTTTAACCATTTAGAAATACCTTTTCACGCCATTGCAAACAGAGTAAACCCAGATCAGGCGGCTCATGTAGGATCCTCTGATTAGGATCTGCTTTGTATGTTTATAATATAATCTAGATTTCATTATACAGTGTAAAAGAGCTTGGATCCTCATAATACGCCTAGTAACCCGTCGTTTCATCTGGATCCAAACCGTTTGCTAATAATGGAATAAGGCTTAAAGTGCTAATGATAATGAAAGGATATTGATAAATTGGTCGTTTGACTCATTCTACAGTTATAATGCTGATGATATGTATATTATCATCACACTACATAGTGCCTCCGTGTTTTGCACGGTCTATGGCAGCACAAACATTACGTTCGACCACAGTTTAATGCCTCTTGTACACGAGACAGTGTACGTCATGCATTTTGGACCATTATTCCAATTTGCATGATGGGCCAGACGGCGACTGTATCAACAGCTCATAGAGATTCTCAATTTCTCTTTCATTTGTCTCATCATATGGAATGACGTCTGTGGATTCTGAGGTTGACGCCATTTTGTGGTACAACAGCTCCTCTGGCAACTAAAGTCAGTTTTTCCTGAAAAAAAACATACAAGAAAAGTTATTGCCATGCATTGGGACGCACTGGTGTCTTAAGTTAACCTTTTCGGTGCTAGAGTTCCATCTTCTAAGATTATCGTCTATTTGATTTTTCAAAGTGGCGTTCAAAATAATATAATCAATGACAAACAGTTTGGACCCTGAGTCTCATATGGATCCAAACGTTTTGCAAAGGTTATCACTATTCGCCTATGTCGGCGAAAGAGTTAATACAATACAATGATGTATTTGTTTATATCGATTGATATATTATATCATAAGCAAACAGAGCATAAGAGCCGTATAAGAGCCGTTTGATCTTGGTCTACTCTGTTTGCATAGGTAAAGAATGGCGTATTTATGGAGTAAAGTGTCAAACTGTACTGTAGAAGAACCACTCGACTTTCATTGATTATAAACAATAGTTAAGATCAACAGTGTATCTCTGACATCAAAGCAAAGTTGATTTACACAAACATAACACACACATTTCAAAAGATATTACATGTAAATATGTTTCACTGTATTCAGCCATACTAATTATCAATATTCCTGAATAAAGGTTTCATTACCTCTGACTGTGAACATTTGGAGAAGGTGAAGTTCTGCAGGATTCTTGCAATGGCAACTTTGATCTCTAGAATGGCAAATCTCTGACCGATACAGCTCCGGGGACCCGCGCCAAATGGCAAGAAACTGTATGGCTTGATGTTGGCTTTGTTTTCCGTCGAAAATCTGATGGAAAAGAGTATGTGTCATACATGTATAAGCTCTGCATCAGCGTTTAGCCTAATGTGCAAATACATTTATAGTCATGGTAAAGTTTAACTATGTATACGGTGAGTAAGCTTTTGTCTGCATCAATTGTTCCTTGCTTCAAGTCTAAGATTAACTTTGTTTCATTTATTGGCAGATTTATGGTCAAAGTGTCAAACAGTGTAGATCCTGATGAGACTTCACACAATGCGGCGTCTAATCTGGACCCAAACTGTTTGTATTAAGGTAATCACGGTTTCGTCCTTAAAATATACACTTGCGATCAAGACACAGGTAGGTCAAAGTCACAAACTGGTTAAGCTCCGTTGAATTTATTTTAGATATGAAAGTGCCACCGCAAGTATGTCTTAGAACATATTTGTCTTCATATTGGCGACATCTGCAATGGTTAATTTCATTTAATTCGTGTACATGTTCATATGCATTTGTTTTACATGTAGTTTCACTCGGTTTCTAAATACGCTTGCTGATTTCAGTGGAAAATATATTGAAAAATTAATTGTAAAGAGAGACAGACGGGATCGAATGATACATAAATTGTCATAAAAATGAAATTCCACTGGCCGCTGATCAGGGCCCAAACCGGTGTAAATAATATGTCATTTGCTGATACAGTAAAACCTCTCTATAACGGCCACTAAATTACATCAAGTATTTTGTGTTAAAGGCAGGTACCTGCCCTAAATACCAACTTATTAACACGATTTAGCGTCCGTTATAGAAAGGTTTTACTGTATGATTCAAGTTTGAAAAAAAGTAGTTTAAATGATACTGGCAATACCATTTTACACACCTTTCAGGGATAAAACGTTCGGGCTCTTCCCAAAACTCCTCGTCCTGATGTAACGCCCAAACATTAGCTTGTATGGACATATCAGCCGGGATGGTTATGCCTTTGAATGTCCTTGCCTCTGCTGCCTTACGAGTGACTATCCTGAATAATACAAAATGGAATAGACTTGATTTGTGTTGTTACATAACATAACAAAGCAATAGACTTTAACCCTTTCGCTGCCAATGCCGGATCTGTGATTACCTATGCAAACAGTTTGGATCCAGATGAGACGCCGAGTAACTCGGCGTCTCATCAGGATCCAAACTGTTTGTTACTGTTACTATGTTTTTGAAACAAAAATGAAGAAATTGAAAAAATGAAATTTTGTAGCAGACGACAAAGTTAGCAGACGACAGAACTTGGCAGCGAAAGGGTTAATGAAGCAAACTTTAGATAAAATGTTTATACTATGTTAACTACACTAACGGATGTTAAATTTAGCATAAACATCGGTCTTGGAAACAGGTGCCAACTTAATGCAGGGTGAAAAATATACAGAAAGCTCCTCAAGGAGCTTTCTGCATGACTTTCACTCTGCATTAAACAATCACCTGCCTGAAAGTATCTAAATTCTTCTCTACTGGAATTCCGGTTTAGAGGGTTCTTTACTGTTTATGCAATATTTGACGGTAGATTTGCGAGAATACAACTAACTTCGAGTATTATGTTCTAGAGCATCTGCTTCCATGAAAAAAGCTAACGAACATAACACAATAGTTGATTTGCTTTTCTTGCATACTGGTGTGTCGAACACGCGTTGACCTTTTCAACCTGGGACACGAATGCACTGTGATTTGCAAATAGTGTAGACCCGGATCAAAGGTTCCTATAGGAACCCTTTGATCAGGGTCTGCGCTGTTTGTCGTTCAAACTATTATAACACTTTTGTACCGGGTGGACTTAATGAATGAACACTGATGACCTATGCCACTCTCATAATTCAGAGTCTAACCCTTTACTCCATAAATACGCCTTTCTATGCCTTTGAAAACAGAGTAGACCCAGATCAGACGGCTCCTATAGGAACCGTCTGATCTGGGTCTGCTCTGTTTGCTTATGGAATAATACAGATATGTGTGTTAATATGCCATTATTTTGAAAATAAATGATATATGATACTTAATATTCATGGTGTCATTAATTCTTTCATGAATATTCATGGAGAAAAGGGTTAAAGGGTTAAGTGTTTAAGAGTCTTCAGAGAACTTGTGAATCAATGATCTTTTACATGTTTTAGAACAAGCACCAGTACTTACATGCAAGCGGTCGGATACATTCGGCATACTTCGTCGATGACCATGTCAAAGTATGGCATCTTGTTTACTCCCTCATACGTTACTTCTTTTCCTTTTAAGATCTCGTCTATTTCGTCACACAGCTTGTTCTGCACGTCTTCGTTGGTTGCCAGTACATGGGTAAGAAATGCTAGGGCCGCGGACGTAGTCTCGTAACCAGCCAGGAGGAAGGTCAAACTTTGAGCCACGATTTCCCGCTCTGACATTGGGTGGGCAATCTTGTTCTTATTGTCGGCATTTGGGAACACCATGATGTCCACAAGATCGGGTGCAACGTTATCCCGCTATAATAAAACAGAAAACAGCTGTTTAGAACTTAACCCTTCGCTTGCTATTCACGTCAATATACCTACCTGTAAATAGTGAAGGCCCAGATGAGACAGCTCCTGCAGGAGCTGTCTCATCAGGGTCTGCACTATTTACAAGTTGATTGTGCAACCAGTGCACTCCACAGCAGTGATTTCATAGCGAAATACTTGTACACAGTTAAGATATATGTAATTATACAACAGGGCATGGGTAAAGAAGGAGAAATTTATTTTAAAATTCAGCAAGCGAAGGGTTAAAAACCTACCATGTCCACTAAACCAAAGCATGTCTATAGTGGAAATGCACATATTTATTAACTTGGTCTAAAGTGCAATCAGTGCATTCATCTACATGTATATTCATATAAAAGGTAATGTGCACTTTTGAAAGACACATACCACTGTAACTAGAATACGAAGGTGTTTCAATTAAATATCCGGTTTACTTTTATTAGACTAAACTTATTTGTATTTAACTGTACATCGATACCGGTACCATTAAACATATTTGCTTTAACCCAATGTATAAGTCCATTACTACAAGAATTTACTTGTTCAGAAGTGCTTGAAACATAAAAGGATTTTCATTCTCTTGAATATTGAATATTTCTATACTTACTCCCATTGATTTCCTGATTTTGATCACTTCTTTCATCTGGTTTCTCAGCCAGACCACGGGGTTCATACCAAACAAGAACACAATGTTCTTCAGTCCGAATACAAAATAGGAGAAAATTGGAAATAGCACTGAAAATACAGAAAAACATGTGTGTTTTAGATATTGTAATTACTTTTTCACAAACGTTTGTTTTTAAACCCTTTGATTGATGCATGTTTACAGATTTGCAAACATAGTTGACCACGATCAGACAGCCTCTGATAGTTGCTGCTGTCTGATCAGGGTTTACTCTGTTTGCTTTTGGAATAGTTTCTGCAGCTTCGTATGTGGAATACATTCCGGTGTTTATATGCCATTTTTATCATCACTTAAGTACAAGTAATAGTCATAACGGTAATACCGTTACTTCTTCTATGCATATTCATTAAGTAAAGGGTAAACAAATGACTAAGCAGAAGAATCAAACAATGGTTAATGACGTGTCATATCACAATCAAAATCAAAATTGCATTGTTTCTTTTTATTTGGTGAGAGCAATATTTCGTGGCATAAGCAATTGAATGATTACAATTATAATCAATTAAATGATTACATTCATATATATAGTCTATCATGACTTATATTCCCTTATAAATAATTTCCTTCATATAAACGTGTTTTCACGCACCTGTAAACAGAGTAGACCCAGACCAGACGGCTCCTATAGGAGCCGTCTGATCATGGTCTACTCTTTTTGCTAATGTAATTTGATAGATTTGTTTCTTTACTTTCTAAAACGGCTACAATGTTCCACCTTCCATATTTCATTATAACTAGCTTGTCCATGAATATGCAGCTGGTACTGAACTTTGAATGAACATAGAATATGAAAAGGGTAATGGGACACTAGCAAAAATGGCATAAACTTACTGACAAGGGGTTGTATGAAGGTTTTGGACAACCCGTCAAACAACATCCTAATATTTTTCAGGAACGGATCATCTTTGTCCGTCTGGGCGTTCGTCTGCAGACCAAATGCACATCTTCCGATTACGTCCAGTGTCAAACACTGGTACAAGCTGAAATGAAAGCATTACATTCTATATACGAGTATGTATGTATGTATTGTTTATTGTGTACTTTAATTAATAGATCTTTACATTGCCTCATTAAAGTTCAAATTAAACAATGTTTGAAATTACACTGTTAGTTTGTACTCAAATTAGTATGGATTTAACCAGTAAGTAATTGGTGCAAACAATGTTGAATGATACACTTAGGACTGTTGTAAATATTGTGCAGCACAAAGAGGTCCAGACGTATAATTTAAAACATTTTTAAGTAAAATTTCCCCACCAAACTCTATGGTGTGACCATTCTTTTCGAGACGATTCTAAAGAGTGTTTACAACATATGGTTTTGTGGCCAACGGACAGTTTTAGTATTTTAGTACGCAACTTTGTCTGTTGCTGCACATATATTAATGTATAACTGTTTCCTACCTGTAGACATCATATGGGTCTCCCTTCTCGCACATGTCGTCCGTGCTGGCCACAAGGTTTTCCACACTTCCTTGGATAGTGCTGAACATGTGGCGTAGTTTACCGGAACTGAAGGCGGGTGTCAAGGACGTTCGGCTTTTCTTCCACTGGTCCCCATTCTCAAGAAACAGTCCAAGTGCTTTTCGTGGTGCCAGTGGAAACGGCTTAAATAAAGCGACATTTTGCAATTATTTTATATATTCTAGTCACAATAAAGAAACCGATCATCCTTTAATGGTATGTATATGGTATTTACAACATTTTGAATTGGACCAAATGCGCCCTAATGTTCCAAAATGTTTGGAACTAACATCGTTTTTCCTATGTGGAATTTCGTGGTATTTAGATATTAACCATTCGCTTGCTATTCGCGTCAATATACCTACCTGTAAATAGTGAAGACCCAGATGAGACAGCTCCTGCAGGAGCTGTCTCATCAGGGTCTGCACTATTTACAAGTTGATTGTGCAACCAGTGCACTCCACAGCAGTGATTGCACAGCGAAATACTTGTACACAGTGAAGATATATGTAATTATACAACAGGGCATGGGTAAAGAAGAAGAAATGTATTTTAAAATTCAGCAAGCGAGGGGTTAACTGGATGGCCATCTGATCAGACGTCAGTTTGATCATCATTCTAAAACTAACAAAATCACACAAAGTTAAAACGTGATGATTGCTATTACCTTTCTGCATCGGAAGTTGTTAAAATCTTTCACCAGCACGTCCTTCAAGATGTCAGGGTCAGAAACAGCAATAACAGGGCTCCATCCTTCATAGTAACTGATAATTAGAAAACGGCATTCAGAGTTTGCGTTTGAACTTTGCTTCGGGCGACGGTGTATGTAATAATCTTGTCACTATTAGAGGCATATTTTAAACGCTTTTTACGCCTGGTATACAGAGTAGGAGCCGTCTGATAAGGGTCTGCTGTTTGCTTATGAAACAATATAGATATGACTTTATACTGCCTGTCATGGTAAAAAAGTCGTTGTTGAAATTGTGTTATGAGAATCCACAGAATACCTAGTGCATACGTAAATATTCATCAAGGACATGGTTCAATATTTGTGATAAAGGTACGCATGAAGGTTACAAGGCTATGGTTACTACAGTATTACTTGTTTATTAACCTATTCCCTCATATTGACGACTTTTGACGACTCTGTAAAAGTCACTTTGTGAAACCATTGTTATAAATGGAGCATTTGCTTCTATAGGAGCAAATGCTCTATTTATCATAATGGTTTCAAACTACAAAATTCTAAAGTTTTCATTTTCTCTAGTTCATGCTCCTTTTCAGTAGATTAATTCAAAGAGGTTGTATCTAAAAATAGCCTATGAGGTAATGGGTTAACCATTTACCTAATTAATACATTATGTAAGAATCGATGACAACGTGAATAATATTAGTTGAAGTTTAGAACATGGGTGTTTGGGCTATGGTAGAAGAAAATTCAGAATCAGATCTATATAATTCCATAAGCAAATACAGAATACCCCACCCGATTCATCTGTGTATTCTGTTTGCATGGCGTTAGAAGATTATTACATACATTCACAAGTACGAGAGTCTCCTTTATGCAAAAATATTTTCTTATTTGATTCCCTGATTCCCTTTTGTAAAGTTTCTTAGTGTAGAGAGTGAAATAGTCAAAATAAAAGTGAATACTGTGTATAACTGTTTTGCGACCAGAGGCGAATCTGTTATAAACTTAACAAACATTATATTATACATATTATTATTACCGAGTAACTCTGTCTCTCATTAACCCTTTCGGCTTCTAATTGTCGTCTGCAACCCCTTTTTTGTTAAATCATTCAGTACAATAAGGGAATGAGATAAATAAATGCAAGTTTCAAAGGAATAAAACACAGATATAGAACTACAGAATGAGACAAAAAGTGTAGTCCCTGATCAGACGCCGCCTTGAAAAGGCGGCGTCTGATCTGGGACTGCACTATTTGTCGTGGTGCATTTATGCGACATCGGCGGTGAAAGGGTTAAGACCAAAACTGTTTTTAACACTTACAACGCTGAATTTTCAAATGAACTATTACACAAAATTTAAACAGGTCAAGCTTACGGTGAATATTCAGGGATTTTTTCGAAAGAAAGGTGTACCATGACAAACAGTGCAGACCCTGATGAGAAGACTTCTCTTGGAGTCCTCTCATCTAGGTCTACACTGTTTGCAAAGGACATTTGGGACTCGTTTCCCGCATTTTAAGGGTTAACAGAACAATGAATCCAGGCACAGATGATGAGCATAGCGATGCAATTTATGCGGAGGTGAAATAGTTAACTATCAAAGAGTCTTTGTTTTGCGAAGAAAACTGTGGTAAGAAATTCACATACCCAAAGACCCGGCCATACTGGTGTTTCCAAGCCATCATTGACTGCAGATGACCCTGCAATAGATGGAAGAAATTCATATTAGTCCTCCTAATATATACGTGATGATTTGAACAACTGGACGATTGCGTTTAAAAACAGGGTCCATGCTTATAAAACTTTAGTTGAGGGTGAGTTCGTTCTCAAGTTTTTGATTGGTCAGATTTGAGCCTTTGGCTCAAATCTGACCAATCAAAAGCTTGAGAACTCAAATCTGACCAATCAAAAGCTTGAGACCGAACTCAGACTCAACTAAAACGTTTTATAAGCATGGACCCAGGTCTCATCAGGATTCCAGCTGTTTGACATTTGGAAATAGGTTTTCGAACTCTTGAACGGGTCGGAATAAACCCCTTTCCTTTTCACATATTTGCAAACAGGGTACACCCAGATCAGACGGATCCTATATGAGCCGTCTGTTCAGGGCCTGCTCTGTTTGCTTATGGTATCATAAAGATCTGATTCTGCAATTTATGTCCGGTCCAAAATGTTCTGTGTTCATATGCCATTGAAATTGATTTAGTTGATATTAATTGTCATCAGTTTTGTCAGTAGAAAAAAGTGACTTCTTTTGCCACAGTTGATTTATATTGCATTTCTTTTCAATAGAACGGTCAGGGCATCATACCATTTGAGTCCTTATAAGGCGCCGAGTTACTCAGCGTCTCATATGAATCCGAACTGTTTGCATAGGTAATCACTCATCCGGTCGGAGCGGCTAACGTTTAATGAACTTACGTTGCGTAGAATTGGCAAGAGGTTTCCGGTCACGCATGACGGCACAGGTCCGGGGATATTCAGTCGTTGGAACAGGGAGAAGTGCCACTTCAGATACCTGCAACATGAACCAAATATAAATATAAATTTCTGAAAGACAGTCTTACCTTTTTAAACTATCGTTGCTTAAAACAGAACGAAAGTAATAAAACATTTTCAAAAAGAACCGTGTACCTTACTTTAATTCAGTAGCAAACAGTGTCCTGATATTAAAGACCCATATATAATGTTATTTGAAGTGTTCTCTTTTTAACTCGCACTTGCAAACAGATTTGATCAAGATGAGATCCCGAGTAACTCGGTGTCATTTCAGGATTTAATCTGTCAGTAGTTTCTTGAGCAGACACTTTTTTGCACAGTGGAGTAATAATTAACCCATTCCCTCATAGGCTATTTTAGATCCAACCACTTTGAATAAATCTACCGAAAAAGAACATTAACTAGAGAAAAGGAAAATTTTAGAATTTTGTAGTTTGAAACCATTGTGATAAATAGAGCATTTGCTCCTATATGAGCAAATGCTCTATTTATCTCAATGGTTTCATAAAGTGAACAAAGTCAGTAACGCTTGAGACAAGAAGTGAAATATATTCTATATTAAAATAAGCGACTGTCGTAAAATTTGGTGTTTTAAAGGTTGCTCTTGTGCAAATGAGAGGTTGAAATGTAGTTTTGCAATTAAGAGATTGTTAGATGTCTGTGTCTATTTTAACTTAATTCTGGTTAACGTTAACTCAACTCTTCACCAAAAAGAGACTATTTTCACTTTTTTGCACGCCTTTTCACGCCTTTGCACACCTACCCAGATCACTGGCTACTTACTGTTCTGTCGTGCTTATAGACTTATATAGATATGATTCTACAAATTATCACAAAGCCGAAACACCCTGTATTCCTATGCCGTTATAAATTGTCAACTAATATAATAAACTATTTTTATACTAATGTTGACAATATGTAAAGGATGCATATATGTTACAGGGTAAAACAATTCTCGTTTCAACATCTTCGAATCGTAAGCAAGACATTATTTTGTTTAAAAAGAAAATTCAAACCATCTGATGGTTTTACAATGTCTGTTTAATTTCCAACGTCCTATATACAAATTTAAAATTTACAAAAAAGATAATTTACCTGTATCCAAGAAATACGGCAGTGATGATCAGACAAATCCACAACATGGCAAAGTGGTGGCGTAGTAAAGAAGCAACAAAACGAATTGTGTAAGTGTCGAAAAAGCAATATGAAGTTTGCAATAGTCTTCTGATTTTATTGCCTGGATTCCTGTCATTCATCTCGTAACTAGCATCACTGCGCATGTCTAAAACTGGTTTATTCGATTATTCGATCCCTAGATGGAAGGTGTTATCAAGGGTGCTGCAATATGATTGGTTGAGAGACAAGGGCTGGCATCGCATGCTAGACTTGTGAATATTTGAACTGGACTTGATCCGTGCCATGTACAAATTCGGGCACCATATCAACTCACCCGTGATAACAGAGCGGAAATGGTTCAATGAGAGGCCGATACTAGTTCAGTGGTTTCCAAATCCGTCCCTTTATCACACCCGAGACACTTGAATTAGTGGAATTTAGTAAAACGGGGGATAAACAGGTCTAAAGTTACCATATTAAGACAATACCTTGATAAAAGGGATTAAATATAGCAACCGCGTTGTTTTCTAGTTGTAATGAGTTCAAGCTTATTAACGACTGATTTCGGTCAAACCATTATAAAATTAGGTGAACATAATATGGCTTAATTACAAAATTGATATATATCCCAGACAGCCATTGTTGCCAAAATGTATATAAAATATATGTTATCTATAATACCACAATTAACAACTATGTGGCTAATGTATTTATATAATTAACAACATTAAACAACCGATATTCCATGTCACTCCCCTATGGCATAATCACCCGATCCGAATATTTCATGGCCAAGAATCACCGTGTCAAGAGGCAGGTTTTTAGCATGTTTTAGTGATTCTTTGGGTCATGCAGTATATTCATGGTTTGTCATTCGGCTGTGCTTGGATTCCTATCACCTTTTTATTTCGATATGTTCTTGGATAATTAATATACGGTACGTTGTATTCTCTTTAACCCTCTCGACGCCGAATTAATTACGTCTGCTTATATTATCGTCTGCTTCAGATTTCAAAGTCGAGCATTCTTTGTTTCAAACACATAAATAGTGTCAAATAGTTTGGATCCTGATGAGACGCCGATTTTCTCGGCATATCATCTGGATACAACTTGTTTGCAGAAGTTGTTACAGATTCGATTATGTGGAACGTCCTGGTTCCCCCATTTCTCTGTTTATTTCCATAATTATGCATTTACACATATTATCAATATAGCCACCCCTTCTTTTCTCCCTATTAATATTTCACTTTCCCATTTACCCATTATCTTTTCCCCTTACCGTCTATTCCAGCGGCGTGATTTTACAAAAAGATTTACGTGCGCTATTCCGCTGCAAAGTTTTGTCGTCTGCAAACATTATCGTCTGCTTCATTTTTTTTCATTTTTATATATAAAAACACATAATCGCAGTAATTGAGTCACCGAATAACAGAGTCGTAGATTTGCCGTTGGCGGTAAAATTCAAAGTTTTATGTAGTTACTAGTTGCTCTGTCAACTCTTAACTATAAGAATAGTAAAACCCTCTAGAATTACGGATATCATAAAACGAGGTGTAATAATGGCCATAAAGGCAGATGATATGTTAATGCAAGTCGAAACTTATGCAAAAAGCTCCAGCATGAACTTTCTGCATTGCTTCCGTCCTACATTAACCCTTTCGCTGCCAATGCCGGATCTGTAATTACCTATGCAAACAGTTTGGATCCAGATTAGACGCCGAGTAACTCGGCGTCTCATCAGGATCCAAACTGTTTGTTACTGTTACTATGTTTCTGAAACAAAAATGAAGAAAATCAAAAGAATGAAAATTTGTAGCAGACGACAAAGTTAGCAGACGACAGAGTTTGGCAGCGAAAGGGTTGAGCAACCACTTGCTTTTAAGACACTCGTGTTTTTTTTTCATTACGTGGTCTTAGGTGGGACTCTATTGTACCGTATATGATTTATGTCGTCTGTGCATCAGCATCTTGAATCGTAATAAGAATACTGAATTAGTTTTATTTCAAATTGAACTATTATTCGAATTTTCTGTATAGAAGAATTTAAGAATTTAGACCCTTTTAGGCAGGTGACTGCTTAATGCATGGTAAAAGTCATGCAGAAAGCTCCTAGAGGACTTACCCCATGCATTAAGCTGCCTCTTGTCTTAAAGATCGATAATAATACGTATTTTAGTGTTCGAATAATCGAGATTTTACTGTATGTAATAGCAGTTTTTGTAACACTATTGGTGAGGATAGTTTTGATCCAGATGATTCATCTACATGTAATTGCAATCCAAACCATTTACATTTACCTCATTAATATTTACATAAATAATGACTTCATAAATATTCATTAACTATGGCCGATTACAAAAATAGTATTTGCACATTACATAATCGACAGCATTGTATCTACATCATTACATAAGTAAACAGAGTAGGGACAGTCTGAGTCTGGGTCTACTATATTTGCAAAAGTGTCAAAGTGTGATTAGTTTAAAAAACAACAGTAGGATACTGTTTTCTAGATGATGGCGATAGTGGGCTAAACAAAGCTATGCATTTGCTGCAATACCATCACTTTAACCATTTCGCAGTCAGAATTCTGATCTCTACTAAGCTATCGTCTACTTCATATTTCAATAGGGTTATTTTTCTCAAATATTATTAGCGTGTCAAACAGTTTGGATCTTAATAAGACACTGGATTACTTGGCGTCTCATCTGGATCCAAACTGTTTGCAAAGGTTATCATGGACTCGCATACGGCGGCAAAAGAGTTAATCCATTCCTTGTAAACTCCTTGCAATAGTTATGTCTGTTTCTCCGGATTACTACCGATAACAACTATCTTATACATGTAATTCGGTAACACTGTTTTCCTTAACCCATTTGCTCCCAGTGGATTCTTCCATGTTTATATATTGGATTAGTCCATTCTTCATCTAAGGGGTGCCGGGCCTAAATTTTCATTTTCGTTTTGTCTGATATTGAAATTCCTATCAGCAAACAGTGTATATTCTGATCAGTCGCCGCATTATGCGGCGTCTGATCAGAGTCTACACCGTTTGCCTATATCCCATATATGGGATCGTGGGAGCAAATGGGTTAATATAATGCATCATATAATTCATATTTCGAACTAGAATGTATCCCATATCTCTTCAAAGGCGTAGTCACTGTGTCAAACTGTATGGATCCTGATGAGACTGGATCAATCATCATCACATCTGGATCCACACTATGTAAATGTAATTACAGATTCTCACATAGCAGGCTAAAGACAAGCCTAGACACGCTATATGTAAATTCTTAATAATATTTGTAAAGAATTTAAATTCAAATAAGATGTAAAAGAAAATGTAGAACCCCTCTAATGCGACCACTTAATGAATAAACATGGGTGTATTTATAAGTAGGTGGTTCCTTAATGCAGAACAAAAGTAATACAGAAAGCTCCAAGAGGAGCTTTCTGCATTACTTTTGCCCTGCGTTAAGCTACCACCTGCATCTAGCACCCAGAATTATACTTCTTTTAGGTGGTCGCATTAGCTGGGGTTTACTGTATGTTGAGCAGAAAACTATAGTAGTATATTATTAGTCAAATACATTAACCTTTATAACACTAACCATGACCTGATTGGCCTTTGCAAACAGCCAGAATCCAGATCAGACGCCGAGTAACTCGGTGTCTCATCAGGATCCAATCTATTTAATACTCGGTCAATAGTTTCTCTAAAGATTCGTCGACTCGGAAGTAGTCAAAATAACATCAGATCCAAATTTAAACAGACATCATTTTTGAAGAAGTTAATGGTTCATACTCTTACAAATGAAACGGGCGATAGTTTGTACTGATGACTATTACTACAACTTCCATTGAGTTACAGTGGACCAACGTGCGTCTTCATGTCAGTTTATTTTGTCTTTAGCTCGTTTAGAAAAAGTACTAGCATCAGTTTAGCATCAGTGTCCAAACTGTTTAACAATTTCATGCGTTGATTGTACCCCTTTCTCTCATATGTACGCATTTTGACGCCTCCGTAAAAGTCACTTTTTGAAACCATTGTGATAAATAGAGAAGCAAATGCTCTATCTATCACAATGGTTTCAAAATTACACCGTTCTAAAATGATCTTTAAAGTTATTTTCTTCAATTAGATGCTCATTTTCAGTAGATTAATTCACAGAGGATGGGTCTAAAATATCCAATGAGGTAATGGGTAAAACAAAACGAAGCAAACGATAATTCTTGAAGCAAACGCCATTTTAACCATTTCGCTGTCAATGCCGGATCTGTGATTACCTATGCAAACAGTTTGGATCCAGATGAGACACCGAGTAACTCGGCGTCTCACCAGGATCCAAACTGTTTGTTACTGTTACTATGTTTTTGAAACAAAAATTAAGAAAATTAAAAGGATGAAAATTTGTAGCAGACGACAAAGTTAGCAGACGACAGAGTTTGGCAGCGAAAGGGTTAAAACTGTTTACTAGGCTAATCGCAAATCCATCTGAAATGTCAATATTACCTTAGGACATTCAGTATGTAACTAGAATAAACACAGTTTGTAATGTAAAAGACAAGGCATCTTATATGCAGGTTTATATTGCATAGTAATTTCTTTATGTCTAAGTTTAGTAAACATTCTTTAAAGGGGCCACAAAAAGAGTATAAGTTTGGGTCTTAAGGGCAGGTGCTAGGACGAACGTTATATAGAAAACATTTGCAGGCGCTTTCTGTATTACAGTTGTCCTCCATTAAGCAATCATCTCTTTTAAAGACATCTATGTTTTAATCACTTTGGAGGAGTATTATTGCAATTATTTGAAACAAATGAAAGTCTTCCAATAGGTATGCGACACAGTGTAAAAGACAAATGCTTTCAACATTTCCCGCCCTAGTGGACTGTAGTTGTAAAAGGGAGACAACTGTGTTGATAAGCAGTACAGTAATGAAAAGACGGCAATTGTATTTTAACCCTTTACATAGAGAAACGAGATTCAGCACATTTGCAAACAGAGCACACCGAGATCAGACGGTCCTATAGGAGCCGGCTGATCAGGGTCTGTTCTGTTTGCTTATGACTTTCTCTCATAGTTCCGCTTATCACTATGTATGATGTTACCGAGTAGCGCTGAGACTTAAATACGTACACCCGTCTAAGGCGCACGACTTATCTGTGACACCATTTCGTTTTGATGCGCGACATGTGTGTGCTGGCACTTGAACACAGTGTAACCCCAGGGTCTCACTCATTTCTCATTCAGATATCGTTAATATCTAGCTGAATATTAGAATATATACTCAACAAAATTTCTAATTGGGCGTATGATATTTTGACCAAAATATGAAAAACGGAAGGTTGTACGCAAATGTAATATGCATAGAAGGAAGAACATTGCCCGTATTGCAAAAAGAGTAACCATCAAAAGGTTATGTGTATGTCAACTTGTATGCAGAGTTAAAAATAATAATAATAATTAGCTTTAAAAATATTTAAGATTAACAGATGACCAATTAGAAATTTTTTTGAGTATATGATGTGGGAAAATTGGCTATAAGCATTAATTTATTGATACAAACATGAGTTTAACTTTTGGAAGAGTTGTACAAATCAAATTGGACTTTTGATTAATTTACACGAAAAATGGACAGAAAGATATATTTCAATATTTCAAAGATCATTTACTAGTATTCAAAATAAGCTTAACCATAAAAAGGACAACGCTAAGAATAACAGTGTTACCTTTAATGCATATACGCACAAGTTTATGTCTTTACAAACAGAGAAGACCTGATAATACTACAGGAGCCATTTAATCTGGGTCTGCTCTGTTTGCTAATGGAATTGTACTAAACGACAAACAGATATGCGTTTTTATTTATTTATGGTAATACATGAATGTGAAAAACGACGCAAGTATTTACTTGTCCGTCCTTCGTTTAGTGCTTTGAAAAAACACAGAACGAAAATGTTTTCGTTTAAGATATTACAAAAATAATTTAGCACAATATATGTTTGTATTTGTTCCGGTATTGAAAACAACACAATATGAATTAAAGTCATATAGATCAACACATACGGCAGCCCTGGGGTATCATAAAATATTAATACTTTTTAATTATTTCTTATTTGTTATTTCCTAATACTTACTATTATTGGTTTTAATATTTATTTCAATAGTTTTATAAACGTAACGAATTGAAAAAAGGTTGATTTGACACGATGGTATTTGTACATATGAATGTAAAAACTAAAAGGTAAATGTCGTTGAGTGAGCTTGAATCATACAGAAGCCCAGACATGTCTTTTACTTGATATTTCTTAATACTTAATTATTATTACTTAATACTTATTAGGGTTTTTCATATCGGTTATTTCTTAATACTTATTTATTAATCGTATTTATTTTCAACAGTTTTTATAAAATCAACCAACTGGAAAAAATGATTGATTTTACATGATGGTATTTTGACAATTAGAGGTGGTAAAATGTAAATTTATATGAGTGAGCTTGAATGATACGGAGGCCACTAAATCTCATTTATTTGTTATTTCTTAATACTTTGTTGTTATTATTATCATTATTAGTTAATACACTTATTAGTTATTTATTATTACTTGTTTATCGCTACTTGGAAAAGGCGACAAAACCATCATGTCAACGCTGAGCAATGGTGCTATGGTGTAGAAAGCGAAGAAGAAAATTTGATAATATTTTCCTAAGAAAAACATTGTTGAATTCTTACCCTAATTGCTCCTTCTCTGACAACAATTCCCCACGTTGCATTGTTGCTTATTGGCACTGTTTCCTGTTCACAAAAAGTAATAACAAATGATTGATAAATGTCAGCAAATTATGAATAAGTTTTAACCCTATCCTTCATATAAATGTGATTTCACGCATTTGCAAACAGAGTAGACCTAGATCAGATGGCTACTCTCAGGGTCTGCTCTATTTGCTAACAGAATATATTTGGTTCTTTAGTTTCTAAAATGGCTACAACGTTCCACCTTCCATATTTCAATATTACTGATTTGTCCATGAATATTCAGTAGGTACTGATATTTGAAATAAACATAGAACATGGAAAGGGTTTAGAGATATATGAAATAAATGGCTTCTGTATTACGGAAAACAGACACACTCACTCTCGTTATTGCGCAATAATTGGTAAATACTGCCAACGTGTCAAGTCCATCATTTTTTCCATTCCGTTTCTTTTCTAAAACCGCTGAACATTAAGTAATAAGTATTAACTATAGGTGAGACTTCGGGACTTCCGTAGCGTTCTCTGTCGTTGTTTTTTTTATGAATGCCGAAAACATTTCTTCTACCAGTAAATTCAAAATACATACTAGTAGTTAAATATTGGTCAAATAATGAAGGTTTTTATTGCTTGTTTTTAAATTTCTAAAATATGCAAAAAAGTACGGAAGCCTTGATATCTCATTTATTGTTAATACTTATTAATTCTTTATTATTTCTTAATACTTACTTATCATTAGTTACATTTGTTATTACTTTCATCAATTTTAGAAATATAAATGGAAAGGAAAGAAAAGGAAAAGTGACCTTGGCACGGTGGCATCTTTAACAGTTAGTACGTCATAACAGTAAAACAAACAAATGAAAGTGAGGGAGACTGAATTATATGAAAGCCCTGTCGTTTCATTTACTGTTAATATTTATCAATTATATCTTACTTAATATTGATTTATTATTTGTTAATACTTATTAGTTATCTGATATTACTTATGCGTAGTTGCTTTGATACGGCGGCAAAATGCAAACCTGCGGTACCGAGTGATGATTCAGAAAGTGAAGAAGGAGAAGAAGAATATAGGGCAAATATTCGATACAATATTTTTGTAACCTATGATATCTTAGCGGCAAATCATCAATTCAATTCAAATTTTATTGGCAATATCAGCATATACAATACTTTTGGCCAAGTAAATAATACAATATAAAGATGGCAAATGCATTACACTAATACATACATCAATGTAATGAAATAATTAACATATATTGAACTAGTAAATACTGATTCAAACCTAACCTGATATTCAAATAGCAATTTAAGTACATAAAGAAACCTAAGAAGCAACATTTTCTATGCATTCAGTACGTTTTAACATAGCATAGTGAATATATTTCGACACATTTCTGATAATACCTACTTTCTTACTGGACATAAGACCGACACATTTAGACAGTGAAGGCCAAGATCTAGCAATTTTGTATTTCTTTCGTAAATCTAAATAAATAGGACAGCAAAGTAGAAAGTGATATTCTGATTCAACTAAATTTAAACAGCAAAGCTTACATTTACGATTATCCCTGTCTGTACCGCTATATCTTCCGGCTTCAATTTCTAAAGCATGAGAACTAAGTCTGAACTGTGAGAAAGTAGTTCTGACTTTATCATCATCTAACAAGTCGAGATATCGTTCAAATACGAACTCTGTTTTAAAAGATCTATAATATTCTAACTTTGATTGAGAATTGACGGTATCATTCCACATTTGAATATACTGATCATGCAAACGCTGAGTTAATGATGGTATAAAATTATAGGCAGGGTTAAAATTATTCCATAGATGACTATACCCTAGTGATTCTATCAAGGCTTTCATTTCATAAGACCAAACATGTTTATTATTAATGAATATGTTATTACTTTCTACTTGTTCTTTAAAAACATTATGCATTATTGAGTGTTCAGCTAGCATCATTTTACACCAAAATTTAATAGATCTTTCTTTAGCAATTACCGACAGTGGAAAACGACCAAGTTCGCCTAGAACTGCAACATTTTATGTTTGGGGTCTTACCCCTAAAACTCTTTTACAAAATTTATAATGTAACTTATCAACATCCTTAAAACCATACACACCCCATACTTCGGAACAGTACAGAATTATAGGTGCCACAAGGGAGTCAAACAGTGCAAGTTTCGTTTTTACATCTACAATTACTCTACTAAACAGTGATATCAGATTACTGTATGCTTTCAGAGCCTGTTCGTTTAGAGATTTCACGACATAGTGTAAATTACCATTGTAAAATAATTTTATACCCAGGTAGCAAAAACTATCAACAATTTCAATACATTCATTGCCTATTGTCCATATGTGTCTGTTGTGGCTCTTTTTGTTTTCAAATACGCAAATTTTCGTTTTCTTAACATTAATATTTAAACCCCACACACTTGAATATCTATTAATACAATTCAACTGGGCTTGTAAACTGGTTGGGTCAGTTGTATACAGACATATGTCATCAGCAAATAGCAACATATACTGGGATTATATGTGGAGATCGGAATCAGTCATATTATCCATATCTATACAATTGTGTATATCATTAATAAATAAAATGAATAACAATGGTGATAACGGTTCCCCTTGTTTCAAGCCAAGTGTTACATCAAATAGCTCTGAATAAGACATGTTACTGGAGTCCCTAATACATGCTTTTACATTATCATATATAGACTTTATCATAGTCAACATTTTACTACTAACGCCTGCCTGCACCAATTTTATCCATAGGGCATCGTGTATAATGGTATCAAAAGCCTTTTCATAGTCTATAAATGCACAATATAATTTGTTTTTCTTTGCCAGAACATTCTGAATAATTGTATGTAATATAAAAATGCAATCTACAGTGCTACGTTTATCTCTGAAACCAAACTGACTCTCAGAGAAGATAGATTCCTGTTCACACCATTTATTGATGCGATTTCGCAGAGAAAGCGAGAAAACTTTTGCAATAATATTTACCAGAGTGATTCCTCTGTAATTAGAAGGATCCAACCTATTACCTTTTTTATAGATCGGGACAATCACACTCTTTGTCCAAATCATCGAATACTTACCCTATTTTCTTCTTCCTCGCTTTCTACATCTCCAGTCGGCGTCGCCATGACGGCGGGATTTTGATTGCCGTTTCTACGTCCATCAATTTTTGTTAAAAGTAATAATAAATAGTAATAAAATAGTAATAATGAATAAGAAATAAAAACAATAGATATAATAATACGAATTAGCAATAAATTTTGTTTTCTTAGATAAAATGATTATTTTCTAATCATATTATGCAAAACATTGTTGCAAATAATAAAGGAGATCTAACAAGATCAGGAAACCTTGCATAGTACAAATAATTACTCGGCATTGTGTTTGTATATAAATGTAGATTTATACGCTATCTTTGGAAAAATGTGAAACAACTGAAAGGTCACGAATTTAGATTTTAAGGTTTACGGTTTCGATGACATTTTGTTGGCGGAGTCTATTGATGTACAAGTATATTTGAATTGTCAAGACAAAGGGCTTGCTTAAAGTTAGGTAACAAAATCACTATTATACAGAGATGTCGTAAATGTCGGATGCGGTCATTCAAAATATGAAGTATTTTGATTTCTTTTTTTTTAAACAAAATTATTATTTTAAGCAATTACTATCAGCCGGCCATTCTTAAAGCTTACGTAGCTATGTGCCCTTACACTAATTATATTGTTGTTTTACATCATTATGTGACAGATATTGTTTAATGTACAACTAATTTAGTACACATATAATGGTATAACATGCAAAACGAAACGACTAAAAGATAAACATGCTATAAACTGAAACATTTTGGGTGTTTTTTGAGATTTTCTCTTTCAAACGTCAGTGTTTAACTGCTGTTTATTTTCATGTCAAAACACATATATTTTAGGAACATATCAAAGTCTGGTTTGTCAAATGTTTCCGAAGTCTTTGGTGCTGATGAGAACGCTCGTTTTGCATTTCCTGCCTGTCATTTGTTCTTTGAAATTTGTAATGACATGTAATGCAATAATACAATCAGTTGTTGTTGATATTGGAATCCAAAATAATTGAACTTATTTTAATTATTTGTCTCTAACCAGTTGGTTTATCTATTTAGAACCAAGAATATTTATCAAAGTAAAACCACAAAACTTCGTTCCGTCCTTCAATATTAATTCAATAATGCTGTGATCCCATTTCGAATAAGTATTAGTTTAATAATATAAGCATAAAACATGTCATTAAACGAAGCTTTAAACACTGTCAAATCCCTTACTCTTTCATTCATTTGAGAGGAAACTTCTTCCCCATCAACCACATTTTGCTATTGTCTTTCTTGTTATGCTATTATTTGGTAATTCTAACTTTGTTTAGCATTTAGCATGCCTCAGTGAATTATTGACTGCTTTGAAAGTGTCGTTTACAATTTTGTTAGCATTACCTCCGTGTCAGCAAACTATTTTCCCGACGTTTGCAATTTAGTAAACTAATAATCTGTAAACTAAACATAAACTATAACTTTCGAGAGACATGGTGCCTGAATCGATTCCCACGGTTACATAATGATATGGATAAGAGAGTAAGTAATGGCATAAAGAAATGCAAATACAAAGAAAGTACAAATGCATATTTTATAATATTTGAAACAATTTGTAAACAATAATTTACCCTTCTAATGCTAAGCGCGACTTCATTCTCAGTATTGTAATAGTTTTTGGTCCTTCGGGATCATTAGTGTTGATGTTATTAGTTTTGAAAATTGATTACTGCTTATGCTTGTGCTGGTGGCATGAGTAGCGTTGCACTTTTAATTACTACTCATGAACAGACTCAATAAAACAGAGCCTGCACTTTTCTCTTTTTGTATCTCCAACTTTAAGAATAATTGCACTTGAGAATGAGAACGCATAATATGGTAAAGCAATTTATAAGCCAGACGTGTGTTTTAGAGATCCTAGTCAACGAAACGTCATTGCAATTAAACAGCAGTCACGAGTATATCAGCTTAAATAGCCTTTACCTGTCATATGAATGTTGTTTGTGAAACATCAACATTATGGATAACCAACAGTGTATATACTACAGAATCGAAAAGTCTGGGAAAATGAACAGACGACTGCAAGTTTCTTATACTATTTAAACAAAATGTAAACAAAAAATGTAAACAAAAAGCAATAATGACGATACCAAAGAAATCATTATGAAAAACAGTAATCAGGATATATTCAGTTCTACCTAATATGCCGTAATTAGTTTTGACGAGAACAGTCTATAAAATAATACAACATTAACTCTAGTGGCAGTTGTAAACCTTTCACTGAGCCTTTGATGTTTTAAACCATTTAAGTCAAGTGTTATTAAATAGGTCAATACTGTTTTCAAAACCCATTGTTAATGCTTATTATAACAAAATAACTTTTAGAAAAAGCCGTCTAGACAAGTCCTATTTAAATACAAAACTGCAAACTATTTGGAATAAACATACAATAAGACAATACAATAAGATCTAACCCTTTCACCGCCAATGTCGCAAAAATGCACCACGACAAATAATGCAGTCCCGGATCAACGCCGCCTTTTCAAGGCGGAGTCTGATCAGGGACTTCACTTTTTCTCTCAATCTCTAGTGCTAGACCTGTGATTTATTCCTTTGATTTGTGTATTTATTTATCTCATTTCCTTATTTTATCGAATGATTTAACAAAATTGGGTTGCAGACTACAATTAGAAATCTGGCGCCGAAAGGGTTAATTAATTAGCACTGCATTTTCATTGAGGAGCAATAAATAACTAAATACCACTGGGCGTAGTTTTACGCTTTAAATTTGACATTCATAAATATTGTAAAAATATATGCAGCTACCTTAGATCACATATTTGTATAAATAATGCGATATTCATGAATATTGTAAAAATATGTGCAGCTACCTTAGATCACATATTTGTATAAATTATGCGTTATCTTTCTATTTTCTAGTATGTACTATTATGTGTATAATACAGTCATATTATACATCATAAAAATCATTTATTTTATATGAATGTCTGCGCAGTAATTTTCTTTCATTATGTATTATTCAGATGATACTCTATGTGCTGGCGATGTATGAAATGCGTCGAGATCGAACTTTAGGCAAATAACAATTAATGATAATAAACTAAACAACAGCCAAAACACCATACAAATCAAAGATGCAATAAATGTCTCTATAAAAATAAAGGTTCAGATGCAACATATTATTAAGTATCTGGGGTTTTCACTCTATAGCATCGAGCACAAAACCAGACTGAATGTGCATCATCATTTATAATGGTTGATATTTAGCAGACTTACAAACAACCTTGGTGAAATGCGTGAGAATGAATGAGGGTATGTTTTGCATCAATTATGAAATATCAATTTTAAACACAGGTTTTTACGTTTTAATTATAACTTTTAAATGAAACGAGTTATGTTACTGATATAGATGTAACATTCATATCAATTAATTCTAACAGTCATTTACACTCAATAATTTCTCAAGAAAACAAATAAAATCCATTATTATAATTTAAGCAACGATGAATCATTTGTATATTTCGTTAATTGGAAAATGATTTGAGAAAATGGTGAATGCAAATTTTGTTTTAGTAAATAATTGAAAAAGTAGTGCGATCAAACAAGAACAAGACACAACCATCATCATCGTTAGAAAGCAAGTCGAAAGTAGAGTTACACATGCATTCCCTGTTGGTTTCAAAACGTGATGTAAAGCAGTGGTTTTATATATTTTGATATCGTTTTGCTGATTTAGTTGTGTTTGTGCACCACCCTTATTCAGTGCAAATGTCTTATTTGAACATAATATATCATGTTTTATAACTTCTTCATTCTCAGTGTTGTTATATTTTCTGGTCCTTCGGGATCATTAGTTTTCATGTTATTAGTTTTGAAAATTGAATACTGCTTAAGCCGGTGTTGGGGGCGTGAGTAGTGTTGCACTTTTAATTACTACTCATGAACAGACTCAATAAAACCGAGTCTGCAATTTTCTCTTTTTGCATTTCTGCTTTTGCTTTCGAGGGATCACCCATTTTCAGAATTTATAACACATTATTAATGCTTGAGAATTAGCTTCAAATGAAGAGATTCATATTGTTACTTCGTTTTGGTTTTACGAGAATTTGATACAATTATCAAACTGCATAGTCATTTTATATACCCCATTAACAGTTTTTGTTTCACCTGCCGAGAGGCCGTGTGTCACTTAGGGATCACTTTTCCGTCGTCTGTCCGTCTGTCGCCTGTCTGTCTGTCCGTCTGCATGTATGTCTGTCTGTCCCTCTGTCTGTCCGTCACACTTTTTTATTGTGACACTTCTCCCAGCAGGTGACACATGTGTTCCTCCGAACACTCTTGTTTCAAAACCGTTTGTATATGTGGTGACATAATGATAATGGATACCTATTTGTTACTCTATTAATTCTTTAAATTACAATCAGGTCAAAATTATATTGAAATTACATGGTATTCGTAGCCAACGAAACCATATAAATCAAAGATGCAATAAATGTCTCTATAAAAATAAAGGTTCTGATGCAACATAAGTATCTGGGTGTTTCACTCTATAGCATCGAGCACACAGCCAGACTTAATGTGCATCATCATTTATAATGGTGCATTATCATTTATAATGGTTGATATTTAGCAGACTTATGATGAAATATGTGCGAATGAATGAGTGTATGTTTCGAATTAATTATGAAAAATTAAATTTAAACACATGTTTTTACATATTAAATATAACATACGGTGAAACGAGTGTTGTTACTGACACAGGTGTAACATTCATATCACTTAATTCTAACAGTCATTTACTCTCAATAATTGGTAGCGGGTATACCTGCAAACGTTATATTTGTATAAAAAAAATACCAAACGTGTTTAAGAAAACATATATCAATTATTTCTGTATTGAAACTTTTAAATAAACCAGTCCCCACATACGTGCATATTTTTCAAGACTAGAAAAATATGTTCCATGTATAATTCATTTAAAATCAAACACATACAATTCTTACCACATTTACATGAATACTAGGCAAGTATCGCTCACAAACAACATATTGAAATAAATAATTCGATATCAAATTATTCAACCTGCAACACAATAAACAAAGCTTATATTTGGTCAACAAGTTGAAATATGTTTTATTGATTTCTCATACAGCCATGTACATACATATGAGTTGACTTATTTGGATAGATAGACTTAATGAACAAGAATCAAGTCATGTTGATAGACAAACATATTCTTAAGAAAACAGATAAAATCGATTGTTACAATTTTTAGCAACGATGAATCATATGTATATATTTTGTTAATTGGAAAATGTTTTGAGAAAATTGTGAATGTAAATTTTGTTTTAGTAAATAATTGAAAGTAGTGAGGTCGAGCAGGAACAAGACACAACCACCACTAAAACATCGATAGAAAGCAAGTCGAAAGTAGAGTTACACATGCATTCCCTGTTGGTTTCAAAACCTGATATAAAGCAGTGGTTTTATATATTTTGATATCGTTTTGCTGATTTAGAATCGAGCAAAACAAGTTTGCATAAAAATGCATTATTTATTTTTTATCAATTTTGCTTGCTTTCGTTAGGCACGCTTTTCCGTTTGAGTTACAATATGAGACTGGGTTATAATACTTTGCAAATGCATATATGCAGATGTGTGTAAAGTTTCATGGTTTGCTTTTGAATTTTTTTTATTTATTTATTTGTTAAGGGGAATTCTGTAAACGAGCACTTGCATTTGGGAAGAAGTTATATAACTAAATTACATTTGGCTTTCTAAACTTAAGTCGGAATGAGTAAACACCAGTATAAGCAAATCACATGTACTCCAGTTCCAAAATAGATTTGTACTTTCAACAACTAAGTCTGATAATAGTTATGTGCAAAGGCGAATTTTCCATT
Source organism: Azorinus chamasolen (assembly GCA_963576725.1). Classification (NCBI taxonomy): domain Eukaryota; kingdom Metazoa; phylum Mollusca; class Bivalvia; order Cardiida; family Solecurtidae; genus Azorinus; species Azorinus chamasolen. Next base: position 94,804,549 of record OY755236.1, on the reverse strand, counting down.
TATATTGATTGCGTTTCACGGTTTAAAGAAGAGACCTCTGCACAGTGCTACGGAAAAAGGTTTACAACTATATACCTAGTAGGTTTATAGTAAGTTTATACCTACTAATACCCAAAAATGTAGGGTTTATTTTCAAACCATCCATAATACTTTGTCTCAATAAATATATCATAGAAACACAGTGAACATTAAGAAATTGTCCGAAACATTACGAAAGAAAGCTTAAAGCAGACAAAATAGTTTAGGTTTGATACGTTTGTCAAGTCAAATTATAGATTAACATTCGACATCGATCTATTCGAAGTACTAGATCTAACTCATTTCCAATTTTCGGAGCATTTGTATACTTAAGAAACTGTCCGGAATATTACGAAAGAAAGCTAATGGTAGGCAAAATTACATATTTTAGGTTTGTTACTTTTGCCAAAGAAAGTGAGAACCAGTCCTACATGGAGCGCCTCACACAAATGGCACTGGTTCAAAACATCACCCAACATGAAGCAGCATGATTACGAGACAAAACGGGACGAAACGCACAAAAAGACATAAAACATTTACCATATAAAAACAAACTAGACCATAGAGTGAAAGCAAGAGTATCGCCTTGGGATGGTCAGTAATCAAAAAGGGCTACTGGGTGGGAATGGGGTGGGGTGGGGCTTAAACCAGGTTTGTGGGTACCCAGCCTCACGCTTATCCCACCTTCACCCAAATCAGATTATGGATTAACTTATGAAATCGATCTATTCAATGTACTAATTCATTTCCAAATTTGAGTACATTTGTGTTATTGCATAACATTAAACAAATTATACATTTGCCATTTATTTGAATACCTTTGTATAAGAATTAAAAAGTTTGTTAACGGAAATTTATTTCAACGAACCTTTAATTAAGCCTTATCAATTAAGCCTTATTCCGCAATATGCGACCTAACTCGGATTTGCAAACCGCTTGGATCCAGATGATGAGTCTCATCAAGATCTAAGCTGCTGCTTAACACTCGATCTATAGTACAGTAAAACCTCTCTATAACGACCACTAAAATGTGTTAATTAGTTTGTATTTAGGGCAGGTGGCTGCTTAAAGCAAGGTGAAAGTAAAACAGAACGCTCCTATAGGAGCGTTCTGTTTTACTTTCACATTGCTTTAAGCAGCCACCTGCCTTTAACACAAAATACTTTATGTAATTTAGTGGTCGTTATAGAGAGGTTTTACAGTATCTCAAACGTTTGTTCGATTCGGAAGTAGTCATAACTGCACAAAGTCCAAATTTGAGCAGATATTTTACAGCAGGGTAAAGTCTTGTGTAATGGGTGTGGAAATACAAAGGTGATTGTGCTACCGAATCGAGGGGAGTCCAATTAGCCATGCCATCATAAAATGTAACTTTATTGTATGTTGTTTATTTACTAGTAATCTGAAACATATAATTACAAATGTATTAACATTGCATTTACCCTTGTCCTGCCTAAAACCACTTGATCACATTTGCAGACAGCTTTGATCCAGTTGGGACGCCGGGTTTCTCGGCGTCTCAATAGGATCCGAGCTGTTTGTCAATCAGACAATCACTTCCAAAATTCATTAAGGATTCGGGGGAAAGTGGAAAATACAGCATACCAGCGTTTGAGCAGACAATATTGTTTTGGCAAGATAAGGGTTAATATCAGAGTGAAATCACGGTTAAAGGTTTATCAAAACGTTGACATAACATTTCATTCGGATGGTTCGCATTGGCTACTGCTAGGTCCCACGTGGTTCTTATCATAATTATTGTCTGTATCATTGCATGGTATTTCAAGTTCAATGCTTCAACTGAGATTTCAAATGAATATCCCACGATTATGTGGCACAGCTTAGATTTACGTTGGATGTCTGATTCGCTGAATAATCGAACGATAATATCTGGGCGGGTGTTTTGGACTGCATGGTGCTAAAACACCGGATATATCAAATAGCGCACATGAAATATTTATTATACGATGGTTGTCATACTGAATGACTGTGGGAGAATGATGTCGCTTATCTCATAAAAAACATCAGCCCTTACATCAGTTTAATGTTTTGCTAGAGGAGAAAGTTCTTGTTAAAAGAAAACAAAGTCCCGTTGGCAATAAGAAAAACAGCGGCAAAAAATTGAGGACTGTACTGTATGGAGGAAATGTCCGAGGCAACACATTAAAACCGCTCGGTTAGCTCTATCGGTAGAACATTTTCTTGCAGAGCGGGGGATGCTGATTCGATCCCGGTTTTATCGTAGCAATAGCCTTAAAAATGGAATTAGATGCCCTCTTACTTACGCTAGGTACATGGTAGTAGAGCTGTGGTATGTCGGTCTGGTGTAAGGGTTTTAGATATATCCGTGTGTCAGTACTGGGTACGTTAACCCATTCATATAGACGACTTTGGGCACAGTTGTAAACAGAGTAGATCCATATTAGATGGCTACTATAGGAACCGTCTGATCAGTATATACTCTGTGTTATGGAATAATATATATCTAATGGGGGTTTTCCACGGCCCAAATTTCCTGTGTTCACATGCCTTTATAAAAGTAATTTTGTTATTATATATGATGTGATTATTTCTTACAATGTTCAAGAGAGAAAGACTTAAAGAACCAGGGAAACTAAAGAGAGTCACCCCCTCTCCGAGTATCTATAAGTACAAGATGGTAAAATACGGACGTTTAACCTCCAAGCACTAAGTCAATAAAATTTATTAAAAGAAGTGTGCATATTTAAACCCGCGTGTGATTCTTTAAATAATCAAAAGGTGTCTCTCACCAACAACAATATGTCACGTCATATTGCATTTAATATCCTGAATTGACACAGTAAATAGTAGAATACTAGTATATACTTTATTATCCCACACAGCATTATTGTGTGAGCGTGTATATGTATACGACTGTCCATTGCTGTAAACATGTAATATGGGAACATGATATTTGAACTGTTCAACAAATTATTTCCCTATAAATTATGGTAATAAATCAAGATAATGGGATGCCATTTATTGAAAGTCCGCGTCCTTCACTAAATGCCAAATGTACTTAAAAGCAGTTGTCCAACTAGTTCAATTTCTTTCGCATAGTAATAGTTGTAGAAGCAGTAGATCTTTATATCCTCTATTCATGGAGAGTTACACATACATATATGAGACAATGGTATACACATGGAAAAAAGTAAATTTGAATAAAACAATACATAATATACAAAATGACAGTAAAAAATATACATTATACAATACAAAAGACATGTTCATGACAGATTAATACGCAATTAATTGCAATGCGCTTTAATAAATGCCTACAAATTATATAACAAATGTTTATATGCTGAAAAGAAATATATCGCATAAAGACGATCGAAGAAACGCTGAGGAAGACAAAATTGCATGTGTTCGATATCGGGGACCCCGATGTTATAAGTATTTATTCAGGCTGAGTGTTGGTTCGAAATTCGATATAGACCGATAATGTTTTGTTGTACTACACAATGATGTTTTGGTGTATCGACGAAACGGTTTATTTTGTATAATACGAGCATTTTCCGATATAAGACCAAACTGACAATCTTCAGAAGAAAAAATAACATTCATTTTTTATACTCAGTGTTAAATTACTAAACACATCTAAGTTCTATTAGTAACAGTGGTCTATGTTCGTAGTAATTACATAAGACTTTTGGTCGAAGTAGGAGAGTTAGGGTTACGCGACAACTTTACTGAATAGACATGGGATTCTTAAACCGTAGATGGTTTCTTAATGAAAGAAAAACGTGGAGCTCATTCAGTACGTTCGCCCTACATTAAGCAATGAATAGTCTTAACACATTTCCTTCAAATATATTATAAACGTATTTTCACGCATTTGCAAACAAAGTAAACCCAGATCCTATACCAGGCGTCTGATCGGGGTCTACTGTTTTCGTTTGACATGATATAGATCTGATTCGATAGGTTTAGTCAAAGCAAAAACTTCCCTTGAAAGGTTATGTTATACAATTTGAGCTTATAAATGTTCATGATGTCATTATGTCCTACATGAATCTGAAACAGGGAAATGGTTAAAGACGTGTTCTACGGCTTCATCTGTGTGGTCGCTGAAAGCGTTAAACACTTTCCCTCATACAAATGTGTTTTCACGCATTTGCAAACAGAGAAGATCCAGATTAGACGGCTCCTAGAGGAGCCGTCTGATCAGGGTCTGCTCTGTTTGCTAGTGGAATTTGAAAGATCCGTTTGTTTACTTTCTAAAATGTCTACAATGTTCCACCTTCCATATTTCTTTATAACTATTTTGTTAATGAATAATTCAGTAGGTATTGAAATTTGGACTAGGTACAGAATAGGGAAAGGGTTAAATTCTAAAAGCAGAACAAATTACATTTGGTCCTATTTCGGTGACCATGGTCACCAACGGGATGGGTTAGCCTTGTGACAGTCACGTTAAAACACTTGACCGTAAAAGCCAACATCTAAAAGCAGCCTTGGACTGTTTCTAAATCAGATTGTATTTCATTTGTAAACCACCTTTGAAGGTCAACACGCTATAAGTGTCAAGATAGAGGTCTTAATATCCGAAAAAACAATTATGCTTTACAGTTGTCATGCCACAGCTGTACTATGGCCAGATCCCATGTAATGAAACAGACGCGCTGTTATTATATCAAAGCATATAGATATATATACGTATAAATAATATAGTGATAAGAAGCACATAACGAAAAGATCAGAAAGTAAAATAATACCAGTTTGGAAAGGGGTGAATCAGTATAATCCTTTTAAAGAGTCAATATAATTTATTTCTTGTGACCTATCTAATTATCTACTCTATCATATCTGAAGTAGGGCAAAAAAAAGGAACCAGTTTTGAAGTGTTTACTGGTAGTGTCCTGTTCCCCTTAAACATTCCTACAATATAGCTTTTACTTTGTGAGAATGCAGCTTGGTTTTGTTTTGGGGTTTTTGTTGTTGCTGTTTTTGTTGTTGTTGTTTTTTTAAGTTTAAAAATTATCTGATTTAAACTTCATGTAAAAGCTATGTTAGCAACATTTATTTTATTTAGATTCACATAACATACGTATTCATCATACACTCTAAGCGGCTGGAAGAAACTTGTTAAAAGGTTGTTCGAAAATACAGTTATCTCATGTCAACTTCCTCGAAGATATCACGGTCAGATATCAGTGGTCCTAGAAGTCAGGAAGAATGACAGATCAAGCCATTCGGTCGATGAACCTTTACAATAAAGGGCATAGAGCAATGCTGTTTTTTCTATATTCTTCAACTCATTCAGATTTGTGAAAGCTTTAATAACTTGTGCAAAAACAGCGCATGCCCTGATCAGAGACCTCCTATAGCAACCCTCCGATCTGAATAAAAAATATTTGCCTATAGCCTTATAGATAAAAGCCTAAATGGAAGGATATTTAGCCAAGAAATAATGATATCATGGATAATAATTAAACGCGTTTTTAAAATGACACTATGAACAAAATATTGTTGTACCATAGCATAAACTGTAGAATCAGACCTATAGTATATCATAAGCAAGCGGAGCAGACCCAAAGGCGTTTCTATTGAGTAAAGGGTTAACATCCATAACCAACTCTCCTTACCTTGTTAAAGTGACATTTTCAGACAAAAGTGCCAAACAACTGTTTGTACTATTTCAGAATACAGCTGCAATAGTTTTACCCCAAAACAATACTTGCTATAATCACCATTAACAAGAGGCCTGAATATTTGTTTTAACCATGACCCTGTTAAATATTCAGATTTTGAACAGAACTTAAATATTCAGTAGAACACCTATAAACGAGCACTTGAATAGAATATGGTCATTTATGGCAGGATCCTTAATGCAGATTGAAAGTACAGCAGAACTATATGAGCTTTCTTCATATATTTTACCTGCATTAACCCTTCGCTTGCTACTCACGTCAATATACGTACCTGTAAATAGTGAAGACCCAGATGAGACAGCTCCTGCAGGAGCTGTCTCATCAGGGTCTGCACTATTTACAAATCGATTGTGCAACCAGTGTACTCCACAGCAGTGATTGCACAGCGAAATACTTGTACACAGTGACGATATATGTAATTATACAACAGGGCATGGGTAAAGAATGAGAAATGTAATTTAAAATTCAGCAAGAGAAGGGTTAAGCTACCGTTTCGTTTCAAGAACCAGAAGTATGCCTATTCTATATGGTCGCTTTAGAAATGCTTACCGGTACATCTGTTACAGAACTGAACGAAAATGTGGTCGGCAGGCTAAAAGCTAACAAAACCACTGTACTGAACAGTCCAACTCATCTCGTGCAAGAACATATCTATAATAACCTTTGCATATATTTACATATATAGTAAACCCCCGCTAATGCGACCACCTAAGAGGTAATTCTGGGTGCTAGATGCAGGTGGTAACTTAATGCAGGACAAAGGTAATGCATTAGAGGGGTTTTCTGCATTACTTTTGTCCTGCATTAAGCAACCACCTGCTTATAAAGACACTCATGTTTGTTCATTAAGTGGTTGCATTAGAGGGGTTCTACTGTATTCTGGACGGACCTAGATGATTTTCTGAGTGTCTCAAAAGGATCCAAACCGTTTGAGATTTTGATCCCACTTTTAAGAGAAGTAACAGACAAATCTACTTTAAAATATAATCTCGCAAATGCTTTTGCAGACAGTAATCCAAGTAAAATAAAATCCTTACAATCCTTTACATGATAGTTCAAACTTTAAATCCCTGAGCAAAAAGGTAGACCCAGATCAGATAGCTGTCTGGCCAGAGTCTTTTTACGTTATAGATCTTATAATCGGCTTGCCATGAAAATGAATTTCCTTATGTATAATTTTAGAAGAATAATTATATTAATTACATTCATAAAATATTCATGATGGGCTGAGTATTGTATCAGATAAAGGGTTCATATTAAATAGCGAGTTCAGTGTCACATAGTGAATGACCTCCTTTCTGACACAGGTCATAGTATCATCTTGTTTGAGCATGCTCGATTTAACCGTCACATAAATGCACCACGACAAAAAGTGCAGTCCCAGATCAGACGCGGCATTTTCAAGGCGGCGTCTGATCAGGGACTTCACTTTTTGTCTAAAACTCTATTTCTATATATTTGCTTTATTCCTTTGACATTCGCATTTATTTATCTCATTTCCTTATTTTACCAAATGATTTAACAAACGTGGTTTGCAGACGACACTTAGAAATCTGGCGCCGAAAGGGTTAATCCATTCTCTCCTATTGACAGGAGGTTGGGTCTAAAATGGTTGGGGTGTGAGTTAATCCTATTGAATAGTCATGCAAGAATCGGCATTCAGTATCGTAATGTCAAATAATATAGAATCAGAGCTGCAAGAAATAAACAAATAGGTACCTTCTAATCAGACAGTCCTAATTGGAGCTGTCTGGTCTGGGTCTACTCTATTTGCAAAGGTATAAACTGGTTAGAATAAAGCTTATCATACGGATCCAAACGGAAGAAAAGCGTAGGTTGACGTTTGAAGAAGATGACAAATTTGCAGACAACTGAAACGTTCAAAGGGAACATTTTGATCTATCCTGGTCCAATCAGATAAATAAATTTAGCGTACATAGGGCTCAGCTCAGCCAAATGTTATGTGAAAATAGCTTGAGTCCAGATTAGACGATGAGTATATTGTGTCACTAGGATACACTGTGGTCAGCAGTTTCTCCACCGTTTAACTCTGTACCTGATAGGGAGGACTTTTCGCGCCTTTGCAACCAGGGTAGATTCCGTTTGATAAAGGTCAGAGATTCCTGTCATTATAAACATTATAAATTTCAACTATATGTACATGTAAAATATTCATACTGTCGTTATTTCCTTTACTCCATGAATATTCATGTACGAAATAATGACATCATGCATACTAATTAGATTGTTATAACAGGGCATTGACAAAGGGAAGGTTTGGCCATGGCAGAAACTGTACACTCATATCTACAGTATATCATAAGCAAACAGAGCAGACCCTGATCAGACGACTCCTACAGGAACTGTCTGATCCGGATCTACTCTGTTTGCAAAGACAGAAACTGTACACTCATATCTACAGTATATCATAAGCAAACAGAGCAGACCCTGATCAGACGACTCCTACTGGAACTGTCTAATCTATGTCTACTCTGTTTTCAAAGGCGTATTTATGGAGTAAATGGTTAATTATAACATTGCAGATGATATAGGATAGCATTCAGATGCTTACTTACGTTGAATGGCAACATGAAAATTACTTTCTTTCATACAGGTATCAAAGGCGTGTTGGTATAACAATCGTGGAAAATATGTGCATGTAGTACAAACGTGAAAAATATGTTGACAAAACGTGGAAAATGGGTATTATAAACGTGGGAAATATGTATTATAAACATGGAAAATATGTATTGTAAACGTGGGCTATTGGTATTACAAACGTGGGAAATAGGTATTTCAAACGTGGTAAATAGTTATTACAAACGTGAAAAATGTGTAGACAAAACGTCGAAAATAGGTATAACAGACGTGGAAAATAGGTATTATAAACGTAGGAAATATGTATTATAAAACGTGAAAATATGTATTATAAATGTGGGCAATTGGTATTGCAAAAGTGGGATATAAGTATTACAAATATGGTAAATAGGTATTACAAACGTGGGATATAGGTATTACATGCATGGGAAATATGTATTACAGGCGTGGAAAATTTGTATTAAAGGCATGGGAAATATATAGGTATTACAGACATATGAAGTGTATTGCAAACGTGAAAAATAGGTATTACAGAAGTTGGAAATAAGTATGAGACGTGAGAAATAGGTATTACAAACGTGGGAAATATATATCCTCGTACACGGTAGGAGAATAATAAAATACAGCGACATCAAATAAATTGCATTACCCAGCTTTAGAATGTGTTCTTCGTCTCCAACATTTGAAAGCCTATATATATTTTAATCATATTTCTGAACAAAATGTTATATGAGTAATTATTACATGTATATAATTCTGTATGTTGTATGAAGGTTGATTCATTATACATTTGAATGCGGGAAATAAGTGCAGTCACGTGCCATTATAAATAATCATCTAATTAATGATGCCGTTGTTTCTTATACGAATATTCATGAAGTAGAAGTTTAAATATTATCATTAGTGTTTCAATAATTGTATTGAGATTCTTTTTAACCCTTCGCTTGCTATTCACGTCAATATACGTACCTGTAAATAGTGAAGACCCAGATGAGACAGCTCCTGCAGGAGCTGTCTCATCAGGGTCTGCACTATTTACGAATTGATTGTGCAACCAGTGCACTCCACAGCAGTGATTGCACAGCGAAATACTTGTGCACAGTGAAGATATATGTAATTATACAACAGGGCATGGGTAAAGAAGGAGAAATGTATTTTAAAATTCAGCAAGAGAAGGGTTAATTGTCTCATGACTTGGACTACTTTTTGGTCAATTTGATGGATTAGTGAGAAAAGTTTATCTTTCTCTCGATTCTATTTTTGGTAAAATTCACCACAGAAGAGGTAAACAACTTTTCATCGTATACATTGTTATCACTGAATTATCAGCTTTGTGACACACTTATGATAATGGTCATTTCCTGTACAAGAGACCAGTCTCACAGGTGTATCATCTCATCCTAAAACTTCACCTAAATGACAACAGGGTAGTATCTTATTATAGAGAGCATGTGCCTTTATTCCGTATATATATAGCCAACTGTTGATGCCTTTCCTCCCAGAGAAGATCCAGACCAAATATCCTTTTAGCTTATTCAGACACCTAGCGTTTGATGTCTTTGCAAACAGAGTAGATTAAGATCAGACGGCTCCTGTAGGAGCCATCAAATAAGGTTCTGTTCAGTTTGCTAATGCAATCGTCTCTGAGAGATGATACTATAGAGTGGTCACAGTATAGGGTTCGGTGGAGAAATGTCGAGTTTAGTATTGGGTACGCATGGTTATCTGTAGCTCTGTAATGTCATCATAAATATTTATCTTACATTTAATTAATGTTCATTGTCATTATTGCTTACTAAGTATTCACGGTGGAAATGAACGAACAATGATATATATCTTTCCAGAGCCTAAAGAGCATATTACTTTTACAGTAGTCACTAAATATTCAAGTTATGATAGCTTCCTTCATAATTATTCATGACGCAAATGATTAAGAATTCTATAAAGTAACAAAAGTGACGTGTTTGGAGTAACACAGAAATAGAATTCAAGAACATCTCTAACACACCTCTCATTTTGGAGCTTTGTTTTGTCTTCAGTCACTACAATGATGGCTAACCAGACCCCGAGATCATGAAACTATTTGCTCGAGTCTGAGATCATTCTCTTCCCGGGTTGAAAGGGCTCATTCGGGTATATGCTCCTCCAGAACATTGATGTAGATGCTAACAGAAGTTTCAGAACCACTGTACCTAAAAGCTTCGTACAATGCCTGAGACTTTGTTTGAGATTACCACTGCAAACAGTTTGGATTCAGATGAGACATTTAGCAACTCAGCATCTCATCATGACCCAACGTGTGTTTGTCACATTGACTGTATCTTTGGTGAAAAATGGAAGACAAAAACAATTTTTAGAATTGTTGAAGGCAAATATTTCTACTGTAAACACACATTAACCTTTTCCTTGTTCTATGATTATTCCGAATTTCAATACCTAATGAAAACCGGTATTAAACTGGGCTTTATCTTGCTATTCCATCACATGAACTTCTACCACCTATTGAATTCAACCAATCAAATTATAATTTATGAATTAATTTTACCTTGCATTACTCAACAATCTCAACGGTTTTCAACTCGCGTTGCATGATTTTTTTCGTTGCTCAGCGTGTATTGTATTCGACTGGGAATTGTTTTCGTTGCTTATTGATACAGGCCCAGTCGAATACGGCTATAAATTATAGAAGAAATAGTTATAATGAAATATGGAAGGTGGAACAATGCAGCCATCTAAAATGATTTTAGAAAGTAAAGAAACAGGTCATTAAAAGTCCTTCAGCAAACAGAGCAGACCCTGATCAGACAGTTCCTATAGGAGCAGTCTGATCTGGGTCTACTTTGTTTTAAATGCGTGAATAGGCGTTTATATGAAGGAAAGGGTTAACCTTTTCCTTTTCAATATAAATGCTTTTTCTCATCTGATCAGAGTCTGCTCTGTTTGCTTTTGACATGATATGGATATGATTGTAGAGTTATTGTTAAAGCAGAACATTTCAATGAAAATGTTACATTATAAAAACTCAGCTGATAAATATTCATGAAGGCAATATTTCTTACATGGATGTGCATCTGAGCAAAGGTTAAGCAAAGAGTTAATTTTCCATGCACAGATGACTGAATTTGTTAATACAATATACAGTAAAACCTCTCTATAACGACCACTAATTTACATCAAATATTTTGTGTTAAAGGCAGGTGGATGCTTAAAGCAAGGTGAAAGTAAAACAGAACGCTCCTATAGGAGCGTTCTGTTTTACTTTCATCTTGCTTTAAGCAACCACCTGCCCTAAATACCAACTAATTAACACAATTTAGTGGTCGTTATAGAGGTTTTACTGTATTTAATCATTTGCCTATATACAGACACTTTTTGATGTCTTTGCAAACAGAGAAGACACAGACCAGACAGCTACTGATCAGTTTCTGGTTTATTTTGTTTGCTTATATTGATCTGATATCACTATAAATGTATGTCAGTAATAATGCTACTATAAAACTTCAGCAAATAAACATCCATTATGTCATTATTTCTTTACCCTTTCCCTGTTCTATGTTTACTCAAAATTTCAATTCCTACTGAATATTCGTGACAATTTTAGAAAGAAACAAAGAGATCTTTCAAATTCCAGTTAGCAGACAGAACAGACCCTGATCAGATGGCTCATATGGGCCATCTGATCTGGGTCAACTCATTTGGAAATGTGTGAAAACACATCGATATGAAGGAAAGGGTTAAAGGAATATTCATCAGTTAAAGGGTTAAGGTGACCACTTTCTAAATAAGCTAGAAAACCGACTCAGAGAGGGCCCAGTAAAGAAGGGCAGACAACTCTAGACATAGTGATCTGATTCAACCCCAAAACTATAAGTGCCCTTAATATGAAACCGATATGTGAAGTACTGTTTGAGTTATGGCGTCAAATCAAAAGTGTTTTTTGAAAAACGGATGGACAGATGGACAGACAGATGGACAGACAAACAGAAAATGTTGTTCCTTTAGGGCTACTGCATTTTCAATGCAGGGCCCTAACTAGGGAGTCTATATAAGTTGGAGGTGCTAACACTTGTATTAATAATAACTTCAAAACAGTCATATTACAGAAGTTTTATTCTATAGTTATGAGATACAAATATTGTCAGATGTAAATTCTAAAACTTCTATTAAAAGAGCGGACAGGCATGAATGAATCTCATATCACTATATGAAAACGAACCTTAAGTATTTGATAACAATGCAGAACCAGATCAAAAGTTGCACTAAAGATACAACATCTGATCCACTTTTGCTCACTTGTGTGACATACAGTGTAAGTGACCTATTAACCCATTCTCTCCTACTGGTGCCTTTTTGTGCCTCTGTAAAATTCTCTTCTGGAAACCATTGTGATAAATAGAGCATTTTCTCCATAGGAGCAAATGCTCTATTTATCACAATGGTTTCAAAACAACACAATTCTAAAATTCTCCTTTTCTGTAGTTAATGCTCCTTTTCGTTAGATTAATTCAAAGAGGTTGATTCTAAAAATAGTCTAGGATGGAATTAGATAAATCAGAAACAAGATTTTAAACACATTAGCTGATCTGATTCTACACTGTTTAAAAGGTTAGTTTTCATAGAGTAAAGTTAGAATTGCAATACACTATACTGGCTTCCCCTCATTCATTACCACTTGGGTAATACTTTTCATTACCAGTCTTTGAGCAAATGTCTAACATTTTAAGGGAAAAGATTGATAGAAAGAGGCTGCTTAACTCTTTCGCGGCCAAATTTTGTGGTCTACAAACTTTATTGTTTGCTACAATTTTCATTTCTCTAGTTTTCTCAATTTTTGTTAAAAAAAACCCAAAACAGCAATAACATTAACAAACAGTTTGGATCCTGATGAGACATCAAGTTACTCGGCATCTCATCTGTATTCAAAGTGTTTGCATAGGTAAACATATATGTGACATTGGCAGTGACAGAGTTAAAGCAGACTGAAAGTAACTAATACACCTTTCATTGCATTAACCCTTTCCTCCATAAATATGCCTTTCTATGTCTCTGCAATAACCACTTCTTGAAACCATTGTGATAAATAGAGCATTTGCTCCCATAGGAGCAAATGCTTTATTTATCACAATGGTTTCAAACTACAAAATTCTAAAATTTTACTTTTCTCTAGTAAATGCTCCTTTTGAGTAGATTCATTCAAAGAGGTTGGGTCTAAAAATAGCCTATGGGGGAATGGGTTAAGTCATCATAAGCCTTTAAGCCTTGCAAATAGTAAAGAACCAGATCAATCACTGTTTGCCTTCCATCAGGGTCTATTCTGTTTTCTTCAATGCAGACCTTGATCAGATACCCCATTCTCAATATGGTAACTGGTCATGTTTTACACTGTATGCAAAGCCTAAAGAATGGGTTTCGTAAAATTGGGGCTCATACACAATTGCAATACCATGTATAATCAAACATTGCTTTCAAAACTACCGGGGTAATCAAAATTGAGCAAAGAATTACTTGTGCATTTTTATTTAAAACTATACCAGATCTAGATATCTTTGACACTTTTTCAAACAGAGTAGACCCAACAGACAGCTCTAATCAGGGTCTGCTCTGTTTGCCTGTAGAATTACAAAGATCTGATTCTACAGTTCCAGCGATGGCCAAATACTCCTATGTTCATAAACCATAATAAAACTTAATGTACAGTAGAGCCTCTCTATAACGGCCACTAGATTGTGTTAATTAGTTGGTATTTAGGGCAGGTGGCTGCTTAAAGCAAGGTGAAAGTAAAACAGAACGCTCCTATAGGAGTCACCTGCATATAACACAAAATACTTAATGTAATTTAGCGGCCGTTATAGAGAGGTTTTACTGTAATTGATATTCATGATGTCATTATTTCTGACAAGAATATTCATCAGGTAAATATTTAAAATCAATATAACTATTAGTACTATTTCTCCAAGTATAAAAAATATGTAACTCTGTATATATATGCATATATTAAAATAAACAATTAAAACATATGACCAGGCATCAGATGCCTATGAACCCTTTGAATGCTGGAAATAAATGTTGTGACATTTGTAAACAGTGTAGACCCTCATCAGAGCGTTCCTAGAGGTGCCCTCTGATCAGGGTCTGTACTGTGTGTCATTAAAAATCTTGTAGCAACTTTGAGTCCTTTAACCCATTCCCACATAGTCTAGCTTTAGACCCAACCTCTTTGAATGAATATACCCAAATAGGGGCATTTACTAGAGAAATGCAAAAGTTTAGAACTGTGTAGTTTTGAAACCATTGTGATAAATAGAGCATTTGCTCCTATGGAGCAAATGCTCTATTTATCACAATGGTTTCAGAAAGTGACTTTTACAGAGGTGTCAATATGAAGGAATGGGTTAAACAGAGTGGACTCTATAGTTTTTTCTCTATAGTTTAACACCAATGGGTCGGTCCACTTGGAATATTCAGCACTGAAAGGGTAATTTTGGGGCAGAGCTATTGTCTTTGGACAATATGGCACAAAACTACTACAGTAAAACCCCTCTAAACCGGAATTCTAGTAGAGAATAATTTGAATACTTTTAGACAGGTGGCTGCTCAAAGAGCAACTTTCTGCAGGACTTTCATCTAGCATTAAGCTACCGCCTGTCTCCAAGACTGATATTTATACTAAATTAGTTTATAGAGGTTTTACTGTATTACACTGTTTTTTTATAAAATATCAAATTTCAATATTGTTGTATACTTAACATTTCATGACAAATATTTCTTTGATTCCTTCCAAAAACTTATAGTGTCCAACAGCTTACCAGCTAACTGTCATCTAATTAGGCTCGAAACTGTTTGTAAATATAATCATGAATTCGTTGTTAGAAATGATTACAACATTCTTGCAAAAAATGTAACACAAAGCAGTTTTATTTTTGTCTTTAGTATTTCATTTAAGTTTTTCTGTCAGCAAAAAATGTAATCTACATCAATTTTTAACCCTTTCCTCCATAAATACACCTTTCTACGCCTATGTAAAAGTGACTTTTTGAAACCATTGTGATAAGAAGAGCATTTTCCTTTTCTCTAGTTAATGCTCTTTTCGGTAGATTTATTCAAAGAGGTTGGGTCTAAAATAGCCTTTGAGATAATGGGTTAAAGAAGAATTGCTTTCAAATTAACAAAATATGAGTATCAAACATTCGGATCCATATGATCCACGTCGTGCATTTCATGGATTCAAACTCCATTGTATTTGCAAATGTTACTATCAATTCTGCCCCTAGCATACTACAGGTTTAAAAGTTTTTCCATCTCAATGCTGCTAACTTTCACATCATCTTGATTTAAACTCCATGCCCATGAATCTGAATACTGCGGCTGCTATCTTCTCATACACCATAAACATGAGTGCTGCTGTCAGTACCGTCTGTAGTAGCTTAGCCTCCATCCCCTTGTAAAGACCCTTCACCCCATGGCTCCTACAACAAATGATAATAGTCACAACTCTTCAGTGCTACAGATAAGGGGAGCGTACCCAAATAATAAAATCGTCATTTCTCCACCAAGCACTATACTGTGACAAAGAGACCATTCTAAAGAGTGGTCACAGTGCAGGGTTTGGTGGAGAGATAAAGGAGCTTTTCTTGAAAATGTTTAAATTTACTCATCTTATCTGGACCTCTGACTATAGTGCATAGAGCTGATGACAGTTAGGATACTCACCAATCAAAACTCAGGCAAACCCTATCTGTTTGTTACTTATTATCACAGGGGGCCATTTCGTGGGTCTAGATGGTCTAAAAAGTCAAAAACAATGATTGGGTCGATTTAGTGTTATATTATATACCACTAAATCGACCCAATCATTTTTTTTTACTTTTCAGACCATCTAGACCCACGAAATGTTTTACTTTCACCTTGCTTTAAGCAACCACCTACCTTTAACACAAAATACTTGATGTAATTTAGTGGTCGTTATAGGGAGGTTTTACTGTACAATCAGATCTATAGAACAAGGCATGTCCTGATTGATCAGACAGCTCCTACAGCAGCTTTCTGATCTGGGCCTACCTTGTTTGCAAAGGCACGAAAAGGTGTCTCCATAAGGTAAAGGGTTAACCTTTTCCCTGTTTTATATTTATTCCAAATTTCAATACCTACTGAATATTCATGAACAAAATAGTTAAAATGAAATATGGAAGGCATAACATTGTAGTCATTTTAGAAACTAAAGAAACAGATCTATCAAATTCCATAAGCAAACAGAACAGACCCTGATCAAATGGCTCCAATAGGAGCCGCTTTATCTGGTTCTACTCTGTTTGCATATGCATGAACACACGTTTATATAAAGGAAAGGGTTAAATAAATAATCAATATCAATAATGACATCATGAACAATTATTAGATTGTTTTTTATAATGGTACATGAAAACAGAACTTTTTTGCCATAGTAGAAACTGTGAAATCATATCTACCGGTATATTATTTCATAAGCAAACAGAGCAGACCCTGATCAGACGGCTCCTACAGATAGATATACAAACATGCCTTTCTACACCTTTGCAAACAGAGTAGACCCAGATCAGACAGCTCCTACAGATAGATATATAAATACGCCTTTCTACGCCTTTGCAAACAGAGTAAACCGAGATCAGATGGCATTTGTACCTATCAGGTTACAGGTTAAGTTTATGAGTTCACACTTGTCCGAGATTTTATCAAGATATTCGTTCTGACCAAGTTTCATGAAGATTGGACAAAAAATGTGACCACTAGAATGTTCACAAGGTTTTTCTACTGTTTGACCTAGTGACCTAGTTTTGAACCCTACTTGACCCACTTTCAACCTCGTCCGAGATTTTATCAAGACATTCTTTCTGACCAAGTTTCATGAAGATTGGACTAAAATTGTGACCACTAGAGTGTTCACAAGGTTTTTCTACTGTTTGACCTAGTGACCTAGTTTTTTACCCCAATTAACCCACTTTTCAAATTCCTCCGAGATTTTATCAAGACAATCATTCTGACCAAGTTTCATGAAAAATTGGGATAAAAATGTGACCTCTAGAGGGTTCACAAGGTTTTCCTACTATTTGACCAAGTTTTTAACCAAACTTGACCCCCTTTCGAACTCATCCGAGATTTTATCAAGATATTCATTCTGACCAAGTTTCATGAAGATTGGACTAAAACTGTGACCACAAGCGTGCTCACAAGCAAATTATTGACGACGCACGCCGGACATTCAAGTCTCCCAAAAGCTCACCCTGAACTTTGCTCAGGTGAGCTAATGATGTGACGTAACTCAAAACCAGCGTCACTTAGTGTTTGAATGGCGGTACATAGCCCTGAGGCAAATGGATGTGTATTGTTTAGAACAAGGTGCCTGTTTTGAAATGTCAGACAGAAACCGCGAAAATTGGTAAATTTCCACTCGACTAGTATAAAATGCAAAATTTCAAGCATTTTATTTTTGAAAGTTTTACGGATATATTTTTAAAATGTTTTTCTAGAAAGCATTTATTATTTTTAACATTAACAAAAACCAATGATATGATACCTAACTAAGTTCAGCCTGATAGCTCAGTTGGTCAGAGCACCTCGGTCAATCATTACTGAGGAGGTTCTGGGTTCAAATCCCAGTCAGGCTTATTGGTTTGTATCTATTTTGAGTACTTGATAGTGTTTGATTGTGTTTACTTTGAAAGATTTTCAATTGCGTATTGTGTTTTGTTGACAAAGAGTGACTTCTCCAAGCTGTTTTGGGTTTACGCTTTTGAATCATGTAGAATATATTTCCATTACATGTTTGTTTACATAAGACTAAGAGGAAGTAGTCGCGGCAAGGTGTGACTTATAAAAAATTGTTCATGGAGGTATGAAACAAATACAGCCAATCACAGCTCTCCAAAAGTAATGAAAAGAAACACTATCAAATTATTAAGACAATACCTGTAACACCAGATCTATGTTAGTCTATAAGCAAACAGAGCAGATCCTGATCAGACTGTAGGAACTGTCAGGGCTGGGTCTATTCTATTTGCAAAGGTGTTAAACGGCATATATTTGGAGTAAAGGTTTAATCCATCTAACATATCTAGATATTGCATGTATTTTTCTTACTTGATCATGTCTACGACAGCCTGGACCATGCTTTTGGATTGGTCTATGTTACCATACCCAGCCTAAAACACAAGACATATACCGATATAGGGTGGGTGATGCTACGTCATATAGGGTGGGTGATGCTACATCATATAGGGTGGGTGATGCTATGTCATATAGGGTGGGTGATGCTACATCATATAGGGTGGGTGATGCTACATCAATGATTGGTGTACTGCAGAACCTCTTTACAGTCGTCAGTAAATGAATAAACATAATCGTCTTAACCCTTTATGCCATAGATATGCCTTTTATTTCCTTTGCAAATAGAGAAGACCCAGATCAGATAGCTCTAGCAGGAGCCATCTGATCAGAGTCTGCTCTGTTTGCCTATAAATAATATAGATCGGAGTGTAGTTTCAGTCTTGGGAAGACATTTCTGTGTTCATATGCCATTTAAACTAGAAATGTGTCCATAGGACACTGATGCCCCCACTTCAGATTTTTTGTCACAGAAAGGAAGGGCCATAATCATAATAAAATTGATATATGCTCATAAACATGTATGTAAAGTATGTAAAGTATGCAATGACTGAAGTGATTTACATGGCTATCGAACTTGACCAAGATATAATGGCCACAAACATGTGTGTAAAGTTTGGTGAGGATTAAGAAATACTTTCCAAGAAAGAGTCTGGACAAGATATTTTTAAAGTCATTTTTTTTTAAAATAAAGGGCCGCAACTCCTAAATGACTAAAGCAATTTACAGGGCTATCAAGATTGATCAAGATACAATGGCCGAAACATGTGCGTAAAGTTTGGTGAGGATTGGAGAAATACTTCCCAAGAAAGAGTCTAGACAAGATATTTTTAAAGTCATTTTTGCAAATAAAGGGCTGCAACTCCTGTATGACTGAAGTGATTTACATGGCTATCAAACTTGATCAAGATATAATGGTCACAAAAATGTAATATTTGTTGTGAATTGGATAAATACTTTCCAAGAAAGAGCCCAGACAAATTCTTCTAGATGTGCGTACGGACGGACGTACGGACAAGACCAACCCTATATGCCACCACATTGTGGGGGCATAAAAATCTATCTAAATTCAATAAAAAGGTTTTACATTCAGCTTGACTGTACAGAATTCATTTTTCTAAATATGTATGAAAGCTCTTTCAAAGATGCATTTTTACTCAGGCTACATTGAAATACAACTTGCAGGATGGACAGGGGAAAGGCTAAATAAATAATCTTACCATTTGTAAATCATTTTCCTAACATTTCAATATTTCAGATAAAAGCCAATGCCATTTTATATCATGCAACCTTTTGCATGGGCTAATAACAATCTATTACTAATAACAATGGTTGTTAACCCTTTACCTGATAGAAGCGGCTTTTAGCGTGTTTGATTTATTCCTCCGCTGAAGAAAATAGTTCAAATTCATACAGTCATGAACATATTGCATGATAAATATTTTCTATATCCTAGTGGGTGGTAGCTTAAAGCAGGCTGAAAGTAAAGCAGAATGCGCCTTAAGGCGCATTCTGCTTTACTTTCAACCTGCTTTAAGTGGTCATATGTCTTCAAAACTAGAAACAGGCTATTGGGTAAAGGGTTAACCATTTCCTTGTTCTGTATTTTTTCCAAATTTCAGTACCTACTGAATATTCATGGAAAAAATAGTTATAATGAAATATGGAAGGTGGAACATTGTAGTCATTTTATAAAGTAAAGAAATGGATCTATCAAATTTAATTAGCAAACAGAGAAGACCCTTATCAAAAGGCTCCTGTAGGAGCCATCTGATCTGGGTCTACTCTGTTTGCAAATGCATGAAAATGCGTTTATATGAAGGAATGGTTATTGCCAGTGCAAAATGAAAGAGGGAAATGACATTTGCAAACAGCTTGGGTCCAGAGGAAATGCTGGGTACCTGCACCATGCTATCATAAAGATTCAAACATAACACTGCAAGCCCCAGTGCTGTATTTTACACCTGACCAGATATACAACCTTAAACACAAAACAAGTGATAAGGGCATGTGTCCTGTAAAGGACAAAACATACAAAGCTTATACATGTATTTAAAAATAATTGTCCAAAACTGTCATTTTCTATGGCACTGACATGTAAGCTTACCCTGAGTTTTGATTGTAAAATCTGTAATGGATATGTGATCACCGTGGCAACTGCCTTAGCTATTGCACCAATTATAAAATACAGAAACCCACTCAACTCCTGAAAGTAAAAACATGTACATAATAAAAATAATACATGTAAATAAATACATGATCTCAAATTAACCATTGTTTAATAAAAATAAGCAATAAATCAACAGAAGATTAGTGTATGTGGTACAATCAGTCAGTCTAGCTAAATAGTATAAAAATCGTAAAAAGATTGGTAATTTTAAAGGTCTAATTGTTAGTCTAATAAACCATTGCTGATTAATAAATCAGTGTTTGTTTGTTTGTTTTTATTGAGGTTTTATATCACTTTAACATTACATGTATTTCAGTCATATCTCAACGTCTAGCTTATTAGAGATAGAGGAAGATCTCAGAAGTAAGTCGCCATTTAACTCTTTGCACGCTAAGGATCCTGATATTTGGATCCTGATAAGACGCCGCATTATGCGGCTTCTCATCTGGATCCAAACTGTTTGCATAGGTAATCACAGTTTCGCCGCTAGCGTGCAGAGAGTTAATGCAAGACGAAATTAATGCAGAAAGCTCCTATAGAAGATTTCTGCATTACTATTATCTTGCAATAAGCATCCATATGCCTTTAACCCATTCCCTCATATTGACGCTGTTTTACACCTCTGCAAAAGTCACCTGTTGAAACCATTGTGATAAATATGGCATTTGCTCCTATAGGAGCAAATGCTCTATTTATCACAATGGTTTCAAACCAAAAAAATCTAAGAATTTCCTTTTCTCTAGTTAATGCTCCTTTTCAGTAGATTTATTCAAAGAGGTTTTTCTAAAAATAGCCTATGAGGTAATGGGCTAAATATCCCAGTCTTTATTACAGTACTTAGACGTAACATTAACTGTTTCACTGCCAATGGCTGACCTATGCAAACTGAGCATCTCAGCAGGATCCAAACTATTGAAGCAGTGTAATGTTTTGTAAAGAAAAGGGGAATATTAAATAATTAAAATTGCTGCACATGGCAAATTTTGCAGATGACAATAAAAGGCAGTGACATAGTTAGTTGTTTGTAAGTATCAAGGTTTTAATTGGCTTTAATAGTATTTCATTCATATCGCAACGTCCAGCTAATTACAGGTTGTGGAAGGACCCAGAAGTTCTTTCTCACACAGAGCAAAAAGCCATAGTAGAGCCACTTACGCAAGGCAGCTGGAGTTAAAGGCTTAAAGCTGTTTTACTATACATCCAGTTTTACCTACCACTGTATTGAAAGCTCTCTGGAAGTATCTCTTGATGACCTCATACACCATGAACTGTATGGAGGGATTGGAGGCCAGCACCAGGGAGGGCATTGTACCATTCCAGAGGGCCCTAACACCCTCACACCTCACAATCTTTATTATGGCATCTGCAGCAAGGAAATATTTCTGTGTACATATGCCATAATGAAATTTAAGCTACAGTAAAACCTCTCCATTACGGCCACTAAATTGTATTAATTAGTTGGTATTTAGGGCAGGTGGCTGCTTAAAGCAAGGTGAAAGTAAAACAGAACGCTCCTATAGGACCTTTTTTTCAACTGTGTAATTATAAAACCATTGTGATAAGTAGAGTATATCTGTATTTATCACTATGCTTTCAAATAGTAAATTTTACAGAGGCATCAGAATGTGTCAATATGTGGAAATGTGGAAATGGGTTAAGTGTCTTGACACCAGTACACAGTGAATGACCTCCTTTCTGACACATGTAATCGTATCATGGTTATTCCATTTGAACATTCATGTAAGATCCGGCTTCCATTATCAACAACAGTTAATCTTGTACATGTACTTATAAAAATAGGAAAATATGTTCTAGTGTCAAATGATATAGAATAAGATATGCAAGAAATAAACAAAACAGAGCAGTTACAGTCAAACCTCTCTACAATGGCCACTGAATTGTGTTAATTAGTTGGTATTTTGGGCAGGTGGCTGCTTAAATCAAGGTGAGCATTTTGTTTTACTTTCACCTTGCTTTAAGCAGCCACCTGCCTTTAACACAAAATACTTGATGTAATTTAGTGGCCATTATAGAGAGGTTTTACTGTACTAACTAATCCTGTGGAGCAAATGTTCTATTTATCACAATGGTTTCAAAAGTGACTTTTACAGAAACGCCAAAAGGCATCCATATGATGCAAAGGATTAACCCTTTTACCTGACAGACACACCTTTAAATGTCTTTGCAGGGTAGACCCTGATCAGATGGCCCCTGTAGGAGCTATCTGATCTGGGTCTGCTCTGTTTGCTTTAGGAATTATACAGTTTCTACAGTGACCAAAAACTCCTGTGTTTATATGCCTCAATAAAATCCATCCAATTAACCCTTCTCTTGCTGAATTTTAAAATACATTTCTCCTTCTTTACCCATGCCCTGTTGTATAATTTCACATATCTTCACTGTGTACAAGTATTTCGCTGTGCAATCACTGCTGTGAAGTGCACTGGTTGCACAATCAACTTGTAAATAGTGTAGACCCTGATGAGAAAGCTCCTGCAGGATCTGTCTCATCTGGGTCTACACTATTTACAGGTAGGTACATTGAGGTGAATAGCAAGAGAAGGGTTAATAGTCATGATGTCATTATCTTACATGAATATTCAGATAGGGCTAAGAAATGAAACAAATATGTTGAATATTAAAAACAACTGCAATTTGCAAACTTACCAAATATCCCCTTATATCTGACTTTTTGACTGTCTTCAAACTCTTCTGTTTTAAATTTGGCACCCTGTAGCTTCAGTCGAGTGTTAACTACCCACAGTGGCGTGGTCACCAAAACATTCACAACACCTGAAAAACAAACCATTTCCCTTCTCTTTATTTCACCCTTTCCTCATTTTCTTTTTTTCCCCTGCATTTATTCAAGGTTTTATCACCTCATTAATATTCATGGACAGAATCAATAAAATGGAACATGGAAAGGAGATTTGTTTCTGTAAAGTCAGATCTATATTATTTAGAAGCAAACAGAGCAGACCCTGATCAACCGGCTCATATAGGAGCTATCTGATCTGGGTCTACTCTGTTTGCAAATGCAAGAAAAAGCGTTTATATTGAGGAAATGATTAATATGGATGAATTTATATTATAACCTTTGTAAAGATTCTGGATCCAGTTCACAGTCAGTATTTCTTTTATGAATATTCATCTGGTAAAGGAAAAGAACATAGAGTGTAAGTTACTGCAAACTTGAAATAAAGTTTAGTAAAACATATACTGGTACATTAAAACCTGTCTTAAGTGACCATCAAAAAGAGGTCTAATTATGGGTCTGTAAGGCAGGTGGTAGCTTAATGCAGGTCAAAAGTAATGCAGAAAGCTCCTATAGGAGGCCTGCTTTTTAATATTCATGTGTCCAATCAAACAAAGGTCACTTAAGACAGGTTCTACTGTATCTGATCTGGTTTTACATTGTTTACAAAAGTATTAAAAGGCATATGTATGAGGCAAAGAATAAGACAGGTTTTGGACATATTTTAACCACAAGACAATTAGAATTAACTGTTGTTTGATAGTTGTCACTTTAACCACTTCCTTCCTTCCATCCTTACTTCCTTGCTTACACAATCCTTTCCTTAATATAAACACTTTATCACACACTTGCAAACAGTTGACCCAGATAAGATGGCTCCTACAGGAGCCACCTGATCAGGGTCTGCTCTATTTGCTAATGGAATGTAATAGTTCTGTTTCTTTACTTTCTAAAATTCCATATTTCATTAAAGTTATTTTGTCCATGGATACTCAGTAGTCAGTAGGTATTGAAATTTGGAGTAAACATATTACAGGGAAAGGGTTAAATGAAGATCAACTTTTTTCAAGCAAACTCTACAAAACCTACACTATCAGTTTGCTGAGTGTTTTATCAGGGTCCAAACAGTTTGAACTCAAACAACCCAACTGTTTAACAGTCTGATTCTATCTTTGAAGAAAAATGGAAATAAAAATATTTTTGAGAGTTGAAGCAGATGAAACTTATTGAAGATGACAATTACTGTACATGAAACGATTTTAATTCATTCTCATGCTCAGATACAGTAATTTACATCTCTTTTGGTCTGATAATTTTCTCACCAGCCACAAAACCAAACGTCAGATCTTTCAAAGGATCAGGTTTGACACCATCTGTGAGGAACACGGCTTTCAGACCATTGTATGTATAGAAGTAGACGAAGTTGGAACAGCACAAGGTGGACACTACAGGAAACAGACCTCTGTATAAAGCTGTACTGAAACATAAACAAGTCAAAAACATGTTTATAATATAAACCTGTCTTAAGTGACCATTAAACAGGGGCATAATTATGTGCATATAGGGCAGGTAGTAACTTAATGCAGGAAATAAGTAATGCAGAAAGCTCCTATAGGAGCTTTCTGCATTACTTTGCCCTGCATTAAGTAACCACGGCCTTTGATTACTGTGTTCCATAAATGAATGGTTGCTTAATACAGGTTCGTCTGTACATAGAAACAGCTTATAAAATATTTGAAAAAACAAATCACCATACTCGTATGGCCTAACAGATGCAT
The DNA here is from genome assembly GCA_963576725.1 of Azorinus chamasolen. Taxonomy (NCBI): domain Eukaryota; kingdom Metazoa; phylum Mollusca; class Bivalvia; order Cardiida; family Solecurtidae; genus Azorinus; species Azorinus chamasolen. The sequence continues at coordinate 94,779,418 of OY755236.1, read as the reverse complement.
GGAGAGGCAAAATTTAAACATCAGCTTAAAAATGTAATTTTTTATACTTTAACGCTTTACTCCATAAATACGCTTTTCTATGCCTTTGCAAACAGAGTAGACCCAGATTAGATGGCTCCCATATGAGCTATTTGATCAGGGTCTGCTCTGTTTGCTTTATGACATTATATATATCTGATTCTTCAGTTTCTGCTAGATGTTTAAAAAGACCTGTGTCTATATGCTATTAAAACAATTAATCTAATAAAAGTTGATGATGTCATTATTTTTTATATGAATATTCATGGCGTAAAAGGGTTAAGGGTTAACAATGTAACTGTCAATATTAACTCAATAAAAGCTTTCTTTTAAAAAAAAAACCCATGTATCTGATGAATGTTCATGTAAGAAATTATGAATATAAGAATGTTAACCCTTTCCTCCATATACAGGTGTTTTCACGCATTTGGAAACAGAGTAGACCCGGATCAGACGGCTCCTATAGGAGCCGTCTGATCAGGGTCTGCTCTGTTTGCTAATGGAACTTGAAAAATTGTTTCTTTACTTTCTAAAATGGCTAAAACCAATTCCACCTTCCATATTTCGTTATAACTTTTTTATCTACGAATATTCAGTAGGCGTCGAAATTTGGAATAAACATGAAACAGGGAAAGGGTTAATTAGCTATATTTCTATAATGGTATATGAACACTTGATGTTTTGGCCATGGCAAAATCTGTAGAATCACATCTATAAAATTCTATATGTAAACAGAGCAGATCCTGATCAAATAGATGTCTGACCTGAGTCTACTGTTTTCAAAAGCGTGAGAAGGAGTCTCTATCACTAAAGGTTTAACCTTATATTCAACATACAAACAATCTCAACAGCCTCACTGAGACTCAACAGATGCCATAGTTACTACCACCAAAAAGCATTTCGTTTTTCACAATAATAGGTATCACTCACAAAGCTATATGTACAAAACATTTTCTCAAATTAATTAATTAACCCTGCCTATAGTGAATTAACCTGTTGAATATTCATGCTAGAGAAATACAAATGTAATGGCATCTGGAATATTTATTAGCTGAATTTTTATGATGGCATAATTATGTTCATGTGACGTTTTTGTTTTGGTATTAGTAGAAACTGAGTCAGACTAATTACAATTCAAAAGCAAACAGAGCAGACCCTGATCAGATGGCTCCTATGGGAGCTATCTGATCTGCCTTTACGCTGTTTGCAAAGGTGTCAAAAGGTGTTTATATGACATAATGTGTTAACCCTTTCCCTGTTCTATGTTTATTACAGATTTCAATACATACTGAATATTCATGGACAAAAAGGTTATTATGAAATATGGAAGGTTGAGCTTTGTAGCCATTTTAGAAAGCAAAGACACAGATCTTCGAAATTCTATTAGCAAACAGAGTAGACCCTGATCAGACGGCTCCTCTAGGAGCCGTCTGATCTGGGTCTACTCTGTTTTCAAATGTGTGAAAAGGTGTTTATATGACATAATGTGTTAACAATATAGTGTAAGTATGTTATGTCAGTGTAGTAGCACACTTGCTGTCTTCATCAATTGTCAAAAAACTTATCTATTTGTATTCAAACCAGGATAAAGTGTCTACCAATTTCATCTCATCTGGATCTAAACTGTCTGCTAAAATTCATAAAACATTCCACCATGGTGTTTCAGTTTCTAGACGACTAGATATACTTACAAGCCTTCTTCTTGAACAATTTCAGCCATCACAGCTGGGGAGTGTTTTGCCTGTCTTTTGTCATCAACTAGAACATATAGAACATATTTTGTTGGAATGCTTATTTCATTATTTTCAGACTCATATTTTCAGTTTCTCAATCATGGAATAGTATACAGTAAAGTCACTCTAAAATGGTGTACCTTTAAGGCAGGTGGTAGCTTAAAGCAAGGCAATGTTATGCAGAAATTTCCTGCCGGGGCTTTCTGAATCGCTTTTGTCCTGCTTAAAATTGTCATTCTGTCCTGTTTTTTATATCTATTCAAGTAGAGAGGTTTTACTGCTATGGTGTTTATTTTAGAGTAAACATCATATAGATCTATTACTCTGTTTCATCGACTTGAAAACAATTTAAAATTGACAGAAATAGTATTAAAGACCTATACAACTAGAATAGGTATACTTAATGTTTATCATTCTGCAAATGACAAACAAAATTAACTAGAGGTTTGTTTTTGTCACAAAAACAGATGTCTCCCCCTCCAATCCTCTTTCAAATACACAAGTGTAAGGGGGAGACAATTTAAAAGCCTCAGGTACACAAAAACACATGCTAGTCAACATTCTTGTGAAGTTTGGTGACTCTAGTACTAGTGGTTTCAGAGATACATGTGACACAAAGTAAAGTTTCTCTTATTTAAGTCATAAGGGGCAGTAACTCCAAAGTTATCAGGGGGAGACAATTAAACAAGAGGGCCATGAGGCCCTGAAGCGCTCACCTGAGATACCCCAGGGATGGGGCCATCATTTGTACAACCTTAGTAGAGAAACACAAGGCAAAGCAGTATGCCTTTAATTAAAGGTCTAAGCCTTATGGTTTCAGAGAAAAATGATATAGTTTTCCCATGAAAACTGATAAGCCAGGGCCAAGTTTCGCCCAGAGGTCATGGTCGTAAGTTGAACAATCTTGGCAGAGGACCACAAGCCAAAGCTACATGCCAAATATCAAAGGTCTAGGCCTTACAGTTTCAGAGAAGAAGATTTTTAAAGATTTTCCTATGAAAAACTGATATGCCCTTTGGCGGGGCCATTTTTGGCCCGTGGTCATAATATGAACAATCTTTGTAGAGGACCATTAGATCATGCTACATGCCAAATATCAAAGGTCTAGGCCTTACAGTTTGAGAGAAGAAGATTTTTAAAGATGTTCCTATGAAAAACTGATAAGCCCTTGGGCGGGGCCATTTTTGGCCCGGGGGTCATAATTTGAACAGTCTTTGTAGAGGACCACCGGATCATGCCACATGCCAAATATCAAAGGTCTAGGCCTTACAGTTTCAGAGAAGAAGATTTTTAAAGATTTTCCAATGAAAAACTGATAAGCCCTTGGGCGGGGCCATTTTTGGCCCGGGGGTCATAATTTGAACAGCCTTTGTAGAGGACCATTAGATCATGCTACATGCCAAATATCAAAGGTCTAGGCCTTACAGTTTCAGAGAAGAAGATTTTTAAAGATTTTCCTATGAAAAACTGATAAGCCATTGGGCGGGGCCATTTTTGGCCCGGGGGTCATAATTTGAACAATCTTTGTAGAGAACCATAAGATCATGCTACATGCCAAATATCAAAGATCTAGGCCTTACAGTTTCAGAGAAGAAGATTTTTAAAGATTTTCCTATGAAAAAATGATAAGCCCTTGGGCGGGGCCATTTTTGGCCCGGGGGTCATAATTTGAACAATTTTTGTAGAGGACCATTAGATCATGCTACATGCAAAATATCAAAGGTCTAGGCCTTACAGTTTCAGAGAAGAAGATTTTTAAAGATTTTCCTATGAAAAACTGATAAGCCCTTGGGCGGGGCCATTTTTGGCCCGGGGGTCATAATGTGAACAACGTTTCGTTCCCCCTAGCCACTGATGCTTCTGACAAAATTTGGTTAAAATCGGGTCAGCAGTTTCAGAGGAGATGTCGTTTGAAAATGTGGACGGACACCGGACGCCGGACGGACGCCGGACGCCGGACAAATAGCGGTCACAATAGCTCATCCTGAGCCTTCGGCTCAGGTGAGCTAAAAACCCAGATGCACAACAACTCATGCTGGTGAACATTCCTGTGAAGTTTGGTGACTCTAGCCCTACTGGTTTCAGAGATATGTGCAGCACAAAGTTTCTCTAATTCTAAGTTAACATATCAGGGGCAGTAACTCAAGAATTATCAGGGGGAGACAATTCAAAAAACCCAGGTGCACAACAACTCATGCTGGTGAACATTCCTGTGAAGTTTGGTGACTCTAGCCCTAGTGGTTTTAAAGATATGCATGACACAAGGTTTATCTAATTTTAAGTAATCATATCAGGGGCAATAACTCCAAAGTTATCAAGGGAAGACAATTCAAAAATCCCAGTTGTACAACAACTCATGCTGGTCGACATTCCTTTGAAGTTTGGTGACTCTAGCCCTAGTGGTTTCAGACATATGCACAACACTAAGTAAAGTTTGTCTAATTTTAAGTCATCAGGGGAGGTAACTCCAAAATTAACAGGGGGAGACAATTAAAAAAAACCAAGAGCAAAACAACTCATGCTTGTGAACAATCCTGTGAAGTTTGGTGACTCTAGCCCTACTGGTTTCAGAGATACGCGCAACAGAAAGTTTGTATAAATTTAAGTATTCATATCAGGGGCAATAAAAACCATAGGTGCACAACAACTCATGCTGGTGAACATTCCTGTGAAGTTTGGTGACTCTAGTACTAGCGGTTTCAGAGATACACGCGACACAAAGTTTTTCTAATTTTAAGTCATCAGGGGCAATAACTCCAAAATTATCAGGGGGAGATAATTCAAAAATCCCAGGTGCACAACAACTCATGCTGGTGAACATTCCTGTGAAGTTTGGTGACTCTAGCCCAACTGGTTTCAGAGATACGCGCGACACAAGTTTGTAACGGACAGACGGACAGACGGACGGACGGATGGACGGACGGACGGACAGACAGACAACTCTGGCAAAAACAATATATCTCCCCATAAATGGGGGAGACATAATGAATTATGGTAATAACATGCTTCAGATAATTGTAATTCTTTCTTTTTCAAATTATTCTGTCAATCAAATCACTTTGTAAGTCTTTATTTACCTCTTTCCTTCATATTAATGCATTTTCACACCTTTGTAAACAGAGTAGACAAAGATCAGACTGCTCCTGTATGAGCCGTTTGATCAGGGTCTATTCCATTTGTTTATGAAATTATATAGATCTGATCCTACGTTGTTTTTTTTTTATCTAAGCCAACATTTACTTTCTAAATCTTTACTGCATAAAGATATGCATGTATTGATCTGTTCATTAGGGAAAGGGTTAACCCATTACCTCATAGGCTATTTTTAGATACATCCTCTTTGAATAAATCTACCGAAAAGGAGCATTAACTATAACAAGAGGGCCATGAGGCCCTGAAGCGCTCACCTGAGATAACCCCAGGGGCGGGGCCATTTTCGACCACAAGAAATCATGTGTACAACCTTGGTAGAGAACCACTAGGCAAAGCAGTATGCCATTAATTAAAGGTCTAAGCCTTATGGTTTCATAGAAAAATAATATTTTATATTTTACCCATGAAAAACTGATAAGCCCTGAGGCAGGGCCAAGTTTCGCCCAGTGGTCAGGGTCGTAAGTTAAACATTTTTGGCAGAGGACCACAAGCCACGGCTACATATTTGTAGAGGACCATTAGATCATGTTACATACCAAATATCAATGGTCTAGGCCTTACAGTTTCAGTAGATTTTTAAAGATTTTCCAATGAAAAACTGATAAGCCCTGGGGCGGGGCCATTTTTGGCCCGGCGGTCATAATTTGAACAATATTTGTAGAGGACCATAAGATCATGCTACATACCAAATATCAAAGGTCTAGGCCTTACAGTTTGAGAGAAGAAGATTTTTAAAGAATTTCCTTTGAAAAACTAATAAGCCCATGGGCGGGTCATTTTTGGCCCAGGGTCATAATTCGAACAATGTTTGTAGAGGACCAATAGATCATGCTATATACCAAATATCAAAGGTCTAGGCCTTACAGTTTGAGAGAAGAAGATTTTTAAAGATTTTCCTATGAAAAACTGATAAGCCCTTGGGCGGGGCCATTTTTGGCCCGGGGGTCATAATTTGAACAGCCTTTGTAGAGGACCATAAGATCATGCTACATACCAAATATCAAAGGTCTAGGCCTTACAGTTTGAGAGAAGAAGATTTTTAAAGATTTTCTTATGAAAAACTGATAAGCCCTTGGGCGGGGCCATTTTCGGCCCAGGGGTCATAATTTGAACAATCTTTGTAGAGGACCATTAGATCATGCTACATACCAAATATCAAAGGTCTAGGCCTTACAGTTTGAGAGAAGAAGATTTTTAAAGATTTTCCTATGAAAAACTGATAAGCCCTTGGGCAGGGCCATTTTTGGCCCGGGGTCATAATTTGAACAACCTTTGTAGAGGACTATAAGATCATGCTACATACCAAATATCAAAGTTCTAGGCCGTACAGTTTCAGTGAAGAAGATTTTTAAAGATTATCCTATGAAAAACTGACAAGCCCTTGGGCGGGGCCATTTTTTGGCCCGGGTGTCATAATTTGAACAATCTTTGTAGAGGACCATAAGATCATGCTACATACCAAATATCAAAGGTCTAGGCTTTACAGTTTCAGAGAAGAAGATTTTTAAAGATTTTCCAATATTACCATATATGGAAAAAAAGACCACGCCCTCTGGCGGCCATGTTTTTTGCCGGATCAAAATTCTTTTAACAATTTTTAAAGTCTATCAACTGAGAAACATTTTGGTGAAAACTATATTCAAATCGGACAAGTCATTCTGGAGAAGAAGATTTTTCTAGATATTGTGTACAGTTGCCATGGCAACAAGACCGATGGCCCCACCCACTATCTTTTCACAACTTTTGAAGCACCCACCCACAGTATGTATCTGACCAAGTTTGGTTACAATTGGGCAGTCGGTTTCAGAGAAGAAGTCGTTTGAAATTGTTGACGGACAGACAGACGGACAGACTAACAAATGGGTAGTTGTGTGACTTTTTCCTTTGATCTTTTCTTGTGTGACTAGTCCCACAAGTAAAACTATTTTTGGCTCTAACTTTGGAATAGAATGATCTGGAAGCTAACCCTTACCCTAACCCTATGTCCCACAACTGGCCAGGTTAATGTCACAAGAAATGGCCAGGTTAATGTCACAAGAGATGGCCAGGTTAATGATTTTACTTGTGCGACTAGTTAGAAAAAGTCACACAACTACCCTTTGGTGAGTGCGGACAGACGGACGCCGGACGCCGGACACAGGGGTATCACAATAGCTCACCTTGAGCACTTTGTGCTCTGGTGAGCTACAAATGGAATTTTTTAGAATTTTGTAGTTTGAAACCATTGTGATAAATAGAGCATTTGCTCCTATAGGAGCAAATACTCTATTTATCACAATGGTTTCACAATGTGACTTTTACAGTCGTCAATATGAGGGAAAGGTTTAATTATTCAATTTACAAAGTTCGAGGGAACTCTTTATTTGATTTGATTCTCTCTAGTTAAGATCAAATATAATTAACCCTTTACCTGATGAATATTCATGTAGGAAATGACGTCTCAAAAAGAATATAAACTGGATGGATTTTTATTATGGCAAATGACTACAGACATTTTTGCCATTATATAAAAAAATCAGATCATTATTATTCCATCAGCAAACACAGCAGACCCTGATCAAATAGTTCCTATAAGAGCCATCTGACCTGGGTCTGCTCTGTTTTCAAAGGCATTAAAACTGTATCTATAGCTTCATCTGATCTTGGTCTACTCTTTTTCAAAGGCATTAAAAGCCGTATGTATTGATTAAAGGGCTAAACAGAATTCTGAGGGTTTTCTTACCTTGCAATCTTGTCCTTGCAGTGTCCAGCGGGTAAAACACCACCATACTGACCACACTTCCCTGTTGAAGAAATCAAACTGCAATACTGAGTATCAAGTAACTAACCAAGAGGTCAAGCTTGATCTCTCCATTAGGGAGAAGTTAAGATTCAGGCAGAAGTTTTGGTCCTGTGTTTGTATCCTCTATATGTTCTATATATTTAACCCTTTATTCCATAAATATTCATGACATCATGAATATTTATTAGAGCATTTGCATATGGACACATGAATATTTTGCCATGGCAGAAACTACAAAATCATGTCCATACTATATCTGAAGCAAACAGAGCAGACCCGGATCAGACGGCTCCTACAGGAGCTGTCTGATCTGGGTCTACTGCCTTGCAAAACAGAGTAGACCCAGATCTACAGCTCCTGTAGGGGTCATCTGATCAAGTTCTACTGAGTTTGCTTATGGAATTATATAGATCTGATTTAACAATTTTTACTAAGGCCAAATCTTTTCTTGTTCCTATATCATTATAGATCTACATGTTAAACTATTTGATATTCATACATGAATATTCATTGAGAAAAGGGTTAAGTCACTGCTGCCATACAGAATCTTATGCAGAATCTTATCATAAAAAGCTGCCAGAATAGTTCTATTTCTTGAAATTCTATATCACTACAGCTGCATTCTGATGAGTTTTGAGACATACTTTTATTAAAAATTATGCAGTTGCTTTCATTTTCTATGCATTATCATCAAAATGTTTATCTTCTGTTCCTAAATGCAAAATGAACAGAAAATAATTTGTGCTATCTTATTTCAGTAAAATATGCTGCAAAGCAAACTGTTCACTGCAGTAGAACCTGTCTTAACCCTTTACTCCATAAATACACTGTTCTATGCCTTTGCAAACAGAGTAAGACCTATAGGAGCCAACTGATCAGGGTCTGCTCTGTTTGCTTATGATATAAATCAATATCATTCTATTCATGTCTAATATTATGGGTCTATAAAGCAGATGGTATCATTAAATTATTAGTATGATATGATATTTTAATTTATTGGATAATACTTTGATTGAATGTTAATGAATATCTTGGGTATGAAATTATAAAATTCTTCTGTTTTGTAAAGTTTGTATAATGTTAAATGCAATGATCAGCATGCAGACACTTTGACATTAGTTGGCTTAACCCTTTCCACCATGAATATTCATGTAAGAAATAATGATGTCATGAATATTAACACTTTCCTTCATATAAACGTGTTTTCACGCATCTGCAAACAGAGTAGACCCAGATCAGATGGCTCCTATAGAAGCCGTCTGATCAGGGTCGGCTCTGTTTGCCAATGACATTGTAATAGATCTGTTTTTTTTACTTTCTTAAGTGGCTACAATGTTCCACCGTCCATATTTCATTATAACTATTTTGACCATGAATATTAAGTAGGTACTGAAACTTGGAAAAACATAGAACAGAGTAATTTCCCTGTTCTATGTAATTTCCAAGTTTTAAGGATTAATAAGATTAATTTGATATAATAGCACATGAACATCGGATTTTTTGTCTATGGCAGAAACTTTAGAATAATATCTTTAGACTGGCAAATGCACATAGGATGTTTTGGTAGAAACTGTAGAGTCAGCTCTAGTTTAATTTCATAAGCAAGCACAGCAGACCCAAAGCAGATGGATTCTATAGGAGTCGTCTGATCTGAGTCAACTCTGTTTATAAAGGCATGAAAACCATGTTAATATGAAGGAAAGGGTTAAGCCACCATAGTCTTTTTAAAATTTGTTTGACCAATCAATATAAAGTCACTCAAGACAGGTTCTACTGTACATGGTTAGCAATTTTAGCACACAGGTACAGATATCAGTTTCATCTACTGGTATTTTACATGGCTTGCCTTTCTTTGCAAAGTAACTTAACACTGTATAGTATTTTAATTTGTAACTGAAGGAAGTAAAACTGAATCTGCATATGATAGCATACTGTCAACATGACATATTACTCTATTAGGAAGTGACCCAGCAAAACTGAACAAAACACCCAGCAAAAAACTAAATTAATATGTATACAGTAAAACCTCTCTATAATGGACACTAAATTACATCAAGTATTTTGTGTTAAAAGCAGGTTGCTGCTTAAAGCAAGGTGAAAGTAAAACAGAACACTCCTATAGGAGTGTTCTGTTTTACTTTAATTCACCTTGCTTTAAGTTTCCACCTGCCCTAAATATACCAACACACAATTTAGTGGCCGTTATAGAGAGGAGGTTTTACTGTATAAATAAGTTTCTAAAATATCACGTTACTTCTTGCTTGGTTTTAACACCATGGACAAATCTGTGATAACCTTAATTCGCAAACATTTTTATTCAGATGAAAAGCTGAGCTACGCAATCTCTCAAAAGGACCTTACTTGTTTGAGACAGTACGTGATATGTTTATTAAAAGAAGCTGAAGGAAATCCCATTTAAAAAACTGAAACAGGCATATTTTCTTATAACCATTACAAGACCTTTTACTGTGCACACATGCCATTGATAGCCTATGTTGTACACCTTTACACCAAAAAACAATAATCAGTCAAATCAGGCATTACATAAAACAATTTTTTTTCTACAATTAAAGGTCCACAGCTCCATCAAATTTCATACAATATTTTAATATGAACCATCTGTACGGTGTCCTGACGAAATTCATCAAGCAGTTTAGGAGAAGCACAGAAAATGGAAAAACAAGATTTTTTTATATTTATAATCAAAGGATTGTAACTCCGTCAAAACTCAACCAATCAATTCATAATGAGCTGAAGGAACATTTCTATGACATATGGTTTTATTTCATCAAGCAGTTTAGGAGAAAAAGTGCAGATAATATTAAAACAACAAGATATTTCTATAGTCAAAGGCCCATAACTCCATCACAAAACTTATCCAATCAATATGAGCTGATGGTGTGCCCAACTACCATTAGTAGGAATCATTACAGGACACTTTGGTGCAAATTAGGTACAAAGGTGCCCGATGCATGCTTGGACTCACCCACGGATCCCCCCCCCCCCCCCCAAAAAAAAAAAGAAAAAGAAAAGAAAATGTGATCGAAGTATGTAAAACTAGCCTAAAACTATCTATTTGAACCCTAAACCACTCAGAAAAACAAGAAAAACACGATCCAGAAAAAAAAAATCCTATCGGGTCTATATATGAATAAATATATAGACCCGAAAGAAAAATTTTTCCGGGTCGTGTTTTTCTTGTTTTCCGGAGTGGTTTAAGGTTCAAATAGGTAGTTTTAGGCTAGTTTACATACTTCGATCACTTTTTTTTTTTTTTTTTTTTGGGGGGTGGGGGGGGGGGGGGGGTCCATTGGTGAGTCCAAGCATGCGTCGGGCACCTTTGATTAGGACCTAGGTATAAAATATTTTTAACCAGTTCGGGTACTCCCGATAGCTCAGTCGGTAGAGTACTTGCCCTTTAAGTGAGGGGTCCCTGGTTCGAGCCCTGGTCTGGATGCATGTTTTTCACCAGTCCTATTACAGTTGGTGCCCAACTTGAAAATCAGACGCTGTCATAGGACTGTCTGCCCAAGATTTCTTGTGCAGATTCGGCAAGAATCTCGGGGAAGAAGCCTGAAGGGGAGTAGTGTAACAGGCCGGGTACAGGTACTGGGTAAAGAATAGTAAGTGGTTCGGATAGCTCAGTCGGTAGAGCACTCGCCCTGTAAGTGAGGGGTCCCGGGTCTGAGCCCCGGTCTGGCTGCATGTTTTTCACCAGTCCCGTTACACTTACATTCATATTCAATAGGGAAAGGATTAAGAAAACATGGAATGTCACTGGCACAGTGTGTCTACTACGGGTATGACCGTAAGATATCACACTTGTTGCCAAATATTGTACAGTTGTAAGGATTTACCCACAGGGGACCATTTCGTGGGTCTACATGGTCTAAAAAGTCAAAAAAAATTGATTGGGTCGATTTAGTGTTATATTATATACAAGGGGTCTAACTACCCATTCGAAAATTTCACGACCGATTCGAAATAACGCCCGGTTTTGGGCTATTTAGATCAAATACCCACTAATGTTTGGTACGAACGTGAAGCTTGGACCTTGTACTTTTCAAATAATATAACTTTTGATACATTCCGACTAAGCCGTAGCCTGTGCCGACGTGAAATTCCAACAAAATACGCTGAATTTTCTTACTCGGACGAGAAGTCGCAACAACTTGACCTAGTTTCTAGTTGGCCAGTAACAGGGCACTTGATTGACCTAGGGATGGTGCCCTGCGTTCTCACTAACGCTTTTTGGGTAAGCAAGGTAACAGACACGCGGATGTTGTTATTGTAAAGGAAGCGGGTCACGTGACTCGTAGTAGCCTGACAGAGATTTATATCTGCTAATTGCACGAAAATTCGCCTGCATTTCGGATCTGCATCAGTGTCTGCAGATAGTTTGAGAGGTAAACGATAGCTTTTTGTCATATATATTGATTGCACAATCGTTTTGTCCCGAGGCATCGCGATTATGGCCGTTTTACGGGGGTCTAGCGGCAAATCGTTGTTGCGCGATCTCGTTCGAGTAAGTTAAATCAGCGTATTTTGTAGGAATTCACGTCGGCACAGGCTACGGCTTAGTCGAAATGTATCAAAAGTTATATTATTTGAAAAGTACATGGTCCCAGCTTCACGTTCGTACCAAACATTAGTGGGTCTTTTATCTTGATAGCCCAAAACCGGGCGTTATTTCGAATCGGTCGTGAAATTTTCGAATGGGTAGTTAGACCCCTTGTATATAATATAACACTAAATCGACCCAATCAATATTTTTTACTTTTTAGACCATGTAGACCCACGAAATGGCCCCCTGTGGATTTACCTATCAATAAGGGCAATTGGCCACAAGTGTGATATGCCACAATATACTAAACAAAACCTCCTGTTTAGCTTTTTGACAGCAAACTGAGCGCAGAAATTATTTCACATAAAACATAAGGGGACCTTTAGTCATTGAAACAAAATGAAATGCAGACATGTAATGATGTGCAAAAAAACAAAGCTTGCAACTTACGACCGCACCAGCAACTGCATGCACTAAATTGGTATAGCTGAAAACATTTGACAGCATAGATGCCTTCATGTCGTCGCTCTCTGTTCCAACACATGTGGCAAATTTAAACCTGTCAGTGCAAAGATCGTATTGTACTTTTAAACGTGCCATCTGACAAGTTGCATTACACTATGAAGATAAGAAATGTAGGTGAACGAAGTTGGATTCAATCAGTCTGGTCAAAATAGTGAGAGTAGTGTCCCTTTAGTCACCGCCCAGTTGAGTTCTACATTACGAAATTATACCTTTGGAATGTCAAAATTCTTTTAAATCAAACAAATATTCACCTCTTTTCACTTTAAATTATTTTATAAAAATATTTATTTGTCAAAATGAATGATAATAATGAAAATAATGTACTACGCTTGTTTCGTAAAATAATATTTACACCGATTTTTATAATCAGTATTACCAACATAAATAATAGGCAATTTCACTTTCATGCAGTGACTTTAGAATCTATTGTCGCCGAGAAAACACAACATTACAACAATGAATATGTAGCTTATATATTCTTACCTGCTCTGTTCAATGAGAGATAATTTGCTTTCAGATATTGTCATGTTCAATTAAAATGGACAAGCTGACTGCCGTGTCGGGAATCCTGTTCTTTGTGGCCGATGTGTTTGCCATAGCAAGCCTGGCTCACCCAGAATGGATCGTCAGTGACGAAGCTGGTAATATTCTTTCCTGTACTATGTCAAATACGGTGACATTAAGTAAATTAGTGATGTTGATATCGGATGTTTTTTTAAGGATGGAAGACCTTAAATCCGGATAGCCCTAAATTTCGGACAGTTGAACCAAGTTTAACTTTAACCTATAATTTAGTACGGTACCAATGTATTAAGTTTAATCTATAGCCGTAACGGTATTATTTAAGCCGGGTTTAGCCTAAATTTGTTTGAAATAATTGATTCAAGGTCAAGTCTGTCTGGGTTTTACCTCCAACTCGGCCAGTTCTTGCACATAAAAAGTAATTAACCCATCTAGTCCACATGCATTATCTATTTGCCAAATGTATCCGGATGTTCTTATAAAGAAACATACCTGCTCAGACCCGGATAGCCAGGTTTGCAGTAATGCACTCTACCACGTCACCATAAAAGCACACTTGTACAGCAAGCCCAGTCCAGTGATGATAACCGGCCTACACACTGTGACATATACTCCCCCAGCAAGTTGAAATTTGTCCCGAATATTTATGGACATGAGAACGACTGGGAATCAAACATGGTGCTCATACAGTCACAGTCCCCTTTTGGGCGCCAAATGTAATCGGATGTTCTTATAAAAAGACAAACCCGGGATCGAACCTGGTTCGCAGTCATGCACTCTACCATGTCACCATAAAAGCGTGCTTGTACAGCAAGGCCTTACAATTTAAGTGATGATAAACCTACACACTGTGACATATCTTCCACTTAAAGTAGCAAATAATGAAGTCTTGAATCGGTGGGATCCTCATCTGATATGGGTCTGCACTTTTTGGCTATGTCCCAAATTTAGGATCATGGTCACAAAAGGGATATGGGTATAACAATAAGAATTAAGACAAAAGTTTGCACATCTTATTAGCATTCTGAAACTCATTATCTTTAGCGGGCGTAAACAACGTAATAAAGGTGATAAGTAATAAAGTATGTTGCATGTGATTAATACATTTGAAGAAAAAATTAAGTTATCTTGTTAATTAAATCAAACAGAGAAGTAAAACAAATAGGTGAAAAATTGAATGGCATCAATATTTTAATTTGAAGTAAAATTAAGGTTAATGAATTGTTTTTCTAACTGTTACTTTGAATGTCTGTAGTCTGTAAATAAGAACATTAATGTGAATGTTATTATTATAAAAAAAATGATTAGTTAATAGTGGAAATTGGAATGTATTTGTGCTTAGGTTTAACCCTTTCCCTGTTTTGGTCTGAGCTGTCAATTTGCTGTTTTTACAATTGCATGAAAAGGTGTTTATGTAAGGGAAAAGGTTACTAATCAATGTTAACCCTTTCCTTGAATCCTTCATATAAACGTGTTTTCACCCATTGCAAACAGAATAGACCCAGATCAGACATCTCCTATAAGAGCTGTCTGATCAGGGTTTGCTCTGTTTGCTTGTGCAATTTGAAAGGTCTGTTTCTTTACTTTCTTAAATGGCTACACTCATGTTCTACCTTACATACATGTATTTCATTTAACAGGGAAAGGATTAAATAACCCTTTCCTCCATAAATACACCTTCCTACGCCTCAGTAATAGTCACTTTTTGAAACCATTGTGATAAGGAGCAAATGCTCTATTTATCACAATTGTTTTAGAACTACAAAATTCTAAAATGTTCTTTTTCTCTAGATAATTTTCCTTTTCAGTAGATTTATTCAAAAGAGGTTGGATCTAAAAATAGCTTATAAGGGAATGGGTTAAAACGCTATACATGCTGCATTACACATTTAACACAATTTTATGAGCTCCTGTATGAGCCGTTTAATTCACAGTTACAGATAAGAGTGCCTTCCCAAAATATAAAAATGTTATTTATCCACCAAACCCTCTGATGTGACCATTAATTTTTATAATCATCTCATCAAGAAGATTCAAATGAATGGTTACAACATAGGGTTTGGTGTTTCTCACCATTCATTAGAATCGTCTCATGGAGAAGATTCAAATGAATGGTTACAACAATATTACATAGGGTTTGGTTGGAGAGACAATAATTATGTATATGTATATTAATTTATAATACATATAGCTATTTTTAGCTCACCAGAGCACAAAGTGCTCAGGGTGAGCTTTTGTGATCACCTGATGTCCGTCGTCAGTCGGCGTGCGTCTACAGGGTTCTTAGCCTCATGTTTTGCACATAGCATCATTTGTAGGTCCTCTACAAAAGTTATATAAATTATGCCCCAGGGGTCAAAATTGGCCCGCCCCAGGGGTGCCTTGTTTTCTATATATAGAAACATATCTATATAGTAAAACTGAAAATCTTCTCCTCTGAAACTGGAAGGTACTCAGCTTTCATATTTGGCACATAACATTATATTCAGGTCCTCAACAAAAGTTATATGAATTATGCCCCTGGGGTCAAAATTGGCCCCACCCCAGGGGTGGCCAGTTTTCAATAGAAACATATATTGAAAACTTTGAAAATCTTCTTGTCTGATTGTCTAGTGAGTGATATCAGGGCCATCATGGCCCTGTTGTAATGATATATGAACATCAGACTTTTTAACCCTTTCCCTGTTCTATGTTTATTACAAATTTCAGTACCTACTGAATATTAATGGCCAAAATAGTTATAATGAAATATGGAAGGTGGAACATTGTACCCATTTTAAAAAGTAAGGAAACAGAACTATCACATTCCATAAGCAAACAGAGCAGACCCTGATCAGACGGCTCCTATAGGAGTCGTCTGATCTGGGTCTACTCTGTTTGCAAATGCATGAAAACACGTTAATATGAGGGAAAGGGTTAAACCTTGGCAAGGACTGTGGAATTAGATCAATATTATTTCATTTTAGCAAATAGCAGACCCTGATCCTATAGGGGCTATCTGATCTGGGTCTAATCTGTTTGCAAAGGCCTAAAGCGTTTAAATATGAAGGAAAAAGTTAGTGTTGTAGGTAGTTGTGAACGGCCATGTTGTAAATGGATAGATGGCTTGAAACTACAAGATCACAGTCACCACCTCTGAAACATACTTTCCAAAATTTGGAAATAATTTCTGGTTTGGAGATAAAAAACACAGAGACCCACCAAGTCTGTTTTACAGATGAATTTAAATGTCATCATTCATGATGATCATTAAAACTCAAATCAAATGTATGATTTCTCAAGAGATATGCATGTATAATTAAGACCAAACAGTGTGGCCTTCAGGCTATTTTTCTTATTTTCCTTTAAGTTTGTATTAATTATTTTCAATTTAATGTGACACCATCATAGATTTAAGAACATGATAACGTTTTCTAGAACAGACATGTAGTATTGGGCATTGGTGACTTCTCTGATTCATTCTTATTTATTTTTTTCTAAAGAAAAATTGTGAATTTGAAACTTTCCAGGTAAAGAAAATAAGTTTATCACCTTTCTGTTTTTTCAGAAGTCATTTACTTAGTTCTGAGGAGCTTATTTTCCACCAGGAATAAAGCAGACTGTACTTTCATACAGACCCTTTACCTAGCTGATAGTAGCACCTTTTCATGCATGTTCAAACAAATAAGACTCTCAGCTCAGACAGTTCTTGGTCCATGCTTATAAAACAATTTAGTTGAGTCTGAGTTCGTTCTCAAGCTTTTGATTGGTCAGATTTGAGTTCTCAAGCTTTTGATTGGTCAGATTTGAGCCTTTGGCTCAAATCTGACCAATCAAAAACTTGAGAACGAACTAGAATAATAAAGTTCTGATTCTTCAGTTTCTACCATGGTTGAAAATTCTTTTGTTCTTCACTTATTGTGCACTTATAAACACATAGCCATAATGACACTTGTTTTAGTGTTTGAACTATGAGGGTTTACTGTATTGACTTTTTCACTATGTTGTGACCACTCTTTTAGAATTGTCTCAAAGGGACGATTCTAGAGTGGTCACAACATAGGGTTTGGTGGAGAAATAAAGTACAAAGTAACATGATTTATTGTCTTCAATGAGCAATATAGATCCATTATAGCCCTCTTGTAGAGAGAGTATAAGGTTGAAGTTTTCCATTGTTTTGAGTGCGTCATGAATTACTTATATTCAGTAAAATCTCAATAGCTAGAAATTTTAGTAAAGAAGAATTGATGCCTTTTAAGGCAGGTTACTGCTTAATGCAGGATGAAATTCATGCAAAAACCTCATTGAGGTACTTTCTGCATGGCTGTCACCCTGCATTAAGTTGTCATCTGTCTCAAAGACATAATCATTAATGACACTTGTTTTAGTGTTTGAACTATCATGGTTTACTGTACATGTATTGGCTTTTTCACTATGGTGTGTCCATGCAATGGTTATCACTGGTATATTCTGTTTCAGGTAATATGAGATTAGGGTTAACCCAGCACTGCCAGGTTATATATGGACGACCAGAGATCTGCACATTCCCTCGTTTGTCTTTAGAGTGGATGCTCACCTTTGTGCTCATCTCCTGTGGCATTGTTTGCCTGTCGGTAACCTGCATCCTGCAGTTCCTGTCTCACTGGAAACGAACAACTATCAAATATGCCAGATGGATAGCATTTACAGCTAGTAAGCTTTGGTTGTCATCAGTAGCTCAGTTCTATGGGCCCACTCTTTTTGACAGAGATGGGGGTAGTACATTTTAATTGACCCTATTTACGTTAAGCGTTTGGACACCCAGTCTGTTGTAAAGCTGAATAATTAGTTTGGCTCCATTTGGATCTCTTTAAACCTTTCCTTCATATAACTACTTTTCATGCATAAATGCGAACAGAGTAGATCAGGATCAGACAGCTCCTATAGATGTTTGATCAGGGTCTGCTCTGTTTGCTAATGGAATTTGATAGATCTGATTCTGTTTCTTCACTTTCTAATATGGCTACAATGTTCCACCTTCCTTATTTCATTGTAACTATTTTGTCAATGAATATTCAGTAGGTATTGAAATTTGAATAAATACAGAGCAGGGAAAGGGTTAAATTAGACTGATATAGTAGTAAACAGTGAAGACCCTTATCATAGTGGTATAACCCTTTATCTGTTAGAGATGCCTTATGATGCCTTTGCAAACAGAGTAAACACACATCAGATTTCTCCTGTGGGAGCAGTCTAATGTCTGCTCTCTTTGGGTATGAAATAATATAGATTTTATTCTAAAGTTTTTGAATTGGACAAAATATTCTTTTGTTCATGATCCATTATAAAATTTCAGTTAATGAATATTCATTGAGTGATGAATTCTTGTATAAATATTCAAGAGGTAAAGTGAAAACAGAAAAGAAAGGCAGGTTTTGAAAACAAGTTAGAACTATCTGTGATAAATCTCTCATTTTACTTCTTAACCCTTTACATGATAGAGACACCTTCTGATGCCTTTGTAAACAGATCATATAGAGCAGATGTCTTGTAGATCTACTAGATGTTTATGGAACTATATACATTGTATCGGTAAATCAGATACTGCAGTTTCTGCTGTGGCCAAAAATTTTATGTTCATATACCATTACAAAAATTCAGCTTATAAATATTCATATTGATACTGGTTACAGTACAACCTCTCTATAACGGCCACTAATTTGCGTTAATTAGTTGGTATTTAGGGCAGGTGGCTGCTTAAAGCAAGGTGAAAGTAAAACAGAACGCGTTCTGTTTTACTTCCACCTTGCCTTAAGCAGCCACCTGCCTTTACCACAAAATACTTGATGTAATTTAGTGGCCATCATAGAAAGGTTTTACTGTATATGAATATTCATCAGACATAGGGTTAAGAGTGAAATAATTGTGGAATGTTTACTGATATGTACTTATCATAACATACATTGTACCATTAAGTACAAAATGAGTAAATTTACGAGTACATGTATTTCATGTTTGCAGTGACGCTGTTCTGCCTGGCTGCAGTGATTTTCCCCATAGGGTTTGCCATACCCGAGATAGGAGGACATCCGTACAAGCTGCCAAACCAGACACAAGTTGGGACCTCTTATGTGCTGTTCATCCTTGCCATCTTCTTCACAGTCATTTCCGAACTTTTTGCTGGCAAAGTGTGCTTACCAATGTTTTGAAATGAATGATCATTGTGGAAAGTTGATTTGAAAGTGTATAAGAGAAATACAACTGTTGCAGGTCTAAAAGGCTCAAGCTTTTCCATATTCCTGCTTGTTCACACTTTAGTTAACCTTTTACTAATTAGATACACCTTTTAAGGCCTTTGCAGAGTAGAACCAGATCAGACAGCACTTATCGGAGTTATCTGATCAGGGTCTGCTGTTTGCTTATAGAATAATATAGATCTACATCTTCAGTAACTGCCGTGGCCAAAATATCCAAAACAAAACAGTTTTTATCCGGATAAAGACACAAATGTGATTTGATGTCTCACCAGGATCCAATCTGTTGACATTTAGTGTAGTTTTGAAGACAATAACTTAGCATGCATTGAAATATACATATGGTATACTTGCTCTGTCACAATAGCTTATTTCAACATGAGATTTTTATGCCCCCTTGGGGGGGGGGGGCATATTGTTTTTGCTCTGTCTGTTGGTTGGATTGTCCCCAACTTTAACGTTGGCAATAATTAGTCGTCATTGCACATATATACTTCAAAGTTGGCATGCATATTGTTACGCCCAGCTATGGACGTTGGTTAACGTGAGGGGATAAAATATAAATAAATCAAGACGATATCAATTTAAAATATTCTGGTGATTGTTATTCAGAATTCTCTAGATTCTTCCACAAATAGATACATACGAATTCAAACAACTTATCATACTATGGGCTTAGTAAACACCACACACGGCAAACCTCTTGCAAATAGCTCTTGTAAGTGAATTTATCAATGGATCAAGATCCAATCGATAAGCTTATGTCAATCTCAGTCTTAATGATATAAATCTAGGTGGTGGATCGGTAGCTACAGCACAACGTCAGTGACCAAAGTATTTTATAAATAAGTTGCAAAACCGCGTAATTCGAATAAAGCTTTAAATCTGTAAAATGCCAAGATCTGCATTTATTCTATAGATCAGTCGAAATTCTGTCATAAAATGAAATGCCTTCATCTATGTTCTATTCGTATGCCTTAAAATGCGCACCATTAGAATGTATATTTCTGAAACAGGCTAGCGTAGTTCTTGACCCTAGCTCAACTCCCTCAACTCTCTGATTCTCAGCCAAAAATCCGGCTCTTTTATACTCGCGCTCAGATTCCCAGTCAAAAGTGGTAGGAAACTGACAAAAAGAAGGTTGGAAAAGGTCACGTGATTCGTCCCCGTCAAAACTGACTGGAAACCGTCAAGTTTTGACGGGCTGATCAAGTGGTTGAACAGTCAAATACTGGTTGGTGGTTGGAAATGCTAGGTAACGCGCGTGAAAACATTCAGCCTCCGGTTACATATGAAGAACTATGTTATACCGTTTGAAAATATTACAAACTAGTTTGATCATGGAAACTCGCCAACAAAATCCCAAAATAAATATGTACCATAGGGAAATAGATATCTTGAGCCTTTCTTTTTGGCATAGCTATGGTATACTGTCCTTGCAGTGTCCAGCGGGTAAAACACCACCATACTGACCACACTTCCCTGTTGAAGAAATCAAACTGCAATACTGAGTATCAAGTAACTAACCAAGAGGTCAAGCTTGATCTCTCCATTAGGGAGAAGTTAAGATTCAGGCAGAAGTTTTGGTCCTGTGTTTGTATCCTCTATATGTTCTATATATTTAACCCTTTATTCCATAAATATTCATGACATCATGAATATTTATTAGAGCATTTGCATATGGACACATGAATATTTTGCCATGGCAGAAACTACAAAATCATGTCCATACTATATCTGAAGCAAACAGAGCAGACCCGGATCAGACGGCTCCTACAGGAGCTGTCTGATCTGGGTCTACTGCCTTGCAAAACAGAGTAGACCCAGATCTACAGCTCCTGTAGGGGTCATCTGATCAAGTTCTACTGAGTTTGCTTATGGAATTATATAGATCTGATTTAACAATTTTTACTAAGGCCAAATCTTTTCTTGTTCCTATATCATTATAGATCTACATGTTAAACTATTTGATATTCATACATGAATATTCATTGAGAAAAGGGTTAAGTCACTGCTGCCATACAGAATCTTATGCAGAATCTTATCATAAAAAGCTGCCAGAATAGTTCTATTTCTTGAAATTCTATATCACTACAGCTGCATTCTGATGAGTTTTGAGACATACTTTTATTAAAAATTATGCAGTTGCTTTCATTTTCTATGCATTATCATCAAAATGTTTATCTTCTGTTCCTAAATGCAAAATGAACAGAAAATAATTTGTGCTATCTTATTTCAGTAAAATATGCTGCAAAGCAAACTGTTCACTGCAGTAGAACCTGTCTTAACCCTTTACTCCATAAATACACTGTTCTATGCCTTTGCAAACAGAGTAAGACCTATAGGAGCCAACTGATCAGGGTCTGCTCTGTTTGCTTATGATATAAATCAATATCATTCTATTCATGTCTAATATTATGGGTCTATAAAGCAGATGGTATCATTAAATTATTAGTATGATATGATATTTTAATTTATTGGATAATACTTTGATTGAATGTTAATGAATATCTTGGGTATGAAATTATAAAATTCTTCTGTTTTGTAAAGTTTGTATAATGTTAAATGCAATGATCAGCATGCAGACACTTTGACATTAGTTGGCTTAACCCTTTCCACCATGAATATTCATGTAAGAAATAATGATGTCATGAATATTAACACTTTCCTTCATATAAACGTGTTTTCACGCATCTGCAAACAGAGTAGACCCAGATCAGATGGCTCCTATAGAAGCCGTCTGATCAGGGTCGGCTCTGTTTGCCAATGACATTGTAATAGATCTGTTTTTTTTACTTTCTTAAGTGGCTACAATGTTCCACCGTCCATATTTCATTATAACTATTTTGACCATGAATATTAAGTAGGTACTGAAACTTGGAAAAACATAGAACAGAGTAATTTCCCTGTTCTATGTAATTTCCAAGTTTTAAGGATTAATAAGATTAATTTGATATAATAGCACATGAACATCGGATTTTTTGTCTATGGCAGAAACTTTAGAATAATATCTTTAGACTGGCAAATGCACATAGGATGTTTTGGTAGAAACTGTAGAGTCAGCTCTAGTTTAATTTCATAAGCAAGCACAGCAGACCCAAAGCAGATGGATTCTATAGGAGTCGTCTGATCTGAGTCAACTCTGTTTATAAAGGCATGAAAACCATGTTAATATGAAGGAAAGGGTTAAGCCACCATAGTCTTTTTAAAATTTGTTTGACCAATCAATATAAAGTCACTCAAGACAGGTTCTACTGTACATGGTTAGCAATTTTAGCACACAGGTACAGATATCAGTTTCATCTACTGGTATTTTACATGGCTTGCCTTTCTTTGCAAAGTAACTTAACACTGTATAGTATTTTAATTTGTAACTGAAGGAAGTAAAACTGAATCTGCATATGATAGCATACTGTCAACATGACATATTACTCTATTAGGAAGTGACCCAGCAAAACTGAACAAAACACCCAGCAAAAAACTAAATTAATATGTATACAGTAAAACCTCTCTATAATGGACACTAAATTACATCAAGTATTTTGTGTTAAAAGCAGGTTGCTGCTTAAAGCAAGGTGAAAGTAAAACAGAACACTCCTATAGGAGTGTTCTGTTTTACTTTAATTCACCTTGCTTTAAGTTTCCACCTGCCCTAAATATACCAACACACAATTTAGTGGCCGTTATAGAGAGGAGGTTTTACTGTATAAATAAGTTTCTAAAATATCACGTTACTTCTTGCTTGGTTTTAACACCATGGACAAATCTGTGATAACCTTAATTCGCAAACATTTTTATTCAGATGAAAAGCTGAGCTACGCAATCTCTCAAAAGGACCTTACTTGTTTGAGACAGTACGTGATATGTTTATTAAAAGAAGCTGAAGGAAATCCCATTTAAAAAACTGAAACAGGCATATTTTCTTATAACCATTACAAGACCTTTTACTGTGCACACATGCCATTGATAGCCTATGTTGTACACCTTTACACCAAAAAACAATAATCAGTCAAATCAGGCATTACATAAAACAATTTTTTTTCTACAATTAAAGGTCCACAGCTCCATCAAATTTCATACAATATTTTAATATGAACCATCTGTACGGTGTCCTGACGAAATTCATCAAGCAGTTTAGGAGAAGCACAGAAAATGGAAAAACAAGATTTTTTTATATTTATAATCAAAGGATTGTAACTCCGTCAAAACTCAACCAATCAATTCATAATGAGCTGAAGGAACATTTCTATGACATATGGTTTTATTTCATCAAGCAGTTTAGGAGAAAAAGTGCAGATAATATTAAAACAACAAGATATTTCTATAGTCAAAGGCCCATAACTCCATCACAAAACTTATCCAATCAATATGAGCTGATGGTGTGCCCAACTACCATTAGTAGGAATCATTACAGGACACTTTGGTGCAAATTAGGTACAAAGGTGCCCGATGCATGCTTGGACTCACCCACGGATCCCCCCCCCCCCCCCCAAAAAAAAAAAGAAAAAGAAAAGAAAATGTGATCGAAGTATGTAAAACTAGCCTAAAACTATCTATTTGAACCCTAAACCACTCAGAAAAACAAGAAAAACACGATCCAGAAAAAAAAAATCCTATCGGGTCTATATATGAATAAATATATAGACCCGAAAGAAAAATTTTTCCGGGTCGTGTTTTTCTTGTTTTCCGGAGTGGTTTAAGGTTCAAATAGGTAGTTTTAGGCTAGTTTACATACTTCGATCACTTTTTTTTTTTTTTTTTTTTGGGGGGTGGGGGGGGGGGGGGGGTCCATTGGTGAGTCCAAGCATGCGTCGGGCACCTTTGATTAGGACCTAGGTATAAAATATTTTTAACCAGTTCGGGTACTCCCGATAGCTCAGTCGGTAGAGTACTTGCCCTTTAAGTGAGGGGTCCCTGGTTCGAGCCCTGGTCTGGATGCATGTTTTTCACCAGTCCTATTACAGTTGGTGCCCAACTTGAAAATCAGACGCTGTCATAGGACTGTCTGCCCAAGATTTCTTGTGCAGATTCGGCAAGAATCTCGGGGAAGAAGCCTGAAGGGGAGTAGTGTAACAGGCCGGGTACAGGTACTGGGTAAAGAATAGTAAGTGGTTCGGATAGCTCAGTCGGTAGAGCACTCGCCCTGTAAGTGAGGGGTCCCGGGTCTGAGCCCCGGTCTGGCTGCATGTTTTTCACCAGTCCCGTTACACTTACATTCATATTCAATAGGGAAAGGATTAAGAAAACATGGAATGTCACTGGCACAGTGTGTCTACTACGGGTATGACCGTAAGATATCACACTTGTTGCCAAATATTGTACAGTTGTAAGGATTTACCCACAGGGGACCATTTCGTGGGTCTACATGGTCTAAAAAGTCAAAAAAAATTGATTGGGTCGATTTAGTGTTATATTATATACAAGGGGTCTAACTACCCATTCGAAAATTTCACGACCGATTCGAAATAACGCCCGGTTTTGGGCTATTTAGATCAAATACCCACTAATGTTTGGTACGAACGTGAAGCTTGGACCTTGTACTTTTCAAATAATATAACTTTTGATACATTCCGACTAAGCCGTAGCCTGTGCCGACGTGAAATTCCAACAAAATACGCTGAATTTTCTTACTCGGACGAGAAGTCGCAACAACTTGACCTAGTTTCTAGTTGGCCAGTAACAGGGCACTTGATTGACCTAGGGATGGTGCCCTGCGTTCTCACTAACGCTTTTTGGGTAAGCAAGGTAACAGACACGCGGATGTTGTTATTGTAAAGGAAGCGGGTCACGTGACTCGTAGTAGCCTGACAGAGATTTATATCTGCTAATTGCACGAAAATTCGCCTGCATTTCGGATCTGCATCAGTGTCTGCAGATAGTTTGAGAGGTAAACGATAGCTTTTTGTCATATATATTGATTGCACAATCGTTTTGTCCCGAGGCATCGCGATTATGGCCGTTTTACGGGGGTCTAGCGGCAAATCGTTGTTGCGCGATCTCGTTCGAGTAAGTTAAATCAGCGTATTTTGTAGGAATTCACGTCGGCACAGGCTACGGCTTAGTCGAAATGTATCAAAAGTTATATTATTTGAAAAGTACATGGTCCCAGCTTCACGTTCGTACCAAACATTAGTGGGTCTTTTATCTTGATAGCCCAAAACCGGGCGTTATTTCGAATCGGTCGTGAAATTTTCGAATGGGTAGTTAGACCCCTTGTATATAATATAACACTAAATCGACCCAATCAATATTTTTTACTTTTTAGACCATGTAGACCCACGAAATGGCCCCCTGTGGATTTACCTATCAATAAGGGCAATTGGCCACAAGTGTGATATGCCACAATATACTAAACAAAACCTCCTGTTTAGCTTTTTGACAGCAAACTGAGCGCAGAAATTATTTCACATAAAACATAAGGGGACCTTTAGTCATTGAAACAAAATGAAATGCAGACATGTAATGATGTGCAAAAAAACAAAGCTTGCAACTTACGACCGCACCAGCAACTGCATGCACTAAATTGGTATAGCTGAAAACATTTGACAGCATAGATGCCTTCATGTCGTCGCTCTCTGTTCCAACACATGTGGCAAATTTAAACCTGTCAGTGCAAAGATCGTATTGTACTTTTAAACGTGCCATCTGACAAGTTGCATTACACTATGAAGATAAGAAATGTAGGTGAACGAAGTTGGATTCAATCAGTCTGGTCAAAATAGTGAGAGTAGTGTCCCTTTAGTCACCGCCCAGTTGAGTTCTACATTACGAAATTATACCTTTGGAATGTCAAAATTCTTTTAAATCAAACAAATATTCACCTCTTTTCACTTTAAATTATTTTATAAAAATATTTATTTGTCAAAATGAATGATAATAATGAAAATAATGTACTACGCTTGTTTCGTAAAATAATATTTACACCGATTTTTATAATCAGTATTACCAACATAAATAATAGGCAATTTCACTTTCATGCAGTGACTTTAGAATCTATTGTCGCCGAGAAAACACAACATTACAACAATGAATATGTAGCTTATATATTCTTACCTGCTCTGTTCAATGAGAGATAATTTGCTTTCAGATATTGTCATGTTCAATTAAAATGGACAAGCTGACTGCCGTGTCGGGAATCCTGTTCTTTGTGGCCGATGTGTTTGCCATAGCAAGCCTGGCTCACCCAGAATGGATCGTCAGTGACGAAGCTGGTAATATTCTTTCCTGTACTATGTCAAATACGGTGACATTAAGTAAATTAGTGATGTTGATATCGGATGTTTTTTTAAGGATGGAAGACCTTAAATCCGGATAGCCCTAAATTTCGGACAGTTGAACCAAGTTTAACTTTAACCTATAATTTAGTACGGTACCAATGTATTAAGTTTAATCTATAGCCGTAACGGTATTATTTAAGCCGGGTTTAGCCTAAATTTGTTTGAAATAATTGATTCAAGGTCAAGTCTGTCTGGGTTTTACCTCCAACTCGGCCAGTTCTTGCACATAAAAAGTAATTAACCCATCTAGTCCACATGCATTATCTATTTGCCAAATGTATCCGGATGTTCTTATAAAGAAACATACCTGCTCAGACCCGGATAGCCAGGTTTGCAGTAATGCACTCTACCACGTCACCATAAAAGCACACTTGTACAGCAAGCCCAGTCCAGTGATGATAACCGGCCTACACACTGTGACATATACTCCCCCAGCAAGTTGAAATTTGTCCCGAATATTTATGGACATGAGAACGACTGGGAATCAAACATGGTGCTCATACAGTCACAGTCCCCTTTTGGGCGCCAAATGTAATCGGATGTTCTTATAAAAAGACAAACCCGGGATCGAACCTGGTTCGCAGTCATGCACTCTACCATGTCACCATAAAAGCGTGCTTGTACAGCAAGGCCTTACAATTTAAGTGATGATAAACCTACACACTGTGACATATCTTCCACTTAAAGTAGCAAATAATGAAGTCTTGAATCGGTGGGATCCTCATCTGATATGGGTCTGCACTTTTTGGCTATGTCCCAAATTTAGGATCATGGTCACAAAAGGGATATGGGTATAACAATAAGAATTAAGACAAAAGTTTGCACATCTTATTAGCATTCTGAAACTCATTATCTTTAGCGGGCGTAAACAACGTAATAAAGGTGATAAGTAATAAAGTATGTTGCATGTGATTAATACATTTGAAGAAAAAATTAAGTTATCTTGTTAATTAAATCAAACAGAGAAGTAAAACAAATAGGTGAAAAATTGAATGGCATCAATATTTTAATTTGAAGTAAAATTAAGGTTAATGAATTGTTTTTCTAACTGTTACTTTGAATGTCTGTAGTCTGTAAATAAGAACATTAATGTGAATGTTATTATTATAAAAAAAATGATTAGTTAATAGTGGAAATTGGAATGTATTTGTGCTTAGGTTTAACCCTTTCCCTGTTTTGGTCTGAGCTGTCAATTTGCTGTTTTTACAATTGCATGAAAAGGTGTTTATGTAAGGGAAAAGGTTACTAATCAATGTTAACCCTTTCCTTGAATCCTTCATATAAACGTGTTTTCACCCATTGCAAACAGAATAGACCCAGATCAGACATCTCCTATAAGAGCTGTCTGATCAGGGTTTGCTCTGTTTGCTTGTGCAATTTGAAAGGTCTGTTTCTTTACTTTCTTAAATGGCTACACTCATGTTCTACCTTACATACATGTATTTCATTTAACAGGGAAAGGATTAAATAACCCTTTCCTCCATAAATACACCTTCCTACGCCTCAGTAATAGTCACTTTTTGAAACCATTGTGATAAGGAGCAAATGCTCTATTTATCACAATTGTTTTAGAACTACAAAATTCTAAAATGTTCTTTTTCTCTAGATAATTTTCCTTTTCAGTAGATTTATTCAAAAGAGGTTGGATCTAAAAATAGCTTATAAGGGAATGGGTTAAAACGCTATACATGCTGCATTACACATTTAACACAATTTTATGAGCTCCTGTATGAGCCGTTTAATTCACAGTTACAGATAAGAGTGCCTTCCCAAAATATAAAAATGTTATTTATCCACCAAACCCTCTGATGTGACCATTAATTTTTATAATCATCTCATCAAGAAGATTCAAATGAATGGTTACAACATAGGGTTTGGTGTTTCTCACCATTCATTAGAATCGTCTCATGGAGAAGATTCAAATGAATGGTTACAACAATATTACATAGGGTTTGGTTGGAGAGACAATAATTATGTATATGTATATTAATTTATAATACATATAGCTATTTTTAGCTCACCAGAGCACAAAGTGCTCAGGGTGAGCTTTTGTGATCACCTGATGTCCGTCGTCAGTCGGCGTGCGTCTACAGGGTTCTTAGCCTCATGTTTTGCACATAGCATCATTTGTAGGTCCTCTACAAAAGTTATATAAATTATGCCCCAGGGGTCAAAATTGGCCCGCCCCAGGGGTGCCTTGTTTTCTATATATAGAAACATATCTATATAGTAAAACTGAAAATCTTCTCCTCTGAAACTGGAAGGTACTCAGCTTTCATATTTGGCACATAACATTATATTCAGGTCCTCAACAAAAGTTATATGAATTATGCCCCTGGGGTCAAAATTGGCCCCACCCCAGGGGTGGCCAGTTTTCAATAGAAACATATATTGAAAACTTTGAAAATCTTCTTGTCTGATTGTCTAGTGAGTGATATCAGGGCCATCATGGCCCTGTTGTAATGATATATGAACATCAGACTTTTTAACCCTTTCCCTGTTCTATGTTTATTACAAATTTCAGTACCTACTGAATATTAATGGCCAAAATAGTTATAATGAAATATGGAAGGTGGAACATTGTACCCATTTTAAAAAGTAAGGAAACAGAACTATCACATTCCATAAGCAAACAGAGCAGACCCTGATCAGACGGCTCCTATAGGAGTCGTCTGATCTGGGTCTACTCTGTTTGCAAATGCATGAAAACACGTTAATATGAGGGAAAGGGTTAAACCTTGGCAAGGACTGTGGAATTAGATCAATATTATTTCATTTTAGCAAATAGCAGACCCTGATCCTATAGGGGCTATCTGATCTGGGTCTAATCTGTTTGCAAAGGCCTAAAGCGTTTAAATATGAAGGAAAAAGTTAGTGTTGTAGGTAGTTGTGAACGGCCATGTTGTAAATGGATAGATGGCTTGAAACTACAAGATCACAGTCACCACCTCTGAAACATACTTTCCAAAATTTGGAAATAATTTCTGGTTTGGAGATAAAAAACACAGAGACCCACCAAGTCTGTTTTACAGATGAATTTAAATGTCATCATTCATGATGATCATTAAAACTCAAATCAAATGTATGATTTCTCAAGAGATATGCATGTATAATTAAGACCAAACAGTGTGGCCTTCAGGCTATTTTTCTTATTTTCCTTTAAGTTTGTATTAATTATTTTCAATTTAATGTGACACCATCATAGATTTAAGAACATGATAACGTTTTCTAGAACAGACATGTAGTATTGGGCATTGGTGACTTCTCTGATTCATTCTTATTTATTTTTTTCTAAAGAAAAATTGTGAATTTGAAACTTTCCAGGTAAAGAAAATAAGTTTATCACCTTTCTGTTTTTTCAGAAGTCATTTACTTAGTTCTGAGGAGCTTATTTTCCACCAGGAATAAAGCAGACTGTACTTTCATACAGACCCTTTACCTAGCTGATAGTAGCACCTTTTCATGCATGTTCAAACAAATAAGACTCTCAGCTCAGACAGTTCTTGGTCCATGCTTATAAAACAATTTAGTTGAGTCTGAGTTCGTTCTCAAGCTTTTGATTGGTCAGATTTGAGTTCTCAAGCTTTTGATTGGTCAGATTTGAGCCTTTGGCTCAAATCTGACCAATCAAAAACTTGAGAACGAACTAGAATAATAAAGTTCTGATTCTTCAGTTTCTACCATGGTTGAAAATTCTTTTGTTCTTCACTTATTGTGCACTTATAAACACATAGCCATAATGACACTTGTTTTAGTGTTTGAACTATGAGGGTTTACTGTATTGACTTTTTCACTATGTTGTGACCACTCTTTTAGAATTGTCTCAAAGGGACGATTCTAGAGTGGTCACAACATAGGGTTTGGTGGAGAAATAAAGTACAAAGTAACATGATTTATTGTCTTCAATGAGCAATATAGATCCATTATAGCCCTCTTGTAGAGAGAGTATAAGGTTGAAGTTTTCCATTGTTTTGAGTGCGTCATGAATTACTTATATTCAGTAAAATCTCAATAGCTAGAAATTTTAGTAAAGAAGAATTGATGCCTTTTAAGGCAGGTTACTGCTTAATGCAGGATGAAATTCATGCAAAAACCTCATTGAGGTACTTTCTGCATGGCTGTCACCCTGCATTAAGTTGTCATCTGTCTCAAAGACATAATCATTAATGACACTTGTTTTAGTGTTTGAACTATCATGGTTTACTGTACATGTATTGGCTTTTTCACTATGGTGTGTCCATGCAATGGTTATCACTGGTATATTCTGTTTCAGGTAATATGAGATTAGGGTTAACCCAGCACTGCCAGGTTATATATGGACGACCAGAGATCTGCACATTCCCTCGTTTGTCTTTAGAGTGGATGCTCACCTTTGTGCTCATCTCCTGTGGCATTGTTTGCCTGTCGGTAACCTGCATCCTGCAGTTCCTGTCTCACTGGAAACGAACAACTATCAAATATGCCAGATGGATAGCATTTACAGCTAGTAAGCTTTGGTTGTCATCAGTAGCTCAGTTCTATGGGCCCACTCTTTTTGACAGAGATGGGGGTAGTACATTTTAATTGACCCTATTTACGTTAAGCGTTTGGACACCCAGTCTGTTGTAAAGCTGAATAATTAGTTTGGCTCCATTTGGATCTCTTTAAACCTTTCCTTCATATAACTACTTTTCATGCATAAATGCGAACAGAGTAGATCAGGATCAGACAGCTCCTATAGATGTTTGATCAGGGTCTGCTCTGTTTGCTAATGGAATTTGATAGATCTGATTCTGTTTCTTCACTTTCTAATATGGCTACAATGTTCCACCTTCCTTATTTCATTGTAACTATTTTGTCAATGAATATTCAGTAGGTATTGAAATTTGAATAAATACAGAGCAGGGAAAGGGTTAAATTAGACTGATATAGTAGTAAACAGTGAAGACCCTTATCATAGTGGTATAACCCTTTATCTGTTAGAGATGCCTTATGATGCCTTTGCAAACAGAGTAAACACACATCAGATTTCTCCTGTGGGAGCAGTCTAATGTCTGCTCTCTTTGGGTATGAAATAATATAGATTTTATTCTAAAGTTTTTGAATTGGACAAAATATTCTTTTGTTCATGATCCATTATAAAATTTCAGTTAATGAATATTCATTGA